>CM021103.1:406449707-406715039 GCA_007115665.2 Sequoiadendron giganteum | reverse complement strand
ATTTTGCCAATAACATTAAAAATTAATTGCATATGAGGACCCGTTTCACCAATAATATGATAACTCCACACTAATCTTAGGTCTATAATCACCTTAAAAATCACAACATATGTGTATTGTGTTTTGTCAAGGTTTGATTCACCCAAAATTTACATGTATCATTTTATAATCATGCGAGATTCGCCAAATTTTTATCATACCATTTAAAAATCCCATGGAATTTGCCAAATATGGATTAATATAAAGACAATAAAAAATCTAATTTATTTTAACACATTTTATTCAGTTCTGAATTTATAAGCTCTCGATTTGGATCATAGGAAAGTTACAACTAAAGGTATTTTTGAGTGTGAATGGTCGTGAAAATAGTGTTATAAGAGTACTTTGTCATTCTTACATATGATATTGAGTAGGGTCATGGGACTAGGGGATCTATATTCTACCTTCTTTAAGAAAGAAGATCTTTGGCAACTTTACTGAGAATTTCGAGAAAAAGGATAAAGTCATGTGAGGGCCATCAAAACCTTAAGTCCTGAGCTTTTGTACTGGAAATGTTCACGATTCATCCCTTCAATATGGAACACAACATCAACTTGCTTGATGGGATTAATGTATGGCTGAATTTCCTTCATTAGTTTATGTCTTTTATCGTTCAAATTAGAAAAAAGTTCATAGACATTCCTAAGACTTTATGCTTCAGCAAACTTTAGCATCATTTTGTAAATGATATGATGAAATTTCTAGTTGGAATTAGGGTAGAGTTTTAGTTTAAATTCTCTTCTCCTACTTTTTAATTTTTTGTAAATGGTTGTCATTGATGTCAACACTTAATGAATTATTTGTTGCAGTGATAACGTTAAGAAATCCCCCTTAAAAAATATATAAAATCTTGGAAAATATTTTATTATTTTAGAAAAAAATAGTAATTTCTATTGGTGAATCTTTGCTTTTTTTCGAAAAAAATATTAATTTTATTAGCGATTTTTTTTACATGACTAAAATTTTTCTAGAAAATTTTATCTTAAAAAAAATAAGGAAAATACATTAATTATGATGGCGAATCTATCCAATCTAAAAATATTTCTCATATAAAAGTAGGGGCCCTAGGGTGAAAATTATCAATGGGTTGAATGGGTAGACTATAATATTTACTTTCCACCAATGTTTTAAAATATAATATAGTGGCCCTCATTGTATTCTACAAGATAAAACGTACCCATGATTTTTAATTCTCATGGGGCTCAAACTTTCTTTTAGGTCATTGATCTAATGACCCTTGTACTTTTAAGGTAAAATTTACCCACACTCTATAATGCTCATGAGACCCAAAATTCTGGGCCCCATGAGCATTACAGATCATGGGTACATTTTACCTTGTGGAATACAAAAAGGGCCATTAGATTATATTATAAATCAATAGTGGAAGCTAAAGATTAGAAATATGGTCCTAAAGAAACTAATAATTATGATATAATATTGGCGAATTAATATGATTTCTCCTATAATTTATTAAATTTAGGCAAATATGATCTAATCATCTATCGAATATTGTAGCAAATTTTTGAGTTAATTTTTTTAATAAAATAAATTAGTTGGTGATTTAAGTAAGACTATAATAAAATTTTGTAAAAATGTGGCAATTCAAGTCATGTTGTAGCTCAAACTATTAGCCAATTTTGGATTCCCAAATTTCAACTATTAGCCAATTGGCAAATATTAGCCACTAAAAAAATCACTCATATTTTGGTTGTCATTGATATATTTGTGAGATTGTTGCATATGTTGGAGATATTATTTTTTGGAATTGGTTGTCACTAATGTATGATAGTGTGTTGTTGATGTTCATGGTTGGATGTCATTCCTTGTTAGTGTATGGTGGCTACAATAGAGTTGATCATGATGATACATTAAGATGCGGATTAGAAGTAGTTTTGATGGTGGAGATATGTTGTTGATGATTTATAGTATGTTGTATACACTCTCCTATTGTTCCTAAGGAAGTATGTGTTGATACAAGAAATTTCTAGCCTTCGCAAGTTGTTAAAGTTTTTTGTTTCGGAATGTTGTTGTGAAGACTATTTGGGAGAATGCTTTGCATTCCTCCACTATTGAAGATATGGTCTTGTGGTTTGGGATCGAAAGGTTGTGTTCTGTGGATGTTTCACTCCTATATTTTCAGGTCACTAGTGTTGTTGAGGGGGATTTTGTTGATTGTAGAAGGTTGGTAGTGTTGTTGGTTGTCTGGACTAGTCCAAAAATACTCTGAATTTCTCCACTTTGATATATCTACTCTTGTAGCTTGGTGGATGTGTTCTCAATATATATTCAGTGTCTTAGTTTAATTTTCATGTGTTGATGTGGTATACAAGTTGCTATGTTAATGTTATAACTTTTGTTTATGTGTTTTATTCTTTTGGATTGAAGTACTTTATTTTTGTTTGGTTTGCAGTGGTTGTTGGTGGCATGAAAATATGAAAGAAGTATTTGGAAGTGTTGTTGGATGTTCAAGGAACATCTTTGTGTGATCCACACATCAATGGTTTATCTCTTTGGTGTTGCATTGTGTTTGAGTTGGAATTCTAGGAAATTTATGGATATCTAGTCGATAGGGATTGTTCTCTTTCTTGTGCTAAGAGATTAAGGGTTTGCACCAGCATATGAAGTTGTGGTATGATGGATTGGGGTTTTGACCTATCATGTTGGGGACCACATTGAGTTAATTCAATTGAAAGTATGTTTTTGGGTCAAATGGTTATGTTCTACACATTTCATCGACATGTTTCCCTATTGTCGACTTGGTTTGATGTGCACCAACAAGTGAGGTGTTTTGAATCACTTGGGAAGATGTAATAATTTGTGTTTTTGTCCTCTCTATATTTTGGATAGGATCATGTTGCACCACATTGATTTTTTATGGTTGACTTATTGAAATTATTGTTTATCTTCTTTCTATTTGACCTAATTAATGGTTTGTGATTTTATGTAGGATATAAATGGAAGATAAAATTAGTTGCAAGAGTGAGTGAGTTGAAATGAAATGAATATCATGTAGAGGAAGTGTGAAAGTGTGTGGAAGAAACATCAGATGTGCTTTATCACCTTAGTCAACAAAGTGTTGTGTTGACAAATAATGTAATTTTTATAAACTTCTTGTACCCCGCTCTGAGAAAGTGAGTCTCATCAGGTCTTTGTATATTTCCTTGGAGTTATTGCTTTAGTTTACAAGTATTTTATAGCTTTCCCTAAGGTGTTGTGCCTTAGTCTACAAGTTTTTTAGTGGTGAGCCTCATTTTGTAAGCAATGAGCTTTATATATTGTGAGTCAACTCTCACCATGGTTTTCCCTCATTGGGTTTTCCACATAAATCTAGTGTCATCTTGTGTATGTGTGTCGCTTATTTTTGTCTTTCATTGTTGAAGTTGTTAAGAGATTAAATTTACATATCTTTCATTTTTGTTGATCTGTTTAAGAGTTTCTAGTTTGATCAAGTATTTTGATTTATGTTGGCAGTCTTAAGTTCTAGAGGGTTTAATTTTTGAAGATACTTATTATGTGAACAAGAAGAAGGATGTTAGATTAATGATCCAAGAGGGACATGAAATAAATCTGACGAATAAATCTATTCTATAACCAAAATGCTTAAATCTAAAATCTAGAAACTCCTACACATACAAATTAAACTGAAACTATTCTATTGCAAACATGATGAGGAACCTACTGATTACCAAATGAAATGAATACAAATGATAGCCTTTACCATCTCGTAGCAGAGTATATTTGCTTGATGTTGGATTGTTCTTATCACAACGAAGCCTCCAAAGTTCGTGTGTAAAGTGTGGATGAATGCTTGTTGTGTTTGGTTGATCAACGACAATGGATGAAGCTCTCTCAAGGATGATTTTGAAAACACTTTGTTTCTCAATGTATGTTGATTCTCCGATCCTCTTTTGTGAGGAGAGAGGCTTGTTATATATAAAATGAGATTTGAAATGGACGATCAAGATCGGTTTGAAGAATATCCAGATCAACGGTCGGAGTGTGTTGAGAGGATTTAGACATGAGAGAATTATGCAAAGTAGATTGCACAATTTGTGTGATTGAGAAATAGATTGGCAAGTCAGGGATGTGATTGATCAGTTAACATAATAGATTGATCAGTCAAGTTTGTGATGGCTTAGTTAGGAATGTGATGTATTAGTTAATAGAATAGATTGTTTAGTTAACAAGATAGATTGATTAGTTAACAAATTACATTGCTTAGTCAACAATCATAATTTTCTCAATCAAAAAGTGGGTGAGGAATATGAATTAATTGATTTAATTAATTAATTCCTTTTTTGGAGTTTGAATGTGAAAATCAAGTTTGACTTTTGCAAACAAAGTTGCATTAGTTCGATTTGATTTTTGATAATTGATTTGAATAGTTTGATTTAATTATTCAAATTTTGGAGGGAATAAGATGATTTAGCGACGTAATTAAATAATTGACATAATTTTTGATAATAGTTTGTTGTAAGTAAATTATTATTTAATAATTTAATCCACTTAGGGGAATAAGATGATTTAGCGACGTAATTAAATAATTGGTGTTATTTAATCAATTAGGATGAAATAAGGTGGGATTACGACTTTATTAAATAAATGAGATTTATTTAATTGGTCGAAATGATGAAATGTGAATTAATCAAATAATGTTGTTTTATTTAATTAATAGAGGAATTAGGGTTTTTGGGACTTTATTAAATAATGGAAATCTATTTAAGTTTTCTGAAATGATGAAAAAGTGAATTAATTAAATAATGTTGTATTATTCAATTAATAGAGGAATTAGGGTTTTTGATGTCTTTTTGATGTGATGCGACGTGGTGTGATGCGAGAATGTTGCGGTATGATTTCAATATGATCTGAGACATTACAGGATAATTTTGAGATGTTTTGAGGTGATTTCGAGATGTTCCAAGATATTATGGGATAATTTGAGTTGTTCTGAGATGTTTCAGGATGATTCTGAGTCATTTTGAGGTGTTACAAGATGACTTTGAGTCATTTTGAAGTGTTACAAGATGATTCTAAGTCATTATGAAGTGTTATGGGATGATTTTGAGTCATTTTGAAGTGTTACAAGATGATTTTGAGTCATTCTGAAGTGTTATGAGATGATTTCAAGTCATTCTGAAGTGTTACGGGTTGATTCTGAGTCATTCTGAAGTGTTACGAGATGTTTCTGAGTCATTATAAAGTGTTGTTTGATTTCATTCAAGGTTGTGTGATAGGTGTCAAGTCAATTTTACATGTCCACATTTTTCCCCTCTTTGATGCAAAGTACTGGTTGCTTTGTTTCAAAGATTTTTTTTAAGATTAAGTTTTTGAAAAAAAAATTATGCCGCAGTGTTCATTGGAATGATGGTAGGACTTTGTGCTGCCCCGTCGAGAGGTTGATGAAAAATTTCAAGCTTTGAGGTCAAGCTCTTGACACTATTGTCTTTCCATTTAAATGTTTTCGAATGAAATATTCTATGTAAATGTGCATCGTTTCTCATTCAGAGCTTCTAATTTGAAGTAGGAAGTTTCTCCAAGTGTAATTAGGGTTTCCTTGAGGTGTTTATATAGGTAGTTTTTCTTCAAATTGGGTCATTTGTGCTTGGTTCCTTTTGCTAATTCTTGTCTCTGGATTTCACAATATGTCAGTTGTTGAGGAAGAATGCCAAGATTCGAGGTTTCCCCACATTGTTCCAAGCTCATTCGAGAGTATAGACAACCTTTAGGCATCGGTGGCCAGGTATGTACCTTCTCGCTCTCTGCTTTCATCATGTTTTCATTCTTGTTTTGTGTGTGCGAAGTCCTGTTAGATAAATGCACTAGTTTTGAGATTCCTACACATTTGTCTCAATTTTGGTGCATTTTTCAAGCATTTTTGGTGTTTTTGTCCAAAAACTTTGCATTTGTTCAAAATTGGTGCATTTGTTTTGAGTAGTTGTTCAGAAGTTGCACAATTGTCTAAAAACTACATAGTTGTCCTAAAACTACGCACTTGTCAGGAAACTACGCCCAAATTTTTATGCAATTGTCCTAAAACTACACTTTTGTCTTGAAATTACAATTTTTTCTGGCTTCTATTGAGCAATGTGTCCTAAAACCTGGTAATTGACTCTTTGTCTATTGTTTTTCTATTAGCTTTGTTCTAAACCCTAATATGTGTCTGTTTACCATCATGAATGTCATTTTTCATCATGTTTGCGTTCTAAAAGCTTGGCTTGTGTTCATTTACCATCTCAACTATCATTTGTTACCTAGAATGTGTCGTATTATGTTGCTTTTCTTGTTTAGAGTGAAACCCTAGCTTGTGTTCATTTACCGTTAAAACATGTCATTTTGTTACCATTCCTGTGTTCTAAACCCTAGTTCGTGTTCGTTTATTGTCAAAACTATCATTTGTCATCTAGCATGTGTTGTTTTATGTTTCTTCGCTTGTTTAGATTGAAACCCTAGCTTGTGTTTTTTTTTCGTTAAACATGTCATTTGTCACAATGCTTGTGCTTTCAAAACCCTAACTTGTGTTCATTTATCGTCATAAATATCATTTTGTTACCATACATGTGTTGTAAACCCTAGCTTATGTTTTTTTACCATCATACATGTCATTTTTCACCTTAGCATGGATCATTTTGTGTTTCTTTGCATGTTTGGAGTGAAACCTTAACGTCTTGGTTTATGTCGTTTGTAGGAAAATCTCCAACTGATTATGATGAGAGAGAGACGTTCTTGTCACTTGTTTGATCTGATTGCCTAGTTTGGTGTATTGGAGTGGGACTTTCTTGATGTAGTGGGTTTGTATCATATCTATTACATGCCTCCTATCAAGACCCATATGGCAATGTTGACCGCTCTCATGGAGAGGTGGCACTCTAAGACATTCTCTTTTCTTTTTCCTACAAGGGAGGAAACCATTACTCTGGAGGATGTGTGCAGGATTCTTCATCTTCCTATTCATGGTGAACTTGTTACATACCAGATTTGATGAGGTGCATGTGCTATGCAAAAATTGTTAGGAGCGGCATATGTGGATGTTCATGATGTAGAGATTGATTTACTTGATTTTTTTAGATAGCGCAAACCCTATCATTCTTATCCTTTGCGGCTTGGTATCAGGATTAGTTATTCTTGATAGATGAGGTTGACAGTTTGTAGTGGGATGGGGTGTGTGTATTGAGAGTATGCTAGAGCATGGTACAAGATATGCTTGGGGTGCCTATTCGCTTGCCCACCTTTACCGAGATATGCACGAGGTGGTGTATCAGGACAGGAGGTCATTGTCTATAGGTGTATCCCTTTTGCATTTTTGGGTGTGGGAGCATATTGTAGTGACTCATCCTGACAGGATTTAGGATCATTCTCTGGGTGATCCATAATGTTATCATTATGGGGATTTTATGCACTACACTTTTCCTGGGGATCTGCATTATTGGCACCGTGTGTTTGATGAGATGCTTGGTTTTGTATGGAGACCTTACATGAGCTATGAGGTTTTTCCAGAGGATGCAGATCAACTTGTGTATTGCTGAAAGACCCATTGGTTTCTTGGTCATTCATCATCCATGATAGGGCATTATCTACTTGATCGAGTCTATCATTAGTTTGGTGAGAGATAGGGGTAGATTCATGATGCCTATGAGGCTCAGTTTGGTCGAACTTGTCAAGAGGTTCATTTATGGGGTATCCAAGTTGATGAAAATACTGTTACTATCTATTTTGTAGCACTTGCCCTAGTTGGTTGGGGTTGGTCAGTTGGAGTGGCAGATCTGAGTATTACTCATGATTATGAGGAGTGGTGGACATGACATAGGCCTTTGAGGCTTACTAATCCTGGAGGTGGTCTTATTGTGGGTAGAGCTAGCATCACAGATCGTCATGGTGAGCGACATCGTGCTAAGGTTCTTGTAGATCAGTTGGATCAAGTTTGATGTGATGAGGTAGAGGATATTCAGGATGAGTGGGTTCCTCATTCACAGAGTCAAAGACAGGTTCTAGATCCTCCTCCACTAGCTAGGGATGTTGATTTGTTGCTAGCTCAGACGAATTTGGATAGAGATGTAGAGATTGCATGGCAACAGGCTGTGGAGGCTTTGGTAGATACTTTGAGGGTTCAATGAGATACTATAAGGGTTGAGCAAGATAGTTCGATTGGTAGACTGCATGTGATAGAGGCTCGGGTAGTATTACTGACAGAAGAGAGAGATTCTCTTTGGGAAGATTGAGAGAGTGATATTGGTAGATGACATGCTCTAGAGGCTCAAGTATTGTTACTGACAGCGGAGAGAGATACTCTTTGGGCATAGTGTGATGCTATGCTAGGTAAGTGAGATAGGTATTTATAGGCATCTACCTATTATCAGACTTTATATGATGCTACCATTCCTAGGGCCTCTTAGCATCCACGGTTTAGGGAGCCTAGTGTTGTGAGCGATGACAGTGGTGGTGCTAGTGTCAGTGTAGGTGATCATTCTGTGAGACAACCAAATCATTTTGGTTTTCAGTAGTTTTATGTCCATCTTGCTGGGGTTTAACCATTTTTGATACCTGATCTTCATGTTGTTTGATGGTGCAAAGGAATTTTGTAGACATGTGTGTTATACATATTCATTGGTCCAGTCGAGACCTTGTATATATGTTATGATTTTGTATTTTCCTATCACACTTGTGTCATTGCGGATGTACTTATGACATATTCCTTTTTGATGATGATGATATGTATATGAGATATACCTTCTTTGTTTCAGCCTCCTTGTATGTTTATGTGATGGTGATATATGATGATGTATGTTTATATGTGTTTTTGTGTTATTCTGATGTATGGATATGATGTAGATGTAGGAATCATACATTTTCTTGTTTTATGATGTGATGGATGTTGATAGATGAGTTCCCCATACATGATACATGATGTTTTTAATTGGTTTATTATCATCATGATATGTATTGATAACATTTGTGGACGTTCAATGGATATGGTACTGATGATGTGTTATGCAGGATGATTGTTAATTTAGAAGAATCATGATGATAGATAGAAAAATGATGTTAATTAGAAGAAATATGATGATGTTTGTTAGTTAGTAGAAATATGATGATGGATAGATTTAATGATGTGACTTTTCTTCACTTTAGATACTTCACTATTTGAACAATCCTTTTTGATGTAGCAAATAGATACGATGCACTAGGGTATGAACTACCAAGGTGACTTTGTATCTATTGCATGGACTTTGACTTTACAAACAAAGAGTATCTTTGTTCATACTAGACATACGGAATTTTTTTTTAAGTATAGGGCGAATTGCATGAAAAACGTTTGGGACCAGTCACACATAGAGGTATAGAACGCCTAACATGTAATTGCTTCATGAACTATTTTAATACAACTTCCATACTCAATAAAGCAAGTATTCTCCATGGTAATATTACAAACAAAAAATGTAAATGACACTCAATTTCCCCCATTCCTTCTTCTCTAAATCCTTATGGACATCCTTGAGAGATCTTGGGAATGAGTCAATAAAATAAATCACAAAAAGTAAGACCACAAAAAGATAAAAATGAAGTTGCAATATCACTTGCCATATCTATTTAGGGTGGGGCTATTATTTGTTGATCATGTCTATCATAGGAACGGATCCGTTAAGGAATATCTCAGGATTTTGTTGGGACTTGTTTAAAAAGATAGGTAGTTGATACTTTGGTAGTGTTTTCATCTGTTTATATTCAACTCTTATATGATTTTTTTTGCTTGAAAGTTCTAGTTGTTGATGTTTTCTTTGCTTTGTTTGATTTTTTTATCAAAGGGTGATTTGGGAAAATATGTTTATTATGGTTGAAACATTTATTGTGGATGTTGATGATGGGATGAGCCTTTTGTTTTTTTATTTTTTCTTTATTTTCTAAGTTTTATGATGTTGTTTTTGGTTTTATAGGGCCTTGGGGGCTAATCAAAGATATTCCTTGCCTACGTTGTACATGCAGAGGCTCGTAGTTCGGTTGGTTTGACCTTTTCTTGTTTTGTGAATGTTTTTAGATTTGTATTTTGTATATGTTTTTGGGATGGGGACTGACCTAGGTTCTCAGGGGCTAAAAATACTTTCCTACATTGTACATGCAGAGACCACGTAGTTCAACCGTTTGACTCAAAGCATGAACTATTTTTGGGTAAACAACATTGATAGCATGGATTGATATCTTTTTTCTATGTCTAGAGGATATGTTGTGGGAAATTAACTTGAACTAGCTATGAGGTTCAAGTAAATGGTGATATCTTAGACTGTTTGAGTGAAGGAGTAATCCAACAATGTTGTTTTGTTTTGATATTTTCTACATGTTTTTGATCTTTGTTGTTTTGTAGTATTTTTGACTTTTGTTGTTTTACGATCTTAATTGAATTTTACCTGATCTAAATCATGATTGGCTTCGGGAAGTTGCTCCTAATAAAATGACTTACCCTAATTAGTGAAAAGCCATGATTGGACACATGATTCATGAAATGGATGGGTGGATGTTGTGAAAAAGTGTTGATAGATAATTATTTATGTTTTATTCATGCATAGTGCTTGCTTACGAGGTTTTCACTATGGAACCTATTCTAGGAGTGCCACAAAGTGGTTTTCACTCAAAGAAAAATTTATTTCTCTTTACTATTTTTCTTGCTTTTTGATTTTTTTGTATTATTATTTTTTTCTCTTTTTTCCATTTGTTTTGGGTTTTTACCCTTTTTCTTGGGGTATTTTGACATGTTTCATGTATAGAACTTTTTGAGGTGGCTGCTATTCAGCGGTTCAACTAGAGGTTCTTCTTTGGGAGTATCCAACTGATACAACCTAGATCCATAACTTGTTGTTATGATGAATGGACCTAACCAGTTAGGTTCAAATTTACCCTTTCCATCTTGATTCAATTGTATCTTTTGATTCTCCTTGAGGACCAAGTCACCAAATTGAAAGTTTGTATCTTTGATTCTCTTGTCATAGCTTTATTTGAGCCAATTATAATAAACCTATAGATGGTTTAATGTGCTCAAATTCCTTTCATCTAGGAGCTCTAATTCATTCAATCTGGATACCCTATATTCTTCATTGTTTACCATGCCTTTTAGTGAGACTCGCAATGAGGGGATTTTGACTTCGACATGTACTGCTTTTGATCTGTAGGCCAAGGAAAAAGGTGTGGTGCCAGTAGGTGTATGAATGATGGTTCTATAAGCCCATAAGGCTGGATTCAGCTGCAAATGCCAATCGTGGCCGACATCATTGACAGTCTTTTTCTATATTTTCGGGATTGTTTTATTGGATGCCTTTGGTTGACCATTTCCTTGAGGATAGTAGGGCATATAAAATCTATGTTGGATCGAGAATTTGGAATAGAGTTCATGGACATCCTGATTCTTGAATGGGGTGCCATTGTCTATTAAAATTGTTTGTGGGATTCCATACCTACAAATGAGATAATTCAAAATGAATTTTGATATCTGTTTGCGAGTGATATAGGTTAATGGAATTGCCTCTATCCATTTTGTGAAGTATTATGTTGTGGTGATAATGAATTTATGACTGTTGGATGAAGTGGGTGATATCTTACCTCCCAAGTCTAATCCCCATTGTGAAAAAGGCCATGGTGTGGTGATGGGTATCAAATCTTATGCCAGTGCATGAACTAGATAACTATGTTGCTGACATTGTCGACACCTTCTAGAATGTTGAATGCAGTATTGCTCCATGGAAGGCTAATAGTATCCTACTCTAAGTAGCTTTTGGACTAAGTTAGGTTTGCTAGAGTGGGATCCACAAATACCTTTGTGGACCTCTTGTAAGGCCATTTGTACTTCTTTGTTAAGGAACTAGAGTAACATACCATCTAGGCTACGACGGTATAGGGTTTCTCCTAAGATCATAAAATGGGAGGTCCTATGAGTGAAGATTTTCTTCTTAGTAGTCGTTAAGTCAGGTGGTATGATATCATTCCAGATATATTCAAAAGTATCTTGGTACCATGGGGAGTTAGGACCAACAACAAAACATACCATTTCTAATTCTGGGATGTCGAATGTAGGCACCAGTAGTTGTTCCATGAGGAATTCATGTTTAGGAACATTCTAAGGAATATCCAGGAGCGAGCCTTTTGTGGCCATTGCATCAAAAGCTCTGTTACTAGCCCAAGGAACTTGTTCAAAGGTTATTTTGATGAAGTAATCCTTGAAGCTATCCACCATTCTTTTGTATGGTAGTAATTTGTCATATTTTGTTTGGTACTCATCATTCACCTATCTGATTACTAGCTGGGAGTCTCCAAAGACATGTAGCTCTTTTATTCTCCATTCAATCACCATTTTGAGCCTCGTGATAAGAGCTTAATACTCTGAAATGTTGTTTGTATAGGGGAATGCAATCTTGTAGGCTTTGGGTATACTATATCCTTGTGGTGTGAGAAATAATATTCTTGCTCCTGAACCATGTTGAGTATGGGACCTGTTAAAGTATAGAGTCCACTGGCCCATTTGTTATGTCATTAAGACACTCTCATTTGGAAAATCCACTGGGAGAGGTTTATGATCATCTATGGGTGCTTCAACCAATTGGTCTACTATGAATTGTCCCTTTATAGCTCTCATGTCTATGTGTTCTATATAAAATTCACTCAGGATCATCACCCATTTAGCTATTCAACTTGTTAAGGCTTCTTTTTCTAGTAAATACTTGAGTGGGTCCACCTTTGATATCAGTTTCACTTTTTGGTTTAAGATGTAATGTCTCAGCTTTTGTGTTGAAAACACGACTGAGAGACAAACTCTTTCAATGGGTGAATATTTCATTTCATAGCCTACTAGTGTTCTATTGATGTAGTATACTTCCCTTTCTTTATTGTTATCATCTAGTTGTGCCAAGAGAGCTCCCAATGCTTCTTGTGTGGTAGACACATAAAGTATCATCTCCTTTTTCAGAATCGATGGCATGAGTATAGGAGGAGTAAGTAGGTACTCCTTGACTTGATGAAATTCCTAGTCACATCTCCCATCCCATTTGAAGGTGATGTCCTTGTGTAGGAGATGAGTGAAAGGGTGACATTTGTCTGCCAGTTGTGCGATAAATTGCCTGATTGATTGTAGCTTCCCTTGTATGCTCCTTAGTTGTTTGAGTGTCTTTGGTGGATGCATTTCCATTATAGATTTTACCTTGGTAGGATCCACCTCTATCCATCTTCTTGAAACTATGTACCCTAATAGATTTTCAGAAGTTACTCCAAACACATATTTCTTAGGGTTGAATCTCAGATTCTACTATTCCAATTGATCAAATACCTTTGCTAGGTTTGTTAAGTGATCTGACATTTTGATTGGATTTGCTAGGATTTCATCCACATATTCCTCCATGATTGTGTGTGGCATATCATGAAATATGGTCATCATCGCTCTTTGATAGGTTGCTCCTGCATTCTTCAAACCAAAAGGCATCACATTCCAATAGAATGTTCCCCAAGCACAAGTGAATGTTGTTTTGTGTTGGTCATCTGGAGAGATATTTATTTGGTTGTATCTTGAGAAACCATCCATTAAGGAAAGCATATCATGCCCTATTATTAGATCTACTATCATTTCAATGCTCGGTAATGGAAAGTCATCTTTCAAACAAGCTTTGGAAAAGTCACCGAAGTTAGTACATATCCTTATGCCCCCAGTAGGTTTGGACACTGGTACTAGGTTTGATATCCATTGTGGATAGTTGATGGGTCTAATGAAATCCACATCTAGTAACTTCTTTAGCTCTACCTTCACCAATAATGCTATCTAGGGATGTATCTTTTTGAGTTTCTGTTTGATAGGCTTCGCTCTAAGGATGACGAATAGATGATGAACCACTAATGTTGGATCTAGTCCAGGCATGTCAACATAGATCCAAGAAATTTTTATCTTTCTCTCGTCGAAGAATGCTATGAATTTTTATTTCGCTTCAGGATCAAGTGATGATGCATGGTATGTTATCTTTGGGTCCTCTATTGTACCAACATTTATGGATTCTATTTCTTCTATAAGGAGTGTTGATCTTTCTTGATATTCAGATTTGGGGAGATTGAATCCTCCATCCTCGGGTGCCTTTGGGAGGTTTTCACCTTTAGATAGGTCCTTTATTTTTCTCTTTTCCTGATCTGATAGAGCCACAATGTGGTTTTCTCTAGGGAATCACATCTTTATGTTTTTTCTTTCAGTTTTGTGACTAGAAAATTCAATCTCTCCACCGAAGTATGCCTCTTGTTCCAGTTCAATGATGAACCTTGCTTTGTGATCTCTTGCTGGTATGTTTGTTCAAAGTCCCATGAACTCTACGATGGCCTCATCATTCTGGAATTGATCTAAAATAGGTGCATGTTTTTGTTGATTCCAATCTATGAGTTGAAGATAACAAAGTGGGAGACTATCATCTTGGTATGGAAAGCTTATAAAAGTAGGTGAAAGGGTCAATATGGCTTTGGTGTCTTTTTCCCACTAGGTATCTAGGTCATCATTAATAGAGTCGAGGGAATCATATCCTATGATGAAGGAAGGTGAATCCCATTCGTATTCGTTAGAGTCTGTTTCAAAATGGTAATATATATTGGGAATGGTTTCCATATACTAGAGAGGGAACCTATCAATTCTAAAGTTGTCAAATAAATCTTTAATGGGTAATTCATTGTCCATGACATGGTAGATATCTAATTCCTTGATGCTAGTAGAAGTTTCTAGTTTCTTCCAAGAGGTTCATCCAGTTTTTGGAATGACCACATCTTTTGGTTTATAACCTAGCCCCATATTCCATTGTCTCTATTCCACTATGATATGCTCTGATCAGCCTTGTTTTTGTATCCCTAGGCCACTTGTTTCATTGTATCCCATTTGTTTGACTAATTGATATCCCTTAGTGTTAGGATCAAGTAAAATGGGTTGTGGCTTTTGTGGTTCTTTTTGGTCCTCCTTGTAGATCATGGATGAAAGGTCCTCCTCAAATATTTCTTCATCTTTAATGTCTCCCCATCTGGTAATAATAGTGGGTTTGGCTATCATTTTTACTATCTTGATCTCTTTTGGACCTCCATACACTCTACGTGTTGGTGGGAGCATGCCAATGTAGAATGCTTGGTTAAAATGGTAGTGCCCATTGCCCTTGTCAAGTACTTGGATCTTGGCTTCTTCTTTTGGTTGTTTAGTTGATGTATTTTTGGTGGAGGTTGATGGAAGCATGGAAGGTTCAAGATAAGAAAAGGAATGTAAGGCTATATCATTGCTAGGCACACATTAGATTTTATTTTATTTCTCTTCCAACTTCACACAACAATGGAAAGGTCTAGGATCGACATATAGTGTTACTTCATTTCCTTCATGTGGAAAATTTAGGAATTGATGGAAAGCGGAAGGGACTACTTGTAATGCATGGATCCAAGGGCTTCCCAAGAGTAGGTTGTATGGTAACTCAAGATCCAGTACCTGACAAGTAGTTTTTGTTACTGCTAGTCCTATTTGCATTGACAACCTGACTGTCCCTTTAGAATTTCTCTCCAAGTCATCATAGGCCCTTATGGTGATAATCTTTCCTTTTTCAATCACGTCATCAAAATACGCCAGTTGTTTTATAAATTTTAAGGTACAAATGTTTAAACCTGCACCATTATCTATCAACACTCTTTTGACCATGGTTTTATGAACACCAAACTCTATGTATAGAGCTTGATTGTGGAATGTTCTTTGTGGTAAATATTTCTCTAAAAAGACTAATTGATTACTTCTAGTGATTTTTCCAATCATGGCTTGGAACTGACTGGGATCAAGGTCATTAGGGACTGACATTTCCAAATCTTTTTCCAATATCTCCCTATGTGCGGGTGACAGTTTTAACAGTTATAGGATTGAGATGAGGGCAGGTGTCTTCTTTAACTATTTCACAATGTTGTAGTCACTTGGTGACTTGATTGTGGATTTGGGAGGTGCTCCTTATATTCTAACTCTTTCAGGTAGTTACATTAAATTTTTTGTCTCCACCTCTAATCATTACTATATTTTCCCTATTGTCATCAACTTGTGATAGGGTTCCTAAAACTATGTCACCGTATGTGTAATTAGCATTATGGTACTCTTGTCCCTTTCCTTTATCGTTCCTCTTAGCATGGTTTGGAATTGCATTTGAGTATATTTGTAGGTCCTTATTTCTTGGACGATGATCAACGTCTACTTACCCTTTGTTTATTAAGTCCTGAATGATATGTTTGAGGCGCATACAATTATTAGTCGTATGTCCTTTGATCATATGGAAATCACACAAGTCTTTCTCATTGTACCATGGTGTCTAAAAGCTAGGTTACTCATAATTTGGGCAGTTGCTTGTTTTGATGAGGTTCTATTGTACTAGTTTGTGCATGACGGTCTCAAGTGACTCACCTAATACAATAAATTGCCTCCTAAGTTGATCATATTTCCTATGTTTCCCTCCCTGATTTGTCTGTTGGTTTACAACCTGATTATTCTTGGGATAGGTGGTTTGATTGCTTTGTGTGTTGTTGGGACCATAGTTTTTTTGTGTCACCTGTGGTTTATTCTAATTTATGTTCTATGTGTTCCATACTGCTCTAGCATCTACCACTTCATCATTTGTAATGTTTTTGTTCTTAGCCCAGATTTTTAATTTTTCATTTGAGCTAGAGGGCTAGTCTTTTAAGTTGTTTGTCTTTAAGGTTCCTCTTGCTATGAGAGCTCTCTCAATATAAAACCCATTTTTTATTATTTCTTCGAAGCCTACAGGACATAGCATAGCAAGCTGATAGTTTATTTGAAGTAGAATATTCATGATGAATATATCCACCAATTCCTTGTCTGGAATGGGCCATTTGCATCGACTCGCATTGTCTCTCAATATTTTCAAGTAGTAGGTGAAGTAATCTCTTGGGTTTTTTTTTGATCATGGAAAGACTCGTGATGGTGACATCTTGTTCTATGTTAAACATGAAGTGGGTTATAAATTTTATACACAACTCATAAAAAATTTTGATTCCAAATTGTAGATGAGTGAACCACTCCATAGCATGACCTATAAGGCTACATGGAAAGAGCCTCATCAGATAGGCATCATTTTTCTGCACCTCCATACATGATACTGAGAAGTCTCATACATGTTTTATCAAATCTCCTACTCCTTTTTACTTTCTTTCAAACCTGGGTGTCTCAAAGTTTTTTGGAAAAGGTAGTATCGTGATGGAATGATCAAATGTGAACAAAAAAATTTCCTGCATGGTGTAGGTCTTCTTTTGTTTTCCTATTTGCATATCTTCTATTTGCTAGGTGACCGCATCTAGCTTTAGTTCCATCTCCATTTTTGGCACATGTGTTTGCAAAGCCTGTGTGTAATAACCTTGTTGTCCTATCAGGTTTTGGTTATAAATCGGGTATTATGAAGGTACATGATCTTGATAGCCATATGGCATGTAAGGAAGGTTAATTCCTTGTTGTGTATATGGAGGGTTAACTCCTTGTTGTGGGGGTGGAACATATGAAAGGCTTCCCTGATGATGCATTGGTGGGACACCTTATTGTTGGGGTGACTGAATTATGGTACTTTGTAACACACCCTGCTGGGTAGGACTAAAATGAAGGTTACCTTGGTGATGCATTGGTGGGACACCTTGTTGTTGGGATGATTGATCAAGGGCGCTCGATGGCACACCCTGCTAGGTAGGAATAAAATAAAGGTTATCCTGATGATGCGTTGGTGGGACACCTTATTGTTGGGACAAATAATTGAGGGCACTTTGTGGGACACCATGATAGGTAAGACTAAAATAAAGGTTACCCTAATGATGTGTTGGTGGGACACATTGTTGTTGGAATGACTGATAGAGGGTGCTCTATGGCACACCCTACTGGGTAGGACTAAAATGAAGGTTACCCTAATGATGTGTTGGTAGGACACCTTGATGATAGTATTGCTGGTTGTTTTGAGGAGGATTATGTGTTCCACCTTGTTGGAGATATTGGTTATTTTGAGGGGGGCCTTGTGTTCCACCATGTTGAAGATTTTGGTTATTCTGAGGGGGGGCCTTGTGTTCAACCCTATTGAAGATATTGGTTATTCTGGGAAGGGTCGATGTTGGATGTGTTCTGAGCTATGTATTGAGATGGGCCCCCTTGGTACATTTGTGCTACTACTACTTTTTCAACTTGAGTTAGTTTTCTGAACAAGGGGTTCTCTTTGGGTTGATGATTATTTTGTGAGAACACAAGTGGCATATTTGGCCTCTCTGGAGGTTGGGTTATTTTTCTCACAACTGAGTTGTCCCCTAAGGTAATAATTTTGGGGTCTTTAAGAGCTTCTACATTGAAATCCATGGGTAACTTAGCACCACTTTGTGCTAGTTTGAATAAAATAGGAGTTTGGGTCCTTTCTTAACAACCTGTCCATTAGTTTGAGAATCTTGAGGTTGTTAGAATGTTCAAATAGTTCTTCCTCATTTATCTCTTCTTCATCATTTACCTCTTCTATAATCACTTGGTTTGGGTCCTAATTACCTTGTTCCATAACCTCCTTTTGTTTTTGGCTTATTTCCTCTTCAGTGAAAGTGTCTCTGTATATTGGTCTCTTCTGGGGAGTTTCAAGGTCACTTTTCCTATAGCCCCACAGGCTACTTTCATCATTCATGGTATTCATTTGTGGGATACTGGTGGTATTCTTGTTGGCTTCCATCTTTTTCCTATGTTGTGATCTCATGGTTTTGATAAACAACTTGGGTCTCCTATGGGAGAGTGGTTTACTCTCTAGCTGACTCAAATTCTAAAGACCTGATGTTTTCCTAAAAGTGGTGTAAATTTGGTTTTTTCCTCTAAAAAAGTTCAATATTATGGAAAAGACCAAGATTTTGACCAAAGAAGAACATATATAACTCTAGATTATCCTTGGAAGCATGTCTATAGAAGTTTGTCACCATTTTTTTTTGTTTTTATGTAGCACTAAGAGGTGTTTCTTGAGAGCCTTTGGACTCAGATGCCTAAGTCTGGAATGACAACCTATGGATTTTACCTTAGGGATCTTGACCTTGTGTGAGATCATTAAGGGAATAACTAGTTGACACAAATTCTAAGACCTGATGTTTCCTTATAGATTATGTAAGATACTGGAACTATTGGAATAGACCCGAATTCTAACAATAGTAGAAGGAATACAAGTTTGGATTGTTTATGGAAGCTCATTTGTAGAAGTTATATACCAACATAGTTCTAGTTTCGTGAAGTGCCCAAAGGTGTTTCTTGAGAGCTTTTAGACTTAGATGCTTGATTCTGAAATGATGACCTGTGGTCTTTATCTTGGGGATCTTGAACTTGTGTGAGATCATGAAGGGAATACTTATTGCCATGTAGGTGGTGGTAATATGGGCCTCTCTACTGCTATGTTAGTTTTCTCTTCCTCTTCGTCTAGGACAATTGATGTGGTGAGAAACTAGCGGGGTGTTTCATTCTTTTGAAAAATGAAGGTTCTTAAGATGCTTATGATGTCAGTTTGATCACCTTCGATATATGTGAGACTAGGTTGAAGGATAAGTGCTACAAGATCTAGTTATTGAATTGGGGTAGTTGGTCGCCAAATGGTCATAAAGTTTGGTGGTGTTATGCGATGGTTGTTGTGAAGCTCAAGACCCTAGGTTTTGAGTGTTGTTTTGAAATGATACTACTTCTTACAAATCAAATGTTGAAGAACTAAGGTCCATATGCCACTTCCTTGTCTAGAGGATATGTTGAGGGAAAGTCTACTTGTACTATCTACGAGTTCCAAGTAACTATTAATATCATGGACGTTTGAGTGAAGGAATGACCTTAATGGTTTGTTTGATTTTGATTTCAAATAGGTAAGATGGAGATAATGGATGTGGGACTATCTAACCTTTCTTTCCAATTGTTTTGGTTCGAACAATGATCTTGAGAACCTATTTTTCAACATTTTCTCCGTGTTTTGAAGTATGACAAGTGATAAGACAACACTTGGACTGAATCAACAATCATGGACTTACTTCATGTCTATAACTTAGGTAGTGAAATCACAACACCCAAGCCATAGTTCCCAAATGTTTACTTTGATTAATGTACCCTAAAATCAAATCCAGAATGTTTGAAAACCTTTAAGGAAAGATCCTCTCAAAGGGGTACAAACATAAGGCTTCTCTCACAAGTGTGCACTAAATCAAAGGGTTTGTGGTTTAACCATCTCATTCAGTATTTGTTTTGAATGTGTTATTTTTCTTTAAATCAAACACAAAATTTGATGTCAAATTGTTTTGAATGTAATGGGCCAAGTTTAACATAAACTAGCAATTACAACCCTAGGGGATAGACAACATTCTCTTAGGTAGGCTTACCTCATGCTCCGAAGAGACAATTTTACATGCAACTTATGGCACAGGCCTATAGTCAAACATTGCAAGTAACTTATCAGAAGTAAATTCTAATGCACCACTTTCATAGAATGTTTTTGGATAATAGGGTGGCTTCTAAAACAATTTGGTTCTTAGTGGTAATTGTGAACATGAAAATTTGACACTCACCCGTTGGCCACTTAAGACTCTTTAATCATTCTCCTTCCACTTAAGGTATGGGATTAGGTGCAGTCTATTTTTAGCATGACTTGAAGCTAATTTCTTATGAGTTCACAACCTTTAATATAGCCCACCAATAAACATTCTTCAAGACCTTGCAATGAGTTGTCCAGCGCGGGATGTATCCCAAGGCAAGCCCCATCTTTAACGTAAACTTTAAAAGTAAAGTGCAATGCTCAAAAATGTTCTTTCGCTCACCCAAGATCACCAAAAGGTGTGAGGGGAGAAGATAAAACACTTTTATCTTTGCATATCAATGAATTCATATATCAATGAATTCATAGTGAAAAATCCATAGCAATTTGATTCATTTTAAGCACCTCGAGCGATGTTATCCCCCAAAATTTGTGAGTAAAACAAAACAAAGTTTTTTTAATTTGCACCAATACAAAATGTTCAAGACATCAAGCAATTAAGATAGCAATGGTTAAATATCCCAAAGAAACTTTTTTTAATTTTTATGAGCTCCAATAGAGGTGTTTCTAAGAAAGGAAATCTTTGTCCTATCTTGGTCAACAAATGTAAAAACGTGCACGTGTCAAAAAAATGAAAAATGATTTCACTCATTTTATGCACCAAAATTAAAGGTTCCTTCTTATGAAAACAATAAATGTGTTCAATTTTAGAGCCCAAAAATGAAGTGTTTTTGTTCTTTTTATGAGCACCAAAACAAAATTTCCTAAGTTAAAAAGCTTAAAATTTGTTCATTTTATCAACACCAAAATCAAGTGTGAGTTTGTTGTTGTTCATTTTTAAAGTACCAAAAAGACTGTTCCTAAGTTAAAAAAGATTAAAATTTGTTCTTTTTAACAAAACAAAAATCAAAGTGTGAGTTTTTTGTTCGTTTTTAGAGCACCAAAAATAAAGCTAAGTTAATTAAAAGTATTTCAACAACTGGGACCGATCGTCTTCCCTACAATAAACATGTTAAAGTTGTTGTAATCCTGCATCAAATCTATCAATTCATTCTTACACATCCAAAAACAAACACCTGTTAGTGAAAATAACTATTACAAGAGTGCAAGATTGGTGCATTTGTCCATCAAAGCAATTGCTCATGATAGAAAATACAAATGCACAGGTTTTAGACAACTGCACAATTTTAGAAACAAGTGCTAAAAAACCCTATCAAACAAATGCTAACTTATAAAAATACAAATGCGCTAGTTTAAGACAAATGCACCATTCCCATGACAAATTCGTAGTTCTTCTGAAAAATGTGCCATTCTTTTGACAAATGCACAATTCTTCTGACAAATGTGTCATTCTTCTAACAAATGCACAGTTTTATTGACAAACAAATGCTCAGGCTTTCTAAACAGATGTTCAGGTCTTCTGTATGAGGGTGTGAAAACTTTGACAGAAGCGTTTCCAGGACCTACAACTTCAAAAATGACTCAAATGAATGTTAGAGGAGGGGAAAAGGGTCCCACCAGGAGTGCCAGGATGTGTGAGGGGGAAGAAGGACATTAGATTAATGATCCAAGAGGGACATGAAATAAATCTGACGAAGAAATCTAGTGTACAACCAAAATGCTTAAATCTAAAATCTAGAAACTCCACATATGAAATTGAAACTATTCTATTGCAAACATGATGAGGAACCTATTGATTACCAAATGAAATGAATACAAATGATATCCTTTACCATCCTATAGCGGAGTATATTCGCTTGATGTTGGATTGTTCTTATCACAGCGAAGCCTCCAAAGTTCGTGTGCAAAGTGTGGATGAATGCTTGTTGTGTTTTGGTTGATCGAAGACAATGGATGAAGGTCTCTCAAGGATGATCTTGAAAGAACTTCATTGCTCAATGTATGTTGATTCTTGGATCCTCTTTTGTGAGGAGAGAGGTTTGATATATAGAAAATGAGATTTGAAATGGGCGATCAAGATCGTTTTGAAGAATATCCAGATCAATGGTCAGAGTGTGTTGAGAGGATTTAGACATGAGAGAATTATGCAAAGTAGATTGCAAAATTTGTGTGATTGGGAAATAGATTGGCCACTCAGGGATGTGATTGATCAGTTAATAGAATAAATTGATCAGTCAAGTTTATGATGGCTTAGATAGGAATGTGATGTCTTAGTTAACAAAATACATTGATTAGTTAATAAATTAGATTACTTAGTCAACAACCATGATTTTCTCAATCAGAAAGTGGGTGAGGAATATGAATTAATTGATTTAATTAATTAATTCCTTTTTTGGAGTTTGAATGTGCAAATCAAATTTGACTTTTGCAAACAAAGTTGCATTAGTTTGATTTGATTCTTGATAATTGATTTGAATAGTTTTGATTTAATTATTCAATTTTTGGAAGGAAAGTGTTGTAATTAAATTATTATTTAAAAAATTAATCCACTTAGGGGAATAAGATGATTTAACGACACAATAAAATAATTAGCGTTATTTAATCAATCAGGATGAAATAAGGTGGGATTAGGACTTTATTAAATAAATGAGATTTATTTAATTGGTCGAAATGATGAAATGTGAATGAATCAAATAATGTTATTTTATTTAATTAATAGAGGAATTAGGGTTTTTGGGACTTTATTAAATAACTAAAATCTATTTAATTTGTTTGAAATGATGAAAAAGTGAATTAATTAAATAATGTTATATTATTTAATTAATAGAGGAATTTTGATGTGATGCGATGTGGTGTGATGCGGGAACGTTGCGATATGATTTTGAGATGATCCAAGATATTACAAGATAATTTTGAGATGCTCTAGGGTGATTCTGAGATGTTTTGAGACATTATGGGATGATTTTGAGTCATTCAAAAGTGTTACGGGATGATTCTGAGTCATTTTGAAGTGTTATAGCATGATTTTGAGTCATTCTGAAGTGTTACGAGATGATTCTGAGTCATTCCAAAGTATTAGAAGATGATTCTGAGTCATTCTGAAGTGTTACAAGATGATTCTAAATCATTTTAAAGTGTTATGGGATGATTTTGAATCATTTCAAGGTGTTATGAGATGATTCCAAGACATTATGAAGTGTTACAAAATGATTTTGAGTCATTCTGAAGTGTTACAGGATGATTTTGAGTCATTCCAAGATGATCAAAGATGATGTTCCATATCATTTGATGTTGTTTGAGGTTGTTCCATGTTTTTCAATGTTGTTTGATGTCGTTTAGTGTTGTTTGATGTCTTTCGAGGTTGCGTGATAGGTTGTAAGTCAATTTTACATGTCTACACTTATTCAACTCCCCTCTCAGTATCCAGTGTATTCAACAATTGATATTAGATCCTTGAGTTCCTCTGAAGAAGCTTAACCACTTGAGGAAATATGCGGGATGGCACATGATGGATCATACAAGGGTTCTAGGTTTGATGGGGCTACTTGCAATTTTTTGAAATTGAGGATAAAAGGCTACCTAAACTCTCTTGGGTTTGGTGTTTGGGAATCATCCAAGGATAGTTATGTTTCTCCTACTTCTCCTCCTATAGATCCAGCTAAAATCAAGTTGTATTAGAATAATGCCAAGGCTAAGAATGTTATCTTGTGTGGGTTGGTTGATTCATAACTCTTGAAGGTGATGAATTGTAGTTCTGCTAAGGATGTTTAGGAAAAACTTAGCAACATCTATGAAGGAGACACCAAAGTAAAGTGATCCATGATGTAGATTTTCAATCTAGCATATTTGAGACCTTGAGGATGATAGAGAATGAAGACATTGCAAGTTATATGCTCTAGGTGCATGAATTAGTTTCTAGCATCACAAGTCTTGGTGGTGTAGTAAAAGAAGACAATATTGTGAAGGAAGTTATAAGATCCCTTCCTAAATCCAATATTCATAAGTTGTATCTTATTGAAGAATCTAAGGACTTGGATAAATACTATGTAGATGAAATTTTTGGTGCTCTCATTGTCTTTGAAATGAGAGAATTTGACAAAGATGTTCTGAATAAGGAAGAAGCATTCAAAATCGGTAAAAAGATAGAAGATGAAGTAGTTGATTAGGATGATGAATTTGATAAGATTGAAGCAAACTTTGTAAGAATATTGAAGAAAGGTACAAGAAAATACAAAGGCAAGTCACCTTTCAATTGTTTCAATTGTAGAAGGATTGGTCATTTTGCATCTAAATTTCCCTATAAAGAATCTAAAAATGGTAATAAAAGAGATAAGATTAAAAAGAGTTTATATTCCAAGTAAAGAAGTTGTTCCTTAGAAGATGAGGATAATGATTCAAATGATGAAACCTTATTCATGGATTTGAAAGACAAAAATGATGATATTGGAAAAATTAAGAGGTCTAGAACTTTGCAAACTTATAAAAATAATGAAATATCTATGGTTGTGTGGACTACCTTGTATGCAAAGGAAGAATAAAATGCTTGGGTGATTGATAGTGGTTGTTCTAACCATATGACTAGTGACAAAAGAATGTTCATCATCCTTAAGAAGGTTAATGGTGGAGCCATTAATTTTGATAGTGATGAGTCAACATAAATTTGTGGAGAAGGTAAGGTAGGGTTTGAAAGATTAGTTGTTGAGGGAACAAGGACAAATGGTAATGTCTACCATCTAAAGGAGGCTAATGGAAGAATCTACTTATTGGCTCAATCGAGAGACTGTTGGTTGTGGCAAAAAAGGATGGGACACATCAACTTTGACAACATGGTAAAAATTAGTTCCTCGCATGTTCTGAGAGATATGCCTAAGAATACCAAGACTACAAACACATTAGGAAAAGAATGTCAAATGGGAAAGAAAACAAGGACAAGTCTCAAAATCAAGGAGTGCTCTAATATAATCCCACTAGAGTCGATTCACTCTGACCTATGCAGACCCACAAGGACAAGAAGAAAACAAGGTGAAAGGTATTTCATGTTTCTTATTGATGATCACACTAGAATGACTTGGGTTATATTTCTAAGAGATAAATTATATGATTTTGATAAGTTTAAAATTTCTAGAGAAAATGTTGAGAATGAAATTGATGTTAAGATTAAATGCTTATGGTCAAATAGAGGAGGTGAATTTACTTTAAGTGAATTTGAAAAGTTATGTGAGGATCATGGTATTAGGAGACATCTATCTACTCCTAGTACCCCTTAGTAAAATGGGGTAGTGGAGAGGAACAATAGGATTGTCCAAGAAATAGCTAGGACTATGTTGCACTAGTACAAAAACAACAATATGACTGAAAAAACTACTAAAAACTTCTTATAAACGAATGAACATGGTCGTGTGACTAGTAGTAGTTTATTGGGCTAGTCTTTTATAACATGACAAAATTGATGACTAAACCATTTTTATTCATTTGATTGATCGATTTGGTCATTAATTTAGTCATCTAATTGATTGATTTGGTCATTTATTTATTCGTTTGATTGATTGATTTGGTCATTAATTTAGTCGTTTGATTGATCGAGTTAATCGTTAATTTACTCATTGGTTTGATCGATTTGGTAGTGTGTTTAGTTGTTAATTTAGTCATTTATTTTTTTAAATTGGTAAATTATTTAGTCATTTTTTATTCATTGATATATTTAGTCATTAATTTAGTCATTGATTTTTGTTAACTGCTCACTTATTTAGTCATTTTATTCATTGATTTCCATCCATTGGTAGTGTATTTAGTCATTACTTTCAATCATCATTTTGATCAATTTGGTAGTTTATTAAAAAAAAATTGTTCATTGATTTCTATCAACTAGTAGGTATACAATTGATACATTGTTTTTTTTTTTTTCTTAGATAAGGAGCAGATAGCTCATATATATTGATATATAAATAACATTTTCAAATTCTATCTTCAAGTATCAAGAAGGCTCTTAATAGCCTAAGTTTTACAATTTGGCACAAAAAAATACCACTATTACCCTTCTGATAAGCATCTAGATTCAAATTCCCTTCCCAAAATGTAAACATATCTTGTTGTATTATAATAGAACTAATCAAAATAGATGCATTTTGTTTCAATTTCTACAAATAACTATAGGAAAAAAACCCCAAAAATTGAAGAACTATCCTAATTTCCCCATTCTGATGGCACTGTATTCCCAATTCCACCATTCTTTTCAAAAAGAAGCACCTTCAACTATCATAGTCTTTCTTGAAGTATACCGTATGCTCTTTTGAGCTGATTCTAGTGAGTAAAGAAATACATTATCCCTTATGCATTCGCTGAAGCAAAATTTTTAGGATTTTCCCAAGGACCTCATTCCTCCATCAATTGTAGATAATTTTCACCTTGCCCTTTGTTTGCATCATCATTCTCAAAAAAGTGAACCTATGTGAAATGCTCAACAGAGGTGGATTACTAGCAAGTAACTTCATTTAGTCGAAGTGGCTGAAGGATTTCACCAACTAGAATACCTTCATGCATTTTTAGGAAATTAATTGCTAAAAACTTATTCTTAATTTCTACCCTCAAACACATACAAATGCACCCATTGAACCTCTTGACACATGCAAAATAATTGTAACATCACCTTCCTGAATAGCTAGTTTAAAAGCTTCTTAAACTTCTTTGTAACCTTGACATTTCCTAAGAAACTTTTGAGGAAAAATCCCTCCCACCATTCCCTTTCCCTTGTAAAATTATACCTGCACACTACCCTTGGCAAAAAAATTCCTCGAACAAACTTATATTTCACAACTTTATCTAGAATTCTTTGCAGTTCCTTGAAAGATTGGCACAAATCCATTAAATTTGAAAGAAAGATAGAGACAACCTGCAAAGGGAACAAGATTCTTCTTGAACTTGGATTGACCACCTCTCCCCCAACTATGGTTGAAACAGATTCCTCAATCCTTGGGCAAGCTGCATTAAACATCAAACACAAATCTTCTTGTGACAGAGCTTACCCAAAAGGTTCCTCCCATTCCTAAACTTTTAACGAAATCTGTAGATTATATGAACTGAAATCCATGTTGTCAAAATTCAACCTGGAAAAACCCTCCCTTTAGCAAACCTCAACACATTCTTCACAATGCCCATTACCAATATTTGGCTATAAGAATGCAGATCTTAAAACAAAGCCTTCTAATGTGAAAACTTTGTAGCCAAAAGAGTTAATGAAGGACACTAAACAACCATGGGGGCAATTAATAGCATAAGGGATGTTAAAAACATAATTGTGAAGAGTATCCTATCTCCTCATTTAAAGATTTTCTCAATTTCCAAGCTTCCAAAAGGCACTTGTTTTCATCATTCTTTCTTTGATTACTCTTTAATTATGCACTTATGTACCTACAAAAAATAGAGCAAACATTAGTAAAAAAAAATTAGTTGGTACATCTAGCTTGGTTAATTTTGTCATCATCCTTGTACGCAACAACCTATGTTAGATAATCACTCATCAATCATTGAAAGCTAGTAATCTCCACTTCTTCCCATTTATGATCAACAAATGAGGACTTATAATGTTTCAACATGCCTTTATCCCTACTTTAGCAATCATGTTTCTTTAAGAAAACAATCCCATCTTACTTCTTGACAACAATACACACATGAGAAAATTCACAACTCCCTAACCCAATGAAGTTCTATTTGCTTGAGGGATACTAAACATATGATTTATTGGTCCCTCCAAACACTCCAAAAAACTATGCCTTATACCAACCCTTTATGTGCTTTTAATTTATTCCATAATAAAGCATCCACAATAAAATTATGAAGAAATAGGATTGAATGAAGTCTGCTCTAACTTAAGAAAATTATGTAGTACAAGATATTTCTTCAAATTATCCTTATTACTTAAGAAGATGAATTCTTGACCATCACTACCCATGCTTGCTAATTTATCTGCTCTTACGTTACCTTCACGATATACATGCGAAATTTGAATTTCTCTAAATGAATCCATTAGCAACCAGGCCCTTTTAAGAATGTATTGTATCTTCCAATTAAGCATTTCTTATTTTTAACAGGCATTAATGATGATCAAAGAATCCCCCTCAATATGTAAACTATGTAGATTCAAATCCTTAGCTAATTGTAGAACTTGAAGAAGGGCATGTGCCTCTGCTACATTATTTGTGTCATTTACCAAATTTAATGTTTTTTCTACTATTATAGAACCATTAAAATCCCGAGTGCACACTCCTGCTCCAAATATGCCTGAATTTCCTTTTGACGCCCCATCAAAATTAAGCGTATAACAACTTGAAGTAGGCAGTGTCCAATGAACCTTAGCTCTATCAATCTTTGCTCTAGAGAAATTCAGTTGCACTCTTGTAAAAGGAAAGGAGATATACTTCTAATTCTTCAACAACCAATTATCCCAATTGGTAAAGGTAGAAGAAACATGTTTATTGGAATGAAAATATGAATTAACAACCTCAAATATATATTTTTCCATCTTGAACTACATTTGTGACACGTAATGACTCTGATTTCTAAATATCCTCCTACTCTGTTCCCACCAAATACACCAAATGACTATTGCTAGTGTAACTTTCCAAATGCAAGCAAATAGAGAAGATTTATACAAAACTGACCAACTCGAAAATAGATCCCATAGAGTACTAGGTAGAGGAAATGAGATATTTAATTTGGACATAATGAAATTCCAAGATTCTTGGTATTCTTTGCATTTGACAAATAGATGATCCACCATCTCAAACTCCTATTGACATAAGACACATTTAAAAGGCTTGGCGAAACCCAATCTTTGCAACCTATCACTTGTTAAAATATGTTGCTTTAAAGCAAGCAATGCAAAACTACTAGCCTTAGGAAGCGTCATTGGTTCCTAGAAAAAGAAAAATGCCCTATGTGACTAATCTTGTACTTCACTTGCAATTATTGATTTATAGCCCTCTTTAACTATATATTTCCCATCTTTAGTTGGAGCCCAAAATATCGTATTAGGTTTATTTGAAAAAATAACACATCTCTTCCCAAGTTCCATACTTAGCAAACACTTTTGAGTAAGGGATAAGCATGTAGGGGAGAGATCTTTCAAAATAACTATTCCTATTAAAGGCTCTATTGATTGAACATAATCTATCAATTTTGTACCCCATAATGCTGATAGGATTTTCTCCACCAGCCATAGCTCCTAATTAGAGTTGAGAGGAGGAAATTCTTTCCAAAAGTGAACCTCATCCCCACTATTAACCTCCCAGTACAAATAAGGGGTAATAACCTCTCTATAATTTACAATAAAATTCCACATCACAAAGCCTTTTGGAGGATCTTGAAATGTGAAAATTATGCTTGGATTATTGCTATCTAAATATTTACTTTGCATTAAAGAAACCTATTTTGAATCTAGTTTTGAATACATCTACCATGATAATTTTTCCCCAAGGGCCAAGTTTCTAGTTGAGAGACTATGCAAACCAGTACCCCCACTATACTTGTTCATGCACATGTTATTCAAGGATATCAATGAAACATTTCTCTTATTATCTATGTTACCCCTCCACAAAAATCCTTTGATGAGCTTCTCAATACTATGAATCACACATTTTGGCACCTTAAAAATAGCAAAATAATTGGGGATAGATGTTAATACAGATTTAATCATCATAATTCTACCCGCTAACAATAGTCATTTATCCTTCCATGCAATAATTCTAGAATTTATTCTCTTAATAACCTTATGCCAATATTTCACTCTATCCACTCCCATAAAGAAAGGAATACCTAAATAATTGCATGGTAACTCTTCCTATTGAAAACCCAATACCTCAATCAACTTTCTTGAAGTGGAAGCCTTTGTGTTGAAAAAATAAATCTTGGACTTAGCTGTATTAATCTTCTGTCTTAAAACTAAAGCATATTTCTTGAGTACTTGCTTTACTTGAACTACTTCTTACAAAGAGGATTTCCAAACAATAATGTGTCATCTACAAACAGAGAATGCGTAGCCACTATTTGTGTAATTGGAATGGAGATTCCTTGCCATAACCCTTGGCTATGCAAACTTTTTATCAATCTACTTAATGCTTATGCCATTAATATAAATAAGAAGGGAGACAAAGGGTCTCCTTGTCTAACACCTTGAGAAGACTTGAAAAAACCTGCTGGAGAGCCATTAATGATAACTGAAAACATAGCCCTTGCTAAACAAGATCAAACCCATTTACACCATTTGTAGCTAAACCCAAATCTTTGCAAGACTTGAATCAAAAAATCCCAATTAACTCTGTCATAATCCTTCATCATATCAAGTTTAATAAAAAAGCATGAGATATTCTGAGACTTAATGGAATGTAACACCTCATGGGATACTATTTAACCTTCTAGAATTTCCCTTCCCGACACAAAACCCCCCTTGCTCTTGTGAAATTAACTTTGGTATGAAAGGCTAAATCCTTAGATAGATTGCTTTCGTAAACAAATTATAAATTGTGTTGCAAAGGGAGATTGGCCTAAAATATGCAAACAAAACTAGCTCTTTTACCTTTGGAATGATAGCTATATGTGTTGTATTAAACTACCTAAGAATTATACATGTTCTTCTTGATTCCTCCAAAGCTAGTATAATTTTAATGCCTACAAAATCCGAATTTGTAGTAAAACAATGTTGTAAATCCATCTGGTTCCAGTGCCTTATCAGGAGATAATGATAAAACCTCTTTCTTAACCTCCTCCAAAGTAAATGGCCCAATTAACCCTTGATTATCTACTTCATGAATTAAGGGTGGAATGTTTTGTAAGAGTCCCATCCCATCAATCGATGAGTCCAAAGAACTATTTTGGGGGTCACTTAGAAATTGGGAGAAAAATTTGACACCCTCAAACTGAATTTCATCCTCCTTTGTGAGTAAATCACCAAAGATCGAGCTCCTAATTGAAAAAATAGTTGCAATTGTTCTTTTAATTTGAGCCGATGCATGGATTTTTTTTGAATTTCTATCTCCCTCCCTTAACCACGCCTCCCTTGATTTTTCCTGCTAGTAGATTTCCTTTCTTGCTACTAATTTAGCCCATTCTTCTTGCAAGGCCTTTTGTTGTTCATATGTGTTAGGTTCCAATCCATGTTGTATTAGCTTCTCGTTGATCTCCTCTAACTGCTTAAAAACCAATTCTTTTTTATGGAAGATATGCTTAAACACATGGACATTTCAATGCTTAATATGAGCTTTAACATAAGTTAACTTCTTAAACAATTGAAGCATTCTCAATCCTTTCACAAAAGGAGCACCAGTCCACCATTGCTGCAAAAAAACTAGAAAATGTGGAACCCTAAACCACATTTTATGAAATTTAAAGGATGCTCTGGCTTTATGAATAGGGTTATTGGTTTCAATATCCAACGATATTGCAAAATGGTCAAAGGTAGCAAAAGGAAAAACTCAAGAGATGAAACATTATTTCAGATTACAAGCAAATTAGGTGAAACCAAAAATTGATCCAACCTTTCTGTGATTTGCAAAAATCCTTTCCTTTTGTTTGTCCATGTGAAATTTCCATTATTTGGTATAATATAAAGGAAAGCATTGTCTGAAATGAACGTAGCAAAGTCCTCCATGACTCTAGGAGGAAAAAAAATACCTCCCTTCCTCTCTTGCAAATTTTCTATAGCATTGAAATCACCAACGCCAATCACCTTCTCATCTTTAATCCCATCAATTACTTGTGTCAATGTTTCCCAAAGAGTTATTTTGTCCCCAGTAGTTGTTGGTGCATATACATTGAATAGATAAAAGTGCAGATTAAAATGTGAGATTTTAATAAGCTACCAGTTCCTTTCATTAGAGACTAAGTGTAGAACAATTTATGTTGGATCCCATAATGTTATTATACCTCTTGAGGCTCCTTGTGCAGGTGTATGCATTGATTTCCATTTCTTCCATTTTACAACTGACGCCTCATACACAACTTCAAAAGTTTTATTTTCTTGTAATAAAACCACACAAGCCCCACAAGAATCAATTTGTTATTTGATCTAGGCTTTCTTGTCAGGGGCATCCTTGACATTCCAGGAAAGTATCTTCATTGGTACTAAGGAGAGCAACATTCTCTCCCCAGATGTTTATTAGTTGTACAAGCCAAAGTATTATCCAATGTCAACTATTTCCCTACTTCTATTTCTTCTTTCATCTTTGTAACATATGATTTTGTTCCCCTTTTACCTAGTGTCTTCAAAGGAAGTGTCTAAGAACTTGGAGTCTATAAAATTGAAAGGGTTTGTGAATAGTCAAAACCACCCAGACTTCCTTTGTCTGACCTTTGGAGCTCCATTCCCAATCTACTATCAAACATTATATCTACCCCTTCCCCCAAAGACCCTTGTGCTTCTTGTAAAACTACCTCTGATTGATGAGAGTTAGTTGCATCAGGCTACACAACATTATTAGCTTCATCCATGATCTCGTTATCAATTTCTTCTAGTAAATCAAAACTGACCGAAAAAAGAATTTTATCAACAAATTTTTCCAATTCCTATGAATTTGTTGGACTCTGCCTCTATGTGTATGTAACCATTTCCCAACCTGAATTTTGTGTAGCATCTTCACAACAATCCATTAGAGAAGGATATACAAAATCCAACTGACTTTTATCCCCATTGAATATCAAAGTTCTTGTTGTATTCTGCAGTTGTTCGAGAGAAGAAGCTAGAACAAGAGGATCATATAAATTGAGTAATTTTGACATCACCTTAGACATAAAAAACTACCTTTTCAACTTATTATTAGACTTATTTTCCTAAAATCGCACCATGAAAAATGTTACTCTTTTCTTTTTTGCACACAAATCCCCAATATTGCTTCCATTACCTACAAAAGAAGATCCAAGAGAAGAAACTACTTGCTCCTTTCCAAGTTCTATAACCCTTTCCCTGCATCATCCTTTTGATCAAAGCATTCTATTTAAAGGGATAAACTCTCAGAATTCTTCCTTTCTTGAGGAGTTGTCAATGCAAAATCAAACTCATGAAAATGCCCAGTATTATGACCCAAATCAAAACATTTAGCACAAACATTGTTTACATCTTCAATGATTATATTTTGCACCCATTTTCCATATTTTGATACTAGATGGATTTGGGAAGGAAAAACCTTTGTCATATCAAGAAGAGTTATTTGTTTTGATAGATTTTTGAAAAATACCTCATCATGATAGAAAAATTCCAATCAGGTTGCTATTATTTCTATTAATTTCATTTCCCTATATTCCAGAGCCAAATCCTTCAATTGAATCAATTGGTAGTTTATTTAATTATTTTTGTTCACTAATTTTTGCCTATAAGTGCTGGAAATGGGACAATGTTTTAATTGAGGTTTAAACATATAGAAAAATAGAAAAACACAATCAATCATTCATTTGCACATAATGAAATGGCTATTAAGAAGGCAAAATAACCAAATTTTATTAAGAAAACATGTTCTTACAATAGATACAAGACAAAAATGTGTCTTTACTTTGAAATTACAAAGTGTTTTTCTCAGTGCTGTGACTGAGAAAACTGAGTTACAATTCCTTTTTTTTGCTTATGCAAGATATTACAATTTTGATGACAATTCTATGTTGCAATTTATTTGCAACTACACATACATGTATGTTGCACTCTCTGCAACTTTTCCTCTTCTCTACACCTCTTTATTTGCTTTGTATTTACTTGTTTTTCTACATCCCTTCTCTTTGTGTCTACTTCTTACATAACAACATATCCCCTCTTCTATAATGCACTAGTTTGAATGAGCGAAACCAAAACAAAAATAGAAAAACATAATCAAGGTATTTTACATTATAGGTGTAGTTAGATAGAACATTCTCTATTCTACTCATAAAATGTACACCCAAATCAAATTCTCTAGTTTTTGTTTGGGTTCAACTTTTTTAGGCTTAGTACATTCTCTATTTGCAACTTCACTCTCCACACCTTGTTGTTGCTAACCCTTCTTTTTCTCTTTTGGACTTATGGCTTGACAAAAAACATAGTTTTTCAAATATGTTAATGGCCACCATGTGAAGGTCCCTTCTTTCTATTTCAGATGGATAGCTCCATATATTGTGTCTAGATAAGAAAGGGGTATGTTACTTGTGACCTTTAAAATACTTACATTTGCATCTCCTATTCCTTTCAATTTGACTCCATGTATAATAGATAGTGAGTGAATCTGCCAAATACCCACAATAACACCATCAAATGGATCTAACACCTCAACTTTATCCCCTTCTTGGATTTTATCAATAAATGTTTGCAAAAACAAAAAAAATTGACATCAACTTCTATCAAATAGGTAATGATTACCCTTATTTACATAATAAAAAAATCATTACTTGAATATTACTTGATAAGTACTTACTTGCATGTGGTTTCATAGCACCCACCTTGAATTCAACATGACTACCACTATGAATATCATGTGCATGCTCGTTGAGTTCATCATCATAATCACTATCAATGTCATTACATGCATGAAGTTGTATAGCTTTGCAAATAGTTCCATTGACAGGGCCTTTTTCTTTTCATTTTGCTTTCATATAAATGCTCTACATCATGTGGTTTAATCATCATGCAAAAATTAATATAAGTCAAGTAAAGAATGCAAAAGCTATAATTTTTTGTCCAAAAGAACATTTTAAGCATAAATAATGAAAAAAAATTGGGACAGATAACTGACAACTATTATATTAATTACCTCAACTTTAGGACAACTAAGACGATTGTGCTACACATTCTTGTCCACTTCATCACTATCAATATCGATAGTTATGTTGACATTGTAGTGTTCTTTAATCAGCTCAATAACTAGGAATATGAATTCTTTTACTTAGGTATTGGACATCAAAACCAACAGCCATAATCTACTAAAGAACCTCATTTAATCATCAACCCGAGGACGTAAAATTAAAATGGGTTAGCACAATATATGCACTAATCACCTTTCCAGACATGCATGATCTCCTAAAATGCTAGAACTCTAATTACTAGAATTAATTTACTAGATAACTTGCTTTGGAAATGAAAACTGAAAGATGAAACTACTCTGTTTCTAGTGGCTGTAGGAATAGTTGACAACTCTGTGTTTCTATCAGCTGCAGGAATAGATACATTAACTTCTACAAAAGAAAGTACAGCTATCCTAACCTACAAAATGAAAGTACAGACAATTCCCTAAGTGGGCCCCCTTAGGTCATGCCAAAAGTAGACAATAGATTAGGCAAAAAACTTCATAAACTTTATTGATTCAAGGTAAAACAATACATAGCATGCAATCTCTCTTGATTGTATTCCTAAAACTGAAAATGTGTTTACAACAGCAATGGTTCAACCCTTTCTCTAAAGGAGAGTGAGATATTTATTGAAAAACTAAATCTAACTACTAACTAACCTTCCCTTATAAATCGAGAGGTCTTTATTACATTCAACTAACTTAGAATTCGATGGATAGAAATGACAGGACTAAGTCAAATCATTTTCAATCTTAAAGTGCCATCATCCTGGATTCATGCGCCATCAAGATGCTTGAGCTAGATTTCTGAAACACTTCTCTTGAATGGCATATGAGTTGAAACTGACTCTCTATTCTTCAGAAGCAGAACTGGTCTTCATTGATCTGGTCTTTCACCCATGAGTGGGAATTGAATTCCTTCCTCCAATTGTGGTACTTGCAAAATATCCTGTCAGCTATTCCTGAGGTAGAGAGTTAGCTCAACACGTTCAACATTTAAGATGATTCATCATTTTATTTATACATCTATTTAAGCATTAATCTAAAGCAAACATTATTCCAGGCGTGGCTGTAGGAAGTTCAATAGTAGAGGTTGCAGGAGGTTTGTCATCACACAAGGTTTACTAAGGCATTCATTAAACTACTAAAACATTTAAAGTAATAACCATGGAAGACTTAGTGTAATATACTCATTACATTAAGCATAAATTTTTTGTGTTTTATCCCATAATCAGCACCAAATGTTTGTTTTAGCATAAAGAAAAAGCATAAAAATGTTTGTAAAAGTATGATCTAGATGTGCCAAAAACTGGGCTCATCAGACATCATGAAGGTATTTTTGTTTTCCTATTGCTTTGATAAAATTTCCCTGCATGTGGTTTAACCAGTCAAGTAAAGAATGCAAGCTATAAATTTTTCCAAAAAAACATTTTCTGGATCACTCCAATAATAAAGAAACTGGGTTGGATTCTCCTATGCTTAGATTTCAATAATCTACATATTAATAGGTATTTGTATATAGAATTGCAAAACAAGAAGAAATTAGATCAATAGAACCTCTTACCTCATCTGAATCCATGGATTTATGCTCATTCCATGTAGAAACTATAGGGTTAACAAAGGCAACCAACTCTTAAACTTGTTGAGTGAGATTGAATATGAAACTCATTACCTTTTGGTACCCTAGTTCATTTGAGTTGACATGATCTATAGAGGCTCCTGCTAGGCATCGAACATATGGTTGTGAAATCTCTATTGATGAACTATATTTCCACGTCATCCTACTCTTAGATTTACTAGGATCTAGTGCTGCCATATAATTGACAATATCTTCTACACTTGCTTCTCTATTACTATTTTCCACCTAAAATACAATGTCAATTTCAACATATAGTCAGTTCAATAAAAAATTGAAATAAATAACACAATGTAAATTGAACCAAAAATCCATACACTTACTACATTTTTTTCCATTTTGGTGTGCAACCTGCCTCAGCCAAATGTATATCCAGCCCTCACATTATCTCTTGCTCTCTTTCCTTTGTTACTCTTTTCCAAATATTCTTCGTAATGCATACTTTCTCTCAATGCCTCCCACTGTTTAGGAGATAGAATGGGGTCTAAACTCTCTTTTCACTCCATGATTGTTTTTTTGCAATTGTATCTATCATTGTTTATCAAAATTCTCATCTTTTGCTTGTAATATTTTCTAGAGATTTGTCCACCGGTGGTCTCAAAAAAAATTTCCATTTTTTGTATAACTTTTTCCATAGCTCGTGGATCTTGCTCTGCAAAACTTGATTTGAAAATATCCAAATGGACCGTACATCTTAAACCCAACTCAGTGGCCCACTTTGTAGCATTTGGCCCAATGGGCTCACCATCTCTCGATACCTCAAGCAAGAATGGTTTCTTACCTTCTAAGTTTATTTGTCTTGCATTCCTCTCTATAGATTTGTACAAATCTTGACTTAATCTTTGTCTTTTGACAAAAAAACTCCACATCTTCTATTAAATTACCACTACTAGTATTTTTAGTTGATCCACTAGTTCCATCAAAATTTCTAGATGCATTAGGTGCACTTTGAGGCACGACAGATGCAACTAGTGGTCTCTCTTCATGACTTTCATTAATTAGAACTTCATGATACTTGGCCACATTAGGTGTGGCATGAGTAGGTATATCAGTACCGGTCTCCACAAATTTCACTTCAAACACATCCTTTAATGTTGAAAAAATCTTTTGTAGACATCTTGTTGATTTTCTCTATTGTTGTTCAATAATCTCTCTTAATCTTTGTGCTAAGAGATCATCACAATGTTGCACATAATCATGTGCTATATCAAGTTGCACATCACCATGTGCTATATCAAGTTTCACATCACCATGTGCTATACCAGGCTACACATCATCACAACTATTGTTTTCACCAACTATGTTTGTTGAATCACAAAAATGTTAGCTTCTATGAGATGGTGACATTGTATCTTTTTTTTCCTTTTGTTTTTTCTCCACATTTTCTTTGCACTCTTTTTGTTGCCTATAAAAAAATCATATTATGTCTTATATACATAAAGCTCTTGCCTATAAAATTTTATATAACACTATTAAACAAATAATATACTACTTAGTGGATTTACAACTTGCCCACTTATCAAACCAAGATGCAATAAATATTCATTATTCTTGGCCAATTTTTCACTATGCACATGCTCATATTGTGTCACTGGAATTTCAACATTATGATCACTATCATCTAATTTGTGCCTTATAGTCCTTCTCTTTCATTTTTTGAAGTCCAAATAAACAATTATGTATAAATCAACAACTTGAATCAGTAAAACTCTATTGAGTTCATAAGTTGATAACTGTTGAATTTCCAATCCGTTGATAACTACAAATAGAAACTTAAAATAGAATTTAGTTTACATATTAAAAATAATTTGTAGTCAAAAACCAAGAATATGTTTACAATTACAAGTATTAGACAAATTTTCCTTAGGGATATATTCACAAGAAAAGAATTTATAAAAACATAACACAAACAAGATGAAGGGAAAACATAGTATAGTTCATCATGAGGTGTGTTAGAACCTTAAAATTTTGCATATTTCCATCATCACAATTAACCTTGAGCTCCATTACCTGAGTCTTGACCCTTTTATTCCTTATTATTTTTGACTAAGCCTCCCCCCTATAAACAAACATATAAATTTTTTAGATCTGACTGACACTGAAAGACCTATACAAATCCAAAAATTCATCATATATACTTAAGAAAAAACATGTCTACCTAAAAACATTCCAAATCCCTTAACACTCCCTTACCACGATCCCTCAACAATAATTTGAACCCTCGATAGGCTGGTGGTGTGTAATAAACAACGTGAAGATATTTACCGCCATACCATAGAAGTATTATGATGAGGACGTGGTTGGGTGGTATGAGAGAATTCAAATGCATCATAAACTTCCATACTATGAGAAGGAAAAATGAAGGGTGTGGTATGGTAGGGAATAACCCACCATCCCATAAGGAAAATCGTAAAGGCATGTGGTAGGGTGGTATGAATCACTATACTGTGAAAGGATGTGATGAATCATGGGTATGGTGATAATCCATATGTGACCGTTAATGTAAATCATAGTATCATGGGTTAAACAAGTCAAGCTTGCAATATAGAGGTAAGGGTCCCACTACCCCATGGTGAAATGCAAAGAAGCATGTGGTATAGCAGTGCATACCCCTCTATCCCATGGTAGTTATAGAAAGTGGCGGTGATATAGTGATATTGAATGCATGAATCACATCAACCCTCCAATCTTGTAAAATCAATGGTGCATATTCAAACTCGAACTAAAAGAAAAATATTTGGCATAAGGTTGATATTAATGTCAACATGACTGACCTCAAAAGCCATTAAACCAAGAATTCAACATTCTCTTTCCACTCATTTGCAAAAATTATCGTGCAGGGAGTTGGGAGTTCAAGGAGGTTAAGCTCTGCAACCATCGTGACCCGGGTAAGTGCACATAACTTGTTGTTAAATATTTTTTATGAGTATAAGATTGTTTGGAATTCTACATTGCAGAAGTATACGAGAAGTAAGATAGTTAAACATCATGTCACCCAAGAATAAAGAACTTAAAACTAAAAAGGAAGAATATAAGGTTAAAAAGAGGTCCTTACAATAGCCTATCTTGGATATACTCCCTGAATCAAATGATAGAAGATTTAAGAAAGTTTTTTAATATGTGGCTCATGGTTGTAGATATGACCTTATCCCTATCTCTAGGTGGGAACTATTTTGGTACTTTTATCACAAAAGGGAGGAAAAGATTCTGGTATCAAATCCATGGGCAATATATTTAGCCAAATTAATTGTACCGATTTTTTTTATAGATATAGAGTTCATTAGAGTATTGCCTCAGAGTTATCATCCTGCTACTAGGTCTATGAGATTGCTAGATGGTTCACCATTAGTTGTGTTGACTAAAATGGTCATCATTGAATGTTTTCACCTAAATAAACAATCCCTGATTAAAATTGATTTGCAAAGAAGTTAAGAAGAATATACTATATTGAGGAGAACCTAGAGAAGTGATGAAATCCCCATTTACATGAAAAGGGGTGTGAACAAAAGGGTGATTCCTATATTCCCTTTTGCTACTGAACCATTTTTTGTCACAAATTTCTAATTCTATTTCAAGAAAACCTAATTTTCTCTCTGTCAAGTACTTGGGATAGATGTACAAGAGTGAATAACAATTAGTTTAATGATGATGTCTATGAGGATCCAAAACCCTAAGATAAACATTGAATATGATTTTTCCTCATATATTGAGAAAGTATTCCATGGAGTATTTCTACAAGTCAGGGAAAATAGAGCCCCCATAACATTCAAGCAATATTATTTTTTGTTCCACTTGATATTATACCATAATAAAGATAGATGGAGAAAAAGGATGTGTTTGGGTAAGATTGACTAGTAGGGGAATTCACTGCTAGTGCAATGATGTTGTTATATATGGGACAATAGATGTAAGAATTCAAATTATGTGATATTCCATGATGACTTTGTGTACAAAATTATGAGAGTTCTTGACCACCCACCACCAAGAGTACACACACTTGTGGTACAACTGTTAAGACCTTTGGCTTTGAAACCTGAGTGAGGCCATACTCATAACTTTGGTGATTGACTTTTTCTACTAGATGTCACAATAATAAATATTTATAGATGCCCACATGCCCCACATATACTGCCAAAGTTTGTTCCCCTTCGATTAGCCTTTTTAGTGTTCATGTGGAAGATTATATGGATGGAAAAGGATATCATGCATAAAAAAAGGAAGGGTACATTTCTACCCAATTTTACATGTGGGGAACTATCAGTGGGATGTAATACACTTGAAGAGTTGTAGAATTATCTAAAAAAAAAGTTACTCTTTAGAGTCTGGAAGGGAAAGATCTTTTGACCCTAAAGGTCACATGAATTTTGTAAGACACACCATCCTTACCAAGGCTATGGTTACTCATCAGATTGATTATAAAGAATATGTAATTAGAAATTTTTTCACTCCTCAAGAGGTATATGAGAGGAGGAGAAAATGGGAAATTATGAAAAGGGTTGAGGAAGAAAGAAAGAATAAGAAAAGTGATTTCTTGGGGTATTTCATAGAGGAACTAGATCCTCTCAAGAGTATTAATATGATGATTGATAAGATTCATGAAGTATATGATAAGTTTGTAGTGGAGATGGGGAGACCTATCAAATGGTCTCCCAAAAGGCCGAGTGGTATTGTAATTACAAAACCAACTCTAGATATTGTTTCAGTATGTCATGCTTCTCCAAGATCGCCTCATAAACAACCACCTTCCAAAAAACAAAAGAAATAAGAGATATACCAACTTGTTTCCTATGAAATAAGTGAGGAGGTTGGAGATAAAGAACAAGTAGTTAATCTGTTAAGACGTTTCAAGGATGATGTTGAAGTGGACCAACCTATGCCTGAAACTAAAGAGCATAGGCTTGAAGCTAGAGCTGATATTCAAATACAAAGAGAAAGAGAAATTCATGAGGATGGGAGGGTAAATACAACTCTCAGGTTCTTAGAAGATGATAAATTTATCAAAACCCTTGAATTTAAAGACTTTTGGATTAATATGAAAATGACAGAGTTTGAAGTGAGGGTTGAAATAAGTAACATGGGAGTTGAGGACTCCTAGCATGAATAGATAGTAGCCCAAAATTTTAATGAATTAAGGATTGATACTATTGATGCCAGCCCACAAGAGGCTAAAGATACTATTTTGGAAAGTAATATACTTATTATCCCTGGCATGGAATTAAAGATAATGTGTTTACATGATCAAGTGAGAACACAAGAAGACCCAATGTTGATTGTTGAGTTTGACTCAAATGAAGGGGTAAGTGGCACAGGGTTAACCCTAAGATTAAAACCTTGGCATTCTAGGCCAAACAAAAGAGTACACAAAAAACAAGGTTACTGGATGTAGTGCAAGAAATGAAAGGGACAACTATGGTGAAAACATTAAAGGATACATCTCGTCTAGAAGTTACAACCATGACAATGTATTTAGCTATATTCACTTGATCTGTAGTTAAGGAGATGGAAGCTAGATTGGGAGAGTACGAATAGGAGCAAGATTTTTTAAATGATGAAGTCAATAAATTGTTCATAGAAAATGTGAAGTTGAAGGAGCAATTGAAAGGAGTGGGTCCCTCACAAAACAAGGAAATAATGTTATACCAGCCTCCTCCTGCTCCACCAGTTGATATAGAAAGTGCTTCCACTAAACAAGTGATCATTCTTTGACAGTATATTGAAGAGTTAAAGAAAGCCAAAAATAAGGGTAAGGAAGGAGTGAAAAATAAAATGTACAATGTTTTAGAGAAGGTCCTCAAGCATAGGATAAAGCTAATTTTGGATAAGTTGAAAAGTGTGTATGATTTATATAACTCACTAACATAGGAAATTGATTAGATGAAAACACATGTACCCATACTCGATCCCATTTTTAAGAACTAGCAACCCATACACCACATATTGATAACCTTGTGTAGAATCTTACAAAGGAGTACTAAGGCTCCTGCAACATTAAAACCTATAGAGAAGATGGCCAAAATAGTTATAGATGAATTCCAATATATACAAGGAGAGGACCAAAAGATCAGAACAAGAATAGATTCATTTCATACTTTGAAGTAGTGGTTTGTGCCAAAAGTATTGAAAGATGATGACCAATTGAAGGAAATCAATGAATGGAAGAGTGAATTTGGCCAGATTGTTCCACATTGTATCACTCACATACAAAAGGATGGTGAGTTGAGTGTTGATAGGTTTGACTTAATCATGGATGGAGTAATAGCCTTGGATGTTAGATATTCTAAGTTTATCATGGATGGCAGGGCATTACTAGATAGTCGATGGAAGATTCACCTTGCAAATATATTAAAAATTCAAGAATACAAATGGCCACATGACTATACAATGTATGATTGGGAGTAGAAGTATTTGGGTCCTCCTGAACAGTAGGTCTTGAGGCTGTCATAGTGGAAGAACCAGACATTCAGATATAGTAATATGCAAAAAGGACCTTGAACAGATCTTTAGTGATCACAGGTGCCTTATAGAGATTAATGAACTATGGTGTCACAAATGCTGCAGACTTCATTAGTTATCTACTTTCTCTAAATTATTTTTTAAGAAAAACTAATGATTAGTTTATATGAAGATGCATAAATTTTGAAAAGATGACATATTTTGTAACAGTCTAAAGCTTGTTGCTTCTCTTATAGAAGAGAAACCAAGACCAAATTTTGATATCATCATCATAGGAATTTATAGAAACATATATGAGGAGACTTTTGTTCTATTGTATATCTATTTGAAGCAATCAATGGAGAAGAAGATTTAATCTGGTGCTCGAATTATGGTCTCAATTATTTGTTGATAATACTGTGTATGATTGGATTTTTTATGTATTTTAGGTGGGAATATAGGGGTATATTATGAATTGGTATCAATTATTTGTTCATAATACTGTGTATGATATAATAAGTTTTGGTCTTGAATTGTGGTATTGGATTTTTTATGTATTTTAGGTGGGAATATAGGGGTATATTATAAATGCAGTATTTTAGATATCATTTTATTGAAAAGATTGTAGAATTTTCTAATTTTGCAGTCTCTTAGTTTTAGTTTTTAGTTTCAGTTAGACCTAAGAGATCATTTCTTTATTTTTAATGAGGAGGCTTAGTTCACCTCATGTTAAGATATCTATATGTATTATTAAATCACAAATGTTCATTATTGTTTCCTTCACACAATCATATTAAATGCATGTGGAGGCTAGAATTTGTATTACAAACTAAAGCTATCATCTAGGACATACAAGAAAATTCTATTATCTAGAAAACATATAGGACATACAAGAAATTGTATTCTAACTAAAAAAATTAATTTCCACTAAAGTAAGAAAACTAAAAGAATGAATTACATTCAATAATAAATTACACCATACATATAACCAAAGTTTAGGTGACAAGCTAACCTCTTAAGGTGACAAGAAGTTAAGGTGACAAAACATCATCATAATCATTTGAATTGCTTATTACATTGCATTGCACATCTTTCAAACTCAAATCATTACTTCACATTGCATAACTAATAACTAGATGTTGATAGATGAAAAAAATTTAATTACAATGACAAAATTTTAATTACAATATAGTTTAAAAAAATTCAACCTAAGAATTTATGCAATTACTTCACATTGGATAACTAATAACTAGGAGCAGCTTCCAATTGCATTTTTTTGTTATGGCATTCCATGAGACCACATTTATTTGAGGCATTTTTTCAAATAGTTCATTGCCTTGTCTATGCTATCACATTTTTCATACATATTGTCTACCAAAGAATTTTATCAAATAATTCACTACCTTGTTGCTATGGCTAAAATCCTAAAACAAGTGCTTTAAAACAAGCTATGGATGCTTGGAAAAAATCTATAAAAGTATAATAGTAAGAAATAGCATAGACAAGGCAGTGAACTAGTTGAAAAAATGCCTCAAATAAATGTGGTCTCATTGTGATGGAATGCCATGACAATCCATAACAATTCACTTGTCATGGAATTCGTCATGGAATTCCACCACCATGAGACCATATTTCTTTGAGGCACTTTTTCCAAAGTTCATTGCCTTGTCTATGCTACCACATTTTTCGTACATGTCTACCAAATTAGTTTATCAAATAGTTTACTGCCTTGCTGCTATGGCTAAAAGACTAAAAAGGGTGATTTCAAACAAGCTATGGATGCTTGGAAAAATCTATCAAAGCATAATAGTAAGAAACAAGCTATGGTCTCATGGTTTTTTTTTTTACGTGAAAATCAACGTGATTTTTTTTGTATTTTTTTGCAGGTTTTAAACACATTTTTTTTGGTAATTTTGTTGTTTGAAATGGGGAAAAATATTTGTGGTCAGTTTTGTGCATTTTTTAATTGTAGTATTCTCAAAGTTAGTGAAAAAGGTAGTGTTCATGAAGGAATTTAAAAGATGTGTAGAGCCTTTGAATTATACCCATACTGTGCAATGACATTGAATCATTTAGCAAACCATTTTTTCTTCATAGGGCAACATTTTCTTGTGGAATAATTGACTGAGACAACTCTTGTTTCAACTGACCACCCTCTCATGAAATATCATTCATACTATAATCTTGTGTGATATTATCATAGTAAAGGTGATTATGACACCAATACCTTCTACTACATGGTATTCATCAAGGAAAGCTAGAGGCTACAAGATTTTGTGGGCAGGTTCAATTGAAGCTGAGAGATCTTAAGAGACCTCTCTCAAATTTTGAAAAGGTTTTGGAGGTCCACCTTGAGAACTGTGAGAGCTTAAAATTTTTAGGACATATATATGCTCAGAAAGGTAGGTAGAGAAGGCTTTGGAAATTTTAAGAAAGGCAACTCGTATAGATCCACGTGATGCCCATGCATTTATCAAGATGGGTGAGTTATTAATATCGGCAGACCCTAGTGCAACCTTAGATTCTCTTAAGACAACAAAGTCTCTTCTAAAGAAGAGTAGAGAAGTACCCATTAAATTGTTAAACAACATTGGGGTTCTTCATTTTGAGCATGATGAGCTAGATTTGGCTCAACAAACTTTATGGAGGCATTAGGAAATGGCATTTGGGTTGAATTCATAAATAAAAGACCCAATGCCAATTCTATAGTTTTTTCTATGCGCTTTAAGGATATGGAATTCTTGCATCGACTAGAAGAAGGTGGTGTTCCACTTGAGTTAGCATGGGATAAATTCAAAACACTATTTAATCTTGTTAGGTTATTTGAACATCTACATGATACTAAAAAACTAAATCTTTTATACAAGCTAATATTGTTCAAGTTTCTTGATTATGTGGATGCATATCTATGTCTTGTAGCTATGGCTCAAGCTGGGAATGAGATCCAAATAAGCCTAGAATTTATTGGGGATGCAATTAAGGTGGATAAAAACTCATCAAATCTTGTATGTATGCTTGACAACATGGAACTGAAAAATAGATGTTTGGCTTAAAGAAAAAAAATTAAAGCTACACAAAGTGAATTAGATGCGAAGAATTCTTGTTTTGACATTTCACTTGGAAATTGGAATTATTTTGAAGCTTTTTTCAATGAGAGGAGGGATCCAAAAAATGAGGCAACACATCTTGAGAAGGCTAGAGAACTATCTTGTAAAGTGTTGGCACAAAGACATAGAAATGCTTATGTTGCAAATGGGGAAACCATTATGCTAGCTGAAAGGGGTAAATTCAAATGATATTGCAAAGGAAATTTTTACATAGGTACAAGAGGCTATTGTAGGAAACATCTTTATTCAGATGCCTGATGTGTGGGTAAATCTAGCACATGTTACTTTGCACAAGGATAGTTTGCGCTTGTAGTGAAAATGTATCAAAACTGTTTGAGGAAATTATATTTTGGCACTGACACCCAAATTTTATTATATTTAGCTCAAACACATTATGAAGTAGAATAGTGGTAAGATTGTAAAATAACATTATTAATAGTAGTAAATTTGGTGCTGTCAAATTACATGTTCCACTTTGATGTTGGGGTTGCAATGCAACAGTTTTCAACTTCAACACTTTAAAAGCAAAAATGGACTGATGATGAGGTTCACCAAGCAGTGTGAAAATTAGTGAATGCACTTTGTGTGTTCAACCAACTATTAGCTATGGTAAGCGCTCATACACATGGCTTTGATGAGAAGAATATAGAGCTAGATGTTGACTACTGTAAACATTTTATTGATGCTACTGAAGTTCATAGAGAAGCAGTAGAACGTGCAGAGTAGCAAAGGTATCAAAAGTTGGGAGTAGCACACCAACTTGTCTTGGCTAATGAAGCAAAATGAAAATTTGATGAAGGATGAAGGATTCATATTGAAAGGATAAAGCAAGAGGAAGAAATTTGGAAGGTGATGTAAAAAGTGGGGAAATTTGAACGTGTGAAGTAATTATGGAAGAGTAAGTGTAAATACAAGGATGATGACGATGATGAGGCTAGTTAGTATGAGAAGAAAAAAATGAAGGAAAATAAGAAAAATAAGAAGGATAAGGACCACAAGACTTATGATTCTAATATGGAGGAACCTGGTGTTGCCATGGAAGATGAGTAAAATTATATGAGTGATAAGGCACAATATGATGCAAAAAGTTCCCAAGATCTTCTTGAGGCTACAGGTCTAGAAGACTCTAGTGATGGCGAGACAAATTCTCCAATTTCAAAAAATAATGAAGGAGACATGCATACTCTAATTTTGAAGATGATGAGCCATTACAAAAATAGAGTTTGTCCTGAGCTTTAACCAAACCTAACCATTGTAGAAACAAATTCCAAGAAAATATGATACATACAATGATGATGGATAAGCTACCTCAAAATTTTAGTCAATCAAATATGCTTTGTCCCTTCCAAATCCATTTGACATTGTTACATGAGATCTTATCAAAAACCTAAAATGAATCATCTATATGTCAACAAGGAGGAGGAGGCATAATGCTCAAGGATTTTATTATTTTGAATTCTACTCCTTGTTGGAGTTTTAGACTGATTCAATTAAAAAGATGAAGAAAAATCTCTAGGACTAGAATTGGAAGATGAAAACCCACAATTACTCGAAGTGATTTCATATAGGAGTCATCATTGAGATAAAGTATTCAAATTTCAAATTGATATTGATATTACACTTACGCTAAATGGGCATTGTGACTGTTGAAGCAATATTGCATTCTTTTTGGGCAAAAATATATCAAGTTTGTGGTTACCATCCATCATATAAGTCACTGCCATTAGAGAATGATAATGGTTTCCTTATGATTAGTGGTTATTGTTGATACATTCCATCATAGGTGCAACTGTGAAAAAGGTTTCATACAACTAGTCATCAATTTCCACATATATAAATTACATCATTATTTCCACATCATTAGCTCTTGTACTATTGTCAAAACAATAATCTGAGTTGGATTATGGTGTGCAGCCCTTTAAAATCATTGTCACATCCAGGGAGCATTGTGGCGACTTCATATTTGATCCAGGTATCAAGAATATATGATATATTATTGTTGAGGTTTTAGGACTACTGGGATGAATATAAGTCCATATTGTATGCTTCATAACAACCATGTTTTACTGTTCCATAGACTAGTTTTCCTATCAATACAAGTATTTGATTTATCGCATCAATATTTTTCATTTTCTAGACTTTATCTAAACTACAAATTTGGTCCATATTGTTGTTTATCTACACTATACTATATCTATGAAATATCTCAATTTGTGTAATAAATTTTAGTGTAATTAATTATTTATTACACTAGCATAAGTTAACTTAGGTCCGCATTTAATAATTTAGTCCTAGGTTGCATTATTAAATAAATCATAAATAATGTTGTAGGAGATAAGATTCCCTTCTAGAAGATGAGTTGTCTTTTCTAGAATTTGTCTCTATCTTGTTATCATTCCCTAGGTAGTTAGTTAGGGTTTCATGTTGTCACATGTAGTATGGTTTGAACACTTGACAACATCTTGTGCATTCTAGGTTTTAGGCTTGCCTATATAATCAGGCATATGTACTCTTGTAACATTATCTAGATCATCATAATAGAATCTCCTATTTGAATGCCATTATTGCATACTTTTTGTTTGGTTGATTATTTCTTCTTGGTAAAGGTCCTCCATTGAAGACTATAGCTTCATTAGGGATAATGTGCATCCATCATTCCAACATGGTATTAGAGCTTTTCCAGTGAAGAATCATCCCAGGATCAAGAGAGTTGGCTTGTGAGATTCTTTGTAGGCTTGAGGGTTTTATCTTGTAGGCTAGTTGGTACCACCCAGAGACCAATCTATTTTCTAGTGCAGATTAGGCTCTATTCGACCTCTCCATTGTGCTCAAAAGGCCTCAAAACCTATAGATCTCTTGCCCATTCACCAAAATTGGAGATATCCTCATCAAGAGCCATTTGAGGTATATCTAGGGTTGCTGCATTTTGCACTATCCGTACAAGTTTGCAGAAAAAAAATCCTCCCTTTCAATCCTCCATCATGGAATTTTTTTTTAGATCATTGGGCAATTTTTATTTCAAAAACCGAGCTAATTTTCCTATAGTTCTGGCGAAAATTAATCTTTGTGGGCGATTGGTAATTTAATTTAGGTTGACATCAAATATTTTTCTTGGGCTAAAGTTTTAGGTTTAATTTTTCCTTGGTCGGCATTGACATTGTATTTTTGTAGATTAAATTTTTTTGTATCAGTATTTAATTTTTGAATTGCCAATTTTCTTGGCATTATTCAAAAAATCAGATTTTTCTGATCGGCGGAGGGGTCACATCCGTAGACTCGTACTTGTCTTTGTTGTCGTCACTCACCGGCCTGACCCCATGGGTCATTCCCCGTTATTCCACCACCGACATCATTCTTTGTTCTGACCATTCATCGGTGTCCTCACCGACATTTTCACTGTCAACCCGTCTATCTCCCACCGAAGCTACCGGTCGTTTGTCCCAATGATCTCCATGCGGTCATCGTCAGCCCCCACTATGGTCATCTCAGTGACTAGAGGCCTTGCTAGCTTTGAGTAGCACTGCTCCTCTCTGCTAGGCCATCGCTCCGCTCAACAACAGTTTTATTTTTTGTAGGACTTAAGCCTATGGTCCTATCAATGACCAAGGGCCAAATTTTTTTTTCCCTAGGGTGCTTCAATTTTGCACCTGGTTAGCCTGTGATCACCCAACAAGCAAAGATCTTCCAAAGGCCATAACTTTCACATATGGTATCAAAATTTTGTAAATGATATACCATTGGAAAGGTCTTGGAGTCTACTTTTTAGTGGAATGCTCTATTTTCTAGATTCTTATTCTTTCAGAAATTCCATTTAGTTGAAGTGAAAACCCTAATTTGGGGTTTTGGAGGTGATATCTTTTTTTCATTTTGTCAAAATTCTACCATCAGCAAGGTATTAAAGTACTTTTTCAAGCATTTCAACAATATCATCATATTTATAGCATTTTGTTTTAGATATCTTTTGTCTTGTGCTTTTTTTCTCTCTCTAATGGTCGAATCAGGTTTTGAGCTTCTTACTCCCCACAACTACCACACATGGAAAATTGGCATGTAGTGTCTCCTTTGGTCTAAGGGCCTATGGTCTACATTGGATAAGAATCAACCTAATTTGACTAGGGAATATGAGAAGTTCCAACATTGAATCAAGTGAGAGGAGGCTATGGGACTGATTTCTCTTCATGTGTCCAATTCACTATTTTTCCACATTGAGCAGTGTGCTACTCCTAAGGCGGTTTGGGAAAAGCTTAAGACATTGTTTGGATCAGTAAGTGATATTCAGGAACTTCAGTTAGAGTTAAAAAATTGCTTCACTCTTAGTTGATACTTTTCCCTCTATTGATGATTACTTGGTGAAATTCAAGTCTTTGAGGACTTAGCTATAAGGGTGTGGTAAAGACAATACTAACAAGGAATGCATCTTCATGATCTTGTCCAAATTGAAAGGTTATTTTTTCTAATTTTCTATTTCCTTATATTCTACTATGGATGGCTTTGGAGATAGTTTTGTGATGCCCTCATTTGATACTTTTTGTGAGCGATTGAAGAGGGAGCAATCTAAACTCAACCAAGCTGATTCATCTTCAAATTCTCATGCTCTCATTGCAGCACATCCAAAGGGAAAGGCAAGAATAAGGGAAAATCTAAGACATGATCTTTTGAATCATCATAGCACAAGGAAGAAAGGCTTAAGAGGGAGAGGCCCAAATGCAACTTTTGTAATGGGCTTGGACATCATGAGGAGACTTGTTTTAAGAAGGATATTCATGAACTGAGACAGATTCTCAAGGATCATAACATCACTCTTCCTTATTCTTCTATCCACTCACCCCACTCTTCTTCACATGAAGAGTCATCTTCAAGTATTGCAAGAATTTCCACAACTGAGATTCAAGGCAAGGGACAAGCTTTGATCACTACCCTATTTGTTAGATGGGAAGGATGGGTCATTGACTCAGGTGCTTCTAGGCACATCACCTACTCCAGGGATCACATTCTTTGGGAGACTGTGTCCTCTAGAGTTTAACAGGATGTTAATTGCAAATGCAAACATGGTTCATGTTGCTACTATTTGTGATGTTACCTTGGATGGGAGGCATCTACCTAATGTTTATATTCCCTAGATGACTCATAATCTTCTTTTTGTTTATCAACTTGCTCAGGAGGGTCTTAAGATTGAGTTCACATCCAATCTAGCTATCATCCGAGATCAATTTGATACACTCATTGCCTATGGTGAGGTTGATCATCACTCATGGGTGTACAAGTTATCCAAGTTTTGGGATCGTACTCCTTCAATTTCAGATTCTCCGGATTCCAAGGTAGGTAGTTGTTTTCCTTCTCCTCACTAGGGTTGTGATGGTTGGATTGAATTGGCTCTTCTTTCGACACCATATTCTTCCTCATCTACCTCTAAGTTGAGATTTGTTTCACCAGAACAAGGCTCATCCACCTCTTTAGACTTGTGGCATCTAGATGGGTTCATGACAGGTCTTGTAGACTTGGCTTCTCAATTCTCCATAGGATTTGAAGACATCCTTGAGGGGACCACTCTCCTTTATGGGGGGGATATCTAGTCTCCTAATTTTTATCTTTTTTGTATTTGTGTGATGATTGTTGTCCTTGGGGGATGATGTTGAGTCCTCCAATCATCACCTTTCTAAATTTAATTTCCTTTTTGGATAGGGCTTTTCTTCCCACTGGGTTTTCCCCTTTTCTCTATTTGTGGAAGATTAGTTGCATTTGCATTTTCATATGTACATGGGTGCCTAAAATGGCCATCATGTTGTCGGGAACCATCATCTTTGCATAATAATTGCATTTTCATTTCCTCCCTAAGTTGCACTTATGGGGGGTGTTAGTGTAATTATTTATTTTTTACACTAGCATAAGTTCACTTAGGTTTGCATTTAATAATTTAGTCCTAGGTTGCATTATTAAATAAATCATAAATAATGTTATAGGAGATAAGATTCCCTTCTAGAAGATGAGTTGTCTTTTCTTGAACTTATCTCTATCTTGTTATCATTCCCTAGGTAGTTAATTAGGGTTTCATGTTGTCACATGTAGTGTTGTTGTAACACTTGGCAACATCTTATGCATTCTAGGTTTTAGTCTTTCCTATATAGTTAGGCATATGTACTCTTGTAACATTATCTAGATCATCATAATGGAATCTCCTATTTGAATGCCATTATTGCATACTTTCTATGTGGTTGATTATTTCTTCTTGGTAAAGGTCCTCTATTGAAGACTGTAGCTTCATCAGGGACACTATGCATCCATATTCCAACAATAAAAAATGATAAAAAGCAGAGCATAAAATTGGAGGAAAAAAAAGAAAGGTTTAGAATTGGGGACATTACAATGGTATTAGAGTTGGATCTTGTTAGCCTGTGAGATTTCCTTCTTATACAATCAAGTGATAGAGCCAACAAGTATTATCAAAGGGAACTTAGAAAAACTATCCATTTCCTAAGAAACAATTAAAGTTGCACAAAGTGAATCAGATGCGAAGAATTATTATGTTGACATTTCACTTGGAAATTGGAATTATTTTACAAATTTTCGCAATGAGAGGAGGGATCCAAAGAACGAGGCAACACATCTTGAGAAGGCTAGAGAATTGTATTGTAAGGTGTTGGCATAGAGACCATGAAATTTTTATGTTGCAAATGGGGTAGCCATTGTTCTAGCTGAAAGGGGTCAATTTGATATTGCAAAGGAAATTTTTACACAGGTACAAGAAGCTTCTACAAGAAACATCTTTGTTCAAATGCCTGATGTGTGGGTAAATCTAGCACATGTTTACTTTTCACAAGGACAATTTTCTCTTGCAGTGAAAATGTATCAAAATTGTTTGAGGAAATTCTATTTTGGCATTGACACCCAAATTTTTTTATATTTAGCTCAAACACATTATGAAGCAGAACAATGGCAAGATTGTAAAAGAACATTATTAAGAGCAGTAGATTGTAACTATCATAAGTTTCCAATCAAAAAGATATATATTTTGTGTTAAATGTATTGAGGTTTTTGAATTACCTTTGAATTCACTCTAGAGAGCATCCCCAAATCCGACTTCATTGTAGAGGGCCTCATCAAATTCAAATTCATTGTAGAAAACTCTAACTTCCTTGCCCTTACCCACCTTTTCAGAAGTCTCTAGGTCTTCTCTAAATCTTTATCACCCATGCAAGTAGTTGCTATAATTGATCAAAATGTCGCAATGCCAGGATAACCTACAACTAATGAATGAAGCGAGGAATATCTCAGTAATGAACATGAATAAACATGAATAAGCACCAATACATCTACACGCATAATAAATCGCACCACTAATTGGCTGAAATTTTTTATTTTTATTTTTTCCTAAATTTGGTGACTAACTATTTAGTCATTTTTATTTTTGTGACTAAATAATTTTTTAGTCAATGACCAAATTAGTCATTTATTTACTCATTTATAGTCGAGTTGCAAAAAATAGTAGAATTTAGTCATTTTTAGTTGTTGTGACTAAAAGTTTTACATATCTTTAACATTTATAGAAACTTAAATAAAAATAAACATAAATATTATACATACCATGACACAATGATTTATGTGGGGAAAACCCTTTCAAGAGAAAAACTCCACAGTCCAAAAGGTTCCCAATATGTTATTAAAAAATCACAAAGATTACAATATACTTGCAGAGCAATCCTCTCACAGGAGTATCACCACTTAGAGATCAAGAGATAACACAACTGCTATCAAACTCTCAAAATGCATCACCGTCTCTCTACCGTAGTCATAATACAATGCCCTCATAAAATGGGGTTAAATTATAGGACAAGACATGTCAACAAAATATCCATCATTATTTCTAAAACCTAATAATTAACGGTATAGATTCACAATGTATCACTTACATAATGTATGTCGGCTATTTCAGTAGTTTCCTAAAAAAGTCAATAAATAATTCTTTACACGCATCCCACTCTCCCCCTTGATACCATTGTATATTACACCTATCAGTGTAACTAGGAAATATATATGTATATTTATATATATTTCCTATCAAAAATAACCTTTATATAATTGTAAGGATGAGACAAATTTTCCCAATAAATCTCCCACTTTTCAAACACCTTGCAAGAGCAATAGGATGGATTAAACATTGTCTCTTAATTACCAGGGGAAAAAAGGACCATAGTCTCTGAACACCATCTGAACTTCTCTGTGCTCATAGGCTTAGTTAAAGAATCAACAACATTCATCAATTTCTCTACCTTAAGCAACTTCACCCTACCATCATCAATCATATCTCGAACAAAATGATATTGTACATCAATATGTTTGTTCTTGGCATGAAATATTGGGTTCTTGGTTGGACATATCATACTCTAAATATCACAATAAATTGTAACTAAACCTTGTTTTATTCCAATATCTAAACAGAATCTCTTAAGCCAAATGGATTCTTTACAAGCATGAGTAGCTACCATATACTCTACTTCAATATTTTTCAAAGTAGCCACAACCTATTGCTTACTCATCCAACTGATTACACCACCAAATAAAGTAAACAGATAAGCACTAGTGAATTGGATATCAATATCACCTACCCAATCTGAATCCACATAACCATAAATATCAAGGGAAATCTTGTCTTCAGTTACATTACTATGATAACATAGGGAATAATTTGAGGTACCATGAAAATATTTGAAGACCCTTTTAACTGCATCCCAATGAGCTCTACTAGGGTTAGACATATATATGGAAAGAACTCCCACTGCTTGGGCAATGTCTGGTCTAGTACAAACCATAACATATATCAAATTTCCAACTGCACTCTAGTAAGGCACTCTACTCATGCCTTCCATCTTTGATGGAGATGTTGGACAATCTTAAATAGATAAATTTGTTCCAACTAAAATAGGAACACACAATGGTCTATAATCCTACATGTTAAATCTCTGTAAAATTGAATTGACATACTTTGACCAATCCATAGCTTTTTTTTCACTCTATCTCTTTTAATTTCCATCCCAAGATTGTGTCTAGTTGCATCAAGGTCTTTCATTTTAAATTTAGTAGCAAGTTGAGATTTGATTTCTAAAATATTACCTTTCCCTTTGCCAATAAATAACATATCATCAACATATAATGCAATAAACAAGAAATGATCACCATAAGTTTTATAATAAACACAATGATCTGATTTAGAATGCTCAAATCCCAAACTCAACACATATGTATCAAATTTCTAGTACCACATCCTAAGACCTTTTTTTAAGCCATACAAAGATTTCTTCAATTTGCAAACCAACTTACAAATACCTTTCACCATCTAGTTGTGTCATATAAATATCCTCCTCCAAGTCACCATGATGGAAAGCCATTTTCACATCCATTTTCTCAATCTCTAAATCATAAACAACATCAATAGCAAGCAAAAATCTAATGGATGTAATTTTTGTAATAGGGGAAAATATCTCACCGTAATCAACACACTCAACTTGAGAGTAACCTTTCACAACCAACCTTACTTTGTACTTCTCAATACCTCCATATGAACCAATATTTTTCTTTAACACCCATTTGTAACCAACAGGTTTTCGTCCTTCAAGAAATGGCACAAGATCCCATGTATCATTATTTTTCAAAGATGTCATTTCTTCATCCATAGAAATATTCTAGGATTCTACACCATTCATACCTAATGCCTCTTCTACATATTTGGGTCCATCCATGTTAGTATTGAAAGAAAAAATACATCTCCAATCATTAGGTGTATACCTTTCAGGTGGTCGTCTATGCCTTGTATACCTAAGGACAAGTTGAATTAAAAGTTTTTCCTCCTTTTCTAAAGATTTAGAGCTAGATGAGCACTCCTCAACTTCTTATCTATCTATGGGCCTGAATTCAACTTTCTTAGGTATAGAAGGAAATTGAATCACATCTTCCTGATAAAAATCAGTTATACAAATAAACCCTAAAATTGAACCACAAGTGCTTTGAATTGGGTTTTGACTATTCAATGAGTTCTGTAAGAGGGTGTAGAAGATATTGAGGTCATATTTTTAAGGAAATTTCTTTGAAAGGAAGTTTTAAATGAGATAGTATCATGTGGTACATACATCAGTGTCTCTAATTCATAAATATAAAGATATATACTCTTTTTCATGTTATATTCCACTAAAGGTTATGTTGTATTGTCATTGCAGATATAATGCATAAAGAAGATAGTCTATGAAAGGATGAATTAATTGTTAGTAGTCAAAGGAGTTACAAGGCTTTGAATGCCTTTTTGAAGTCTAACTGGTTGCTTAAATCATTGCAAAGTCTTATGTGTTGTGCAGATTGATTGTAATGAAAACTAAGTGTAAAACTTCATAATAATGCATATATCAGTGCATTTTATATAAAGTTTTCCATGTAAGGATTCCTTTACATTCTTTCAAAGTAGGGTTCAGTCTATGAGTGAGCAGAAGAACTTTGTGTTCTGATTTACACCAGTTTATTTTCTATTTGCATGAGAGAAGTCTTGTGAAGAGGTTTGATGAAGATGTGATTTACACTCTGAAAGGTCGATCAATCCACCTACCCTACTATGGCAAAGGGCGATTAGTTGATGAAACCTTTGATGAAAAATCTATTTTGAAATTGTGAAGCACTTCATAGTGCTAGTTGTATGTGGATACACAAACATATAGGTTCTTGAGTCTCTAATAAGGATGAGACAATCAAGAAATTCTTTGTAATGAAACAAAGATTATACTCTTTCCTTTTATTCACAGAATCATATTGATGTGAAAGTTGTATTTTCCAGTGATGCATACTTGTAACTGGTGAGGTTCATTTTCTAGTGAGGCATATTTTGTAGCCAATGATGCTCTATAATTAGTGGGATTTTATTAAGCCAGTGAGGCAATTTTCCCTAGTGTTTTTTATCCTTATAAGGGTTTTCCACTCATAAATCATTGTGTTATGGTGTTGTGATTCATATGGTTTTCATGTCACATGTAACTTAGTTTAGTTTTTTTGGTTATGTACTTTGTAACATTTGAACTTTCATGTTATTCAAGTATCTTCTCTTGGCTATCACATTTGAATACATTTTAGTAATTAAACATCCAATAATAACAAAGAAATAATTTGTTCTAGGAAAAAATTGAATTGATTTTGGCTATTAAAACACTGATTCACCCTCCCTCTCAGTGTTTTTGTACTCCAACAACACTCACATATATTAGTTTGCTTATAGATAATAGATTTTATGCTAATCCAGGATATGCAACACAAATTAATCCTTTTCATTCTACCATCAAGAAATTTGATTTTAACTTTACGACGACCAACAATGTCTAAATGAGAGTCATCACCCAAGTAAACCTTACCTCCATCAAATTATTCATATTCACAAAACCAATCTCTATTAAAGGTCATATGAAAATATGCACTTGATTCAATTAACCATGCATCATTACCTACAAGAGCTACCAAAGTTGCAATAAATACGTCACTATCATCCTTCTCAGACTCAAAATTAGAATCAAATTTCTTCTTTTTCTTCTTCTTTTCTTCTTTGCATTCCTTATGAATGTGTCCAGTCTTACTACAACTCCAACAAATAACTTTGGACTTTCCAAGAATTTTAGATCTCCCCATGGACTTGGATTTTCACGCTTCTCATTTTTCTTTCCTTTTTCCTTAGGTCTTTCATGAAAATTTAGGGCCTCCTTGGCAATGATGGATACCTTCCTCCTCATCTCTTCAGAAAGAAAAGAACCCACCACATATTTAGTCTTCAAAATTATAGAAGTACTCCCAAAAGACATAACAAGAGAATCCCATGAATTAGGCAAAGAACAAAGCAAGATCTGATATTTCTCCTCCTCATCCATTTTGACACCAAATAATGCCAATTGATCCATGAGTATATTGAATTGTTGTAGGTGGTTTGTAATTCATCCACCCTCTTCCATTCTCAAGGAATACAACTTCTTCCTTAAGAAAATATTGTTCACTAAAGAATTGGCTTGATACATCTCACTAAGCTTCTTCCATAGTTTATGTGCAAATTTCTCTGCATGGACATTAATTAAAATAGATTCTTCTAAGTACAATCTAATTATACCGTTATCTTTATGGTACATAACATCATATTGTACAGCCTGGCTAGGACATTCTCATCAACAACATCCCACAGATCTTGATCTATCAACATATCCTCCATCTTTAGCTTCCACATTCCAAAATTGTTTCCAAAAAAATTATCCACCTCTATTCTCCTTGATGAACTTATCATCTAAAAATTCTTGCAAAAAGATCACAAAGTATCATCTACACAAGCTCCCACTCAAATCTAGATTAGTTCAAAAATCCCAACAACCCACAACTGAAACCTAAGGTGATCAGGCTCTGATACCATTTGTAAGGAAGCTAAGGTAGCAAAACAACTTCCTACACTAATCTTGAGAGGAGAATAATGTAAAAAATTTATAGATCTTTAACAATTACAGAAACTTAAACAAAAATAAACATAAATATCATGCATATCATGACACAATGACTTACATGGGGAAAACCCTTTCGGGAGAAAAACAACACACTCCAAAAACCACCCAATATATTATTCAAAAATCAAAAAGATTACAATATACATGTAGAAAAAACTTCTCATAGGAGTATCACCACTCAGATATCAAGAGACAACATGACTACTATCAGACTCTCAGAATACATCACCGTCTAGGACAAGACAAGCCAACAAAATATCCACCATTAGATCTAAAACCTAATAATTAACGATGTAAATTTACAATGTGTCATCTACATAATGTATGTCGGCCATTTTAGTAGTTTCCTAAACAAAGTTATAAAAAAAAATATTTACATGCATCCCACTCACCCCCCTTGATGCCATTTTTATTACACCTATCGATGTAACTAGGAAATATATATATATATATATATATATTCATATATATATCCTATCAACAATAACCTTTATATAATTGCAAGGTTGAGACACATTTTCCCAACAAGTACCTCTCCTTGTGGTTCTCCAATTATGTTGGTGCCAAAGAAGGATGGGACATGGTGAATGTGCATCAACTATAAATCCCTGAACAGGATAATGGTAAATAACAAGTATCCTCTTCCATGAATAGATGATTTAGTTGATCAATTGAAACATGCAGTTTATTTAACTAAGTTGGACTTATGTAGTGGATATCATCAATTAAGAATTGCAGATAATGGTATATGGAAAACTATGTTTAAGACAAAGTAGGGAATGTATGAGTGGTTGGTCATGCCCTTTGGTCTTTGTAATGTAGTAGCTACCTTTATGATAGTCATGAATGATGTCTTCCAACCATTCATAGATGATTTTTCATAGTTTATTTGGATGATATACTTATATTTAGTCAAACTTGGGAAGAGCATGTAGAGCATGTGAGAAAAGAAAAATTGTATGTAAAGATGTCAAAATGTGAATTTGCTAAGACATCGCTAGTGTACTTAGGCTATATTGTAAGAGGAGATCACTTGAAAGTGGATCCTGCAAAGGTCGAAGTCATTGTAAGCTGGCCAAAGCCAAGTACAGTTACAAAAGTCAGGAGCTTTCTAGGTGCAGTACAGTATTGGAGGAAGTTCATAGCTAACTTCTCCTACATAGCATCTCCATTGCACGCACTAACAAGTGCAAATAAATATTTCTAGTGTGGAGGGACACATCAAAAGGCCTTTGATACTTTAAAGTCCTGTGTCTCACTTTTTTCCCAAGATGGACATTTACATCAATATTTTTAACTAAATCTTCATCTTTTGAGACCTATAGCAACTAAACCATTAAGAATTTGAAGGTGATGTGAACTAGTGATTTGTGGAAATTTGTGTGTAGATTCTAAATATATATATATATATATATATATTTTAAATAAATCATGAATCTCTCAACATCTCCTTTAACAACTAGTTTTAAATAGAAAAACAATATTTTTCGAAAGTAACGTTTGTGTCATATAACATAACTTTTTTTCTATAAAGGATAGAATTCTAATTTTTGGAATTTAGATTCTCAACATCAATATCTAGGGAATGTATATTTTTCATAAAAAAAGTTACATATATTATTTTTAATTAATTTTTGAAGTCACTGTAACTATAATTTGGACATGTGTGTGTGTTGTAGAACCTAACTTTTTGTGTATATATCAAAATCCAATTTTTATTTTTTAATGAAACAAGGACATCAATACCTAAGGAAAGGGTATTTTTTGAATTTTTTTTTATAATGGTTTACTACTTTTCCACCTTTGTAGAACAAAAAGCTTGATGTTCAGACAAAAACCTATGTTCAGTAAAAATTAAAAATTAAATACAAAAAATGAAACATATCAAAACTATACTTGTTGGAAAGCTCATTTTGAGGGATACAATCTTGCAAAATATCATTTCTAAATGACTTTATTTAATCCCTCAAAAGGTAAAGTAAACATGTTTTTTGCCAACATTTTGATAGGTGCGAAGGAGACTCCATTGTGGGTATGATTTAATACTAGAGGGGTCTTATCTATCCCTATTCAATTAAAACCCTTTACATGGAACCTCTCAAGGCTAAAATCATTATTTTTTCTAAAAAAAGTGATTTCGGAAAAAAATCAGCATGTCCCAAAAGTGAGACGCACTATTGTGGCAACACCCAGGAAAAGATAAGCACTAAACTAGTTTTGGCTCTACTGAATCTACAATAACCATTCAAAATTAAAATAGATTCTAGTGGGTTTGTCATGGGAGCAATACTCATGCAAGGAGGTAAACCTATTTTCTTTCATTCTAAAACTTTCACAACTACGGTAATTAACTATATCATATATGATAAAGAACTATATGCATCAGTACAAAGTGTAAAGAAGTGGAAACACTACCTAATGGGTAAGGAAACGATCATACACACAGATCACCAAACACTTCAATATTTTAACTCAAAATTTAAATTGCAACAAAGCAGTTACTTTAGGTGGATGGGTTTTCTACAACAGTTTCATCTGGTTATAAGGTATAAGAAAGGGGTTTAGAAAAAAGTAGCAGATATGTTGTCTAAAAGATAAACTACTAATGAGCATAGGCAATTAGAGAAGCACATACATCATTAATTGTTGGACACTTTGGGGTAATGGGGTAACCAAAACAATGTTTCAATTGTAGAAATATCGTTGTTGGCCTTGTATGCAAGAAACTATGTCTAATTACATTAGAGGATGTGTAATGTGTGCAACAAGCAATCCTAGCAATAGGAAGTTGGGATTGTATATACCTCTACCTGTACCATACCATCCATGGGAGAGTATCTCAATGTATTTTGTCGAGGGACTACCAATGTCTCGAAAAGGGCATGATTATCCGTTTATGGTAGTGGATAGGTTCAGAAAAATATGCATTTTGACGCCTTGTAAAAACTAAGTCATAGCTAAACTAACAACACACTTGTTCTTCCAATTTGTATGGGTTCATTTTGGGCTTCCAACTTCTATTTTATTGGATCATATTCTCGATTCTTGGGAGAATTTTATTCAGCATTATGGGAGCTTATGGACACAAGACTAAAGAAGAGCACAACATTCCATCCATAGATAGATGGACAAATAAAAGTAGTCAATAGAATAATGGTTCATCTTCTCAGAGGTTACTGCAGTAAACATCCCATGTTTTGTGATGAATGTTCATTATGTGCAACATGCTTAAAACCATGCAACAAACTCTTCTAATCAAAGATATCCTTTTGAAAATTATTTTAATTATTTTACAAGGACACTATGGATTTTTGTTTCAAGAAGGAAGATGTTAAAGATGGACATCATGATGTAGACAAGGCCTTGAATTTCATCTAGAAGATCCAAGTAGTTCATCAAGCAGTTGACACATAGCTAGAGAAGAGCCAAGCAAAGTACAAAGCATGAAATGATAAGCATCATGTTGATCATCAATTTCAGGTTTGTGACAGAGTTTAGTTACACATTAGTAAGGAAAGAATGCAAGGTGAAGGTAAGAATCTCAAGCCAATTAGTTATGGATCTTTTGAGATTCAAGAAAAGATTGGTACGAATGATTTTCACTTAAATTTACCTCCTTATATGCATATCTACTCAGTTGTTAATGCAGAGAATTTGAAATTGCATGAACCTCCTATGATATTGGATGGGGAGGTTGATGCTTAAATTCCTTTTGTTGATGATCTATCACCTGATTATATGAATGAGTTGTAGGAAGATGTAATCCTAGACAAAAATGTTAGAACTTCATGAAGGGGTGCTATTGAGTACCTTAGAGTGGGACTTAAAGGGATGAATCCTAGAAAATTAAAATGGATGGAGGTTGGAAAAGTGAGGGATCTGTATCCTCACTTTATGCGTAATCAAGCTTTTGGAGGTCGGTCCAAAAGCTCTCCAATAGGGAGGATTGATCTAGGTGGTTATGTTTTTCACCAAAACTTTGATAGTTCCAAATTCTAAAGAAAATTGCATCATGTCAAAGATCTCATCGAGACGATTCCAACGTCACTTAAATCATGTCAATTAGAGTTCGTATGAGAAAGTTATGGCTTGTTGAAGTTTCAACAAAACATGGTGACATGGTAGTCTCAGGTGCTGACACATGGAAGGTAATGATGTCAGCATGATGACATGGTAGTACAACTAGGTGACATGGTAGTGACATGTCACATAGTTGGTATCTCATGTGGTGGAGGAGGCTAACTAAGCAGTGAGCTGGCATTGACATGGACTAATGACATTGTGACACGTGGCACTGGTAGGTTGACCAAGTTGGTTGTTTGTTCAAAAGTTGTTGGGGGGAGGTTCAAACACCCAACCTCCCCCTTACTATTCTTAGCCTTCACCATTGGGCCACACATGATTCATGGTAACCATGGGCGATATATTTTACTTAAATTCAAACAAAGCCTATATTAAGCAAAGAGGAGGGCCAACGGTTTTAACCGTCGACCTCCCAAATCACAACAACCACTCATTTGCCACTATGCCATGTTCACTTACCTCTATATAGACTAAGGAAAAATATTTTTTTTTATATTTTAAGCCATGAGGGCTGAAAAAGAGGGGCTGAAGTTTGAACTCGAGCCCTCCTATATATATTGCAAAATCTTATACCATTAGGCTAGAGCCCAAAGGATATAATTATAGTGCACAAAATGTTATTTGAAGTAGTATTTTCTTAGGATAGCTAGAGGTTTTTAAACACTTTTGAAGCCCACTTCTTGTAATCAAGAGGGGTAAAATATTTGAAGACTTCTTTACTATTGAGAAGACTATGTAAAGGCCTTAGCTTCAAATTGAAAGGTTCCTTTTTATGTATTCAAGCATTTGGAGGATTATAAAGAATAGGAAACTCATTGGAGAGCATCTCAAAGACGTAGCCCAATTTTGGGTGAACTCCTTTATCAATTTGTGGTATTTTTTCTTCTTTCTTTCTATGTTCTTATTCATATTTCCAGTTTATCAAATATCTTTTAAATGGATTTTATTTAAGTTTAAGACAATTTTCATTTACCTAATTTAAGATTCACTCGAGCAACTATTGTCATGGATTCTTTTCAAATTAGTAGACTCAAGAAAGATTTGTATGGACTCAAGAAATCTCCTAGAGCTTGGTATGCTTGGTTAGATAAGTATTTACTTCAACAAGGTTTCCAGAAAGGTACTGCAAATAGCAATCTTTATATTAAGTTTCAGGAAGAAAAGTTGTTGATTGTGGTTGTATATGTTGATGACATCATCTTTGTTGGAAATGATGATATGTGTAAGAAGTTTGCAGAAGAGATGCAGAAAGAATTTTAAATGTATATGATTGGTGAGTTTTATTTCTTCCTTGGGCTTCAAATTTTTCAACAAGAAGATGGTATGTTCATTTCTAAGGTTAAGTATGTAAAGGAGATGTTGAATAAATTTGGCATGGAGGATTCCAAATGAGTAGGTATCCCTATGGTGATTATCTATTACTTGAGAAAATATGATGAGTGTCTAGAGGTTGATCGGACTCTATATAGGTCTATGATTGGAGGTTTTTTGTATTTGACTACTTCTAGACCTAATATCATGCATGTAGTATGTATGGATGCAAAATTTCAATCCAATCCTAAAAAAACTCATGAGAAGGCAGTGAAAATAATTTTTAGATATTTGAAAGGAATCTCAAATTATGGTATGTGGTATAATAAGGACAATAATTTTTCTTTCGGTGTTTATACTGATGTTGATTGGGAAAGATGTGTGGATGAAAAAAGTACTAGTGGTAGTGCATTTTGCTTGGGAGACAGATTGGTCTTCTCATTTAGTAAGAAGTGGGATTCAATGTCCATATCCATAGCAAAAGCTAAATATATTGTTGCAGCACCTTGCTACACCCAGGTGCTTTGGATGAAGAAAAATTTGAAGGATGTAAAGGTGGTATACGATGATCCCATTCCTATATTGTGTGATAATGTCAATGCAATTAAAATTTCCAAGAATGCAATAATGTATTCAAGAACCAAGCACATTTCCATCTAGTACCAATTTTTAAGGGAAAAGGTATCAGAGCAACAAGTCAGAATGGATTATGTGTCTATTAAGGATTAGATTGTAGATATCTTCACTAAGGAACTTTCAAAGGATACTTTTGAGTATTTCCTACAGAATTTAGGGGTTATTGCCCCTTATTTTTCTAACTAGATGCATAATTAGTGCATCTATCTAGGGGGAGTAATTCAAGATATATTCTTATGCCTAGACTAATGGTGGTTTCCTCTCAGGGGGAGATGGTAATGGTTGTTGCTGATAGGGGGAGTCTCTTAGTTGATTCAAGGAGTGTATGGACATCAAAATGAGAGAAACTTGAAGAGGAGAAAGAATGTTCTCCTTAGGGGGATATGGTATGATTGCATGTATAAGTTGTTTGAAGAATAAGTGTTGTTGGTCAAAGGGGGAGAATCTCCTACTACTTGAATTAAATATTTTTGGACCTTTATCCTTGTGTTGTTTCTTTTAATGTGTAGGTGAGTGTGGCCCTTTGCACTTGATGTCAAAGGGGGAGAGTGGTAAGTGTGTGTCGACATCAATGCCAAAGGGGGCGATTGTTGGAAATGGTTGTCATTGATGTCAACACTTGATGAAATATTTTTTGGTTGTCATTGATATTTTGGTGAGATTGTTGCATATGTTGGAGATATTTTTATTTCACACTAATTTTTTTTGATGTATGATGGTGTGTTGTTGATGTTTGTGGCTGGATGTCATCCCTTTTCAATGTATGGTGGTTGTTTGCAGAGTTTATCATGATGATATATTAAGATGAGGATTAGAAGTAGTGCTAATGGTGGAGGGATATTGCTAATGATTTATACTATGTTGTATGCTCTCTCCTATTTTTCCTAAAGAATTATGTGTTGATACAAGAAAGTTATGGCCTTTGCAAGTTGTTAAAGGTTTTTGTTTTAGAATGTTGTTGTGAAGACTATTTTCGGAGAATGATCTACATTCCTCCACTATTGAAGATATGGTATTGTGGTTTGCGATCCAAAGGTTATGTTTTGTAGATGTTGCACTCCTATATTTTTTAGGTCTCCAGTATTTCTAAGGATTTTTTTGTTGATTGCAAAAGGTTGGTAGTGTTGTTGATTGTCTGGAATGGTCCAAAAAATAATTTGTATTTCTCTGTATTGATGTCCTTGTTCCTAAAGCTTGGTGGATGTGTTCTCAATGGTTGTGCAGTGTCTCAATTTAGTTGTCATGTGTTGAAGTGGTCTGCAAGCTGCTTTGTTAATCTTGTAGAATAGTCTAGATAACTGAGAGGGGGTGAATAAGTTATTATAAAATAATTTTATTATCCTTAATTAATTTGGAGAAAAATCAAATCAATTAGATAGCAATTAAACAAAAATGAACATGAAAGAACATAATAACACAATGCACAAAGAACACCAAAATTTACGTGGAAACCCAAGATGGGAAAAACCATAGAGAATGCTAATTCTCAATTATAAAACACTAGTTAAGGTGATTTTTAGAAGGGCTCACCACCAAAGTGCTCACTGTTGGTGGGCTCACTCCCTGGTTATTACAACCAAAGATTAAAAAAAAAGGCTCACATCCAAAATAAGAAGGCTCACTACCTTCAAAAAATGGCTCACTCCTAGAAGAATAATGAAAAGGGAATCCACCTCAAAAATAATTGTCACCAACAGTCACACTGAAAGAAACTCATTGTCTGTTGTCTTCAGTATACTTTTGCACAATGTCTAGATTTTCAAATTCATATTCACCACACTTGATTTCATCAAACAAAATCAACTTTTACTTATACTAATCCATCCCTTCATAATCTTCCCAAGCCGGCCAAGAACAATTCCATTTTATGCTTTCATAAACTCCTAAGTTAGCCAAACACAATTTGAATTAGGTCACCACAAAAAAATTCCCACGGTGGAAGGGAATGAAATGTGGACCACACATAACCTCCTTGCTCAAATCAACATGCTACCATGATATCTGGAACCAAGGAGTAGGATATACACATTACAATGCAAGCAATGTTTTGGGACATGCTAACCACTTTCTAGATAGGTCCAGACCCAAAAGAGTGTATCTCATTATGTTGTAAAATGTATGGGAATAGGAAAAGAATGACTAAAGATAGATCATTGCAACACAACATTTAGAGTACACCAATTTGGATCACCAAAGCAACAAATTTGAACCTTAATCAATCAACCAAGATATGTTGACATCAGTGAAAAACATTAATCACAACAATCAACAACATGACATTCCAACAATCTCCCCCTTTTATCATTGATGGCAACATTCTTCAACGACAAACCAAACAACTCAACAAAAACATCAACATCATCAAGGAACCTCTTTTCTTCTCCCCCTTTGACATCAAGGAGAAAGGGAAAATACTTCCCTTGAGAAACTTACTCTTCTCCCCCTATGAGGAAGCCACCAAGAATTGATCCAAATAAGAGTGAGCATATAATACCCTAGACCAATGCACACCTTGGTGAAAATTATTGTAACCCATAGAGGGTAGAACCCCTAACTTTTGTCAGAGATATTCAAAAGTATCTTTACTCAATGGTTTTGTGAAAATATATGCAATCTACTCTTTTGTGGGTACATATTCAAGTCTTATCTCATTCTCCAATACCTTCTCTCTCAAGAAGTGATATCTGATGGATATATGCTTCATTTTGGAGTGCTATACTGGATTCTTAGAAATGTTTATTGCTCTGGTATTATCACAAATTATTGATATCAATTCATCAAATGATATGTCAATGTCCATCAACGTTTGTTTCATCCATAGTACCTAATTGCAACATGAGGATGTTGTAATGTATTCAACTTCAACAATAGATAAAGATACAAAATCATGTTTCTTTCTTGACCAAGCAACCAACCGAGACCCAAGGAAATAAGCTCCACCACTTATGCTCTGCCTATTATCAACACACTCGACCTAATTAGTATTGGTATAGGCTGTCAAAGTGAAATCTAAATCCTTTGGATACCATAGCTCGATATCTTATGTACCCTTCAAATATCAAAAGATCCTTTTTACTACAACAACATGTGATTCATTTGGTTCTTGCTGAAATATAGCTACTAAACAAACAACATACATAATTTATGGTATAGTAGCATTCAAATATAATAATCCTCCAATCACTGACCTATACATACTTGCATCAACTTTAGGTGAATCATCTTCTTTTGTCAACTTACATCCGATAACAATAGGTGTACAAACTGGTTTGGAGTTCTCCAACCCAAAATTCTTCAATAATTATTTGGTATACTTGGATTGGGAAATGAAAATTCCTTTGTTGTTATGGTTTACTTGCAATCCAAGAAAAAAATTCAACTCACCTACCATAGACATCTCAAAAAAAATCTACATTTTATCTTCAAATTTTCTGCACATAACATCATTTCCTCCAAAAATTATTTCAACATAAACCACAACAATCAATATTTGATCTGAGTGAATTTTTTAGTATAAATTACTATCAACGGATCCCTTTTGAAATCTTTATCCAATCAAGTACTTGTCTAATCTGCCATACCAGGCTCTAGGAGCCTACTTCAATTTGTATAAAGCTTTCTTCAACCTACAAACAACATCCGGGTCACTTTCAGACTTAAATCCCTTCGGTTTCTCAATGTAGACTTCTTCCTTTAGTTCTCCATTCAAGAATGCAAATTTTACATCCATTTGATAGACTTTGAAATCCTTAAAAGCTTCAAAAGCCAGGACTATCTGGATCACTTCCATTTGGGCAACAGGGACATATGTTTCTTCAAAGTTCATACCTTTGATCTAAGTGTAACCTTTGCAAACCAATCTTTCCTTGTTTCTCATTACCTTTCCATTTTCATCCAACTTGTTCCAAAATACCCGCTTTGTTCCAATTACATTTTTGTCAACTGGTCTAGGCACAAGTTCCCAAGTGTGATTTTTCTCTATCTAATCAACTCTTATTTCATTTCCTTTACACAATTCTAATCATTGCATGTTTTTTCCATAATATTTGGCTCAGATTTCGAGAGTAGACATAGTAACACCTACTCTTGGGCTGCTTTGCTTCTTGTGATGATTCTTTTATTCTTATCTCCAATAATTTGATTTTCTAAATGGTTTCTTTGTACATACCTTAGAGTTTTGGTTGAAGTTGTTGAAGCATCATTTGTCTCTTCTTCTTCTTTCTTATCCTTTTCTTCTTTGACATCTAAGTTATCTAATTCATATTCAATATTCCTCTCAGTATTTCTTTGAACATATTCATATACTTTCAAATTCGCACTTTCAACTATCTTGTTCAGTCTCTTTTTGTAACATCGATACACTTTGCTTCTTGTAGAGTAACCCAAAAATATACCTTCATCAGCTCTACTGTCAAAATTTCCAAGATTGTCCTCATCTCTTCGGATGTAGCATTTGCTTAAAAAAAAATTGAAGTATTTTACTATGGAAGCTCTCCCATGCCATAGCTCATATGATTTCTTTCCAGATTTCCTCCAAAATAGTACTTTGTTAGTAGTTTATATTGTTGTGTGTATCACTTCTCTCTAGTACACTTGTGGTAAATCTGCTTCCATAATCATTGTTCTAGTTGCTTTTTGAATTGTCTGGTTCATTCTTTCCACTACACCATTCTGCTACGCTATTCTAGGGGTAGATAGTTATCTTTTAATGCCATGTTTCTCATAGAAATTATTGAATTCATCATAAGTGAACTCTCCTCCTCTATCAGATCTTAAACACTTGATTCTCCTGTAAACTTCATTCTTAACTCTTGCCTTGAAAATCTTGAATTTTTCTAGAGCCTCTGATTTTTCTCTTAAAAATGTGACCCAAGTTAGCCTATAATAATCATCTACTAATAGCATGAAATATTTCTCACCTTGCAAGCTTCTTGTTTTGGTTGGAATACTTAGGTCAGTGTGTACAAGGTCCAACAATCTAGTAGATGATGTTTCTTTTACTCGGAATGTTCCTTTGGTCTATTTTCCTTCTTGACATCCCTTGTAGATAATGTTGTTTGGTTTTTGTTGAACTTATCCTTACCAAGTTATTGAAGTTAATATGACACATCCTCCAGTGCCAAAGCCAATTGTCATTTCTCTGAGAATATAGGCATCTCTTTATAGCTCATTCCAGTTGATACATATTCCTACTTGTTCTTTTTCCTATTGTAATAATAGTTCTAAAACTTTTCTAGATCTCACAATCATCATCCTGAAATACAATATTATAGCCATTCTCGCACATCTTTCCAACACTCAAAATATTATGATATAAACCCTTCACATAGTAAACATTGTCAATGTTACGTTTTCCATCAAAGGTAATAGAACCAGTTCCAAAAATTTGTGTTGTTTTATCATCTCCAAATCTAACAAAACCTCCATCATATTTCTAAATCTTTACAAACTTACTTTTATCATTGGTCATATGATTCTAACATCCACTATCAATCAACCATTCATCTCTATTTCTTTTGATAAGTAATGTAGCTTCAGGGTTATCATTAGATTCCAAACATATAATAAAGATATAAAATATAGGTTCATCCTTTTCTACCCAAAACAAACAATCCTCATGATTTGATTCATCATCTAAAATATTGGCATTCTCATTAACATAATAGGCCTTCTTATTGATCTTTTATAATTTTTTCCTTGTTCTTTTCTTCGGACACTTATTTGCTAAATGAACAATCTTTCCACGTCTAAATAATTTAAGAGGTAGCATACCTTTGTACTTGTTGGTACCTTTCTTTAGTTTTCTTGTGAAGTTTTCTTCACACTCATCTGAACTTTCACTATCTAGATCATCTTTTGTTTTTGTGGCTTTGAAGGCTATTTCAAATTTCTCATTTTCTTTTCTAAATTTTCTCATCTCAAATGCGGTCAAGGTGCCAAATAGTTGCTCTTTGGTGAATTTGTGTGGATCATAAACTTCCTCAATGGTTGAGATATTGTCATTGTATCTCTCTGATAGGGTCATCAAAATATTCTCCATAACATCTTCATCTATCAGAGTGCCTCCTTGATTTTTGAATTCATTTACTGCACTATCAACTCTCTGAAAATAGCTTTCTATATCCTCACCTTCTTCCATCCTCAAGTTTTCATAATTTGATTCTTTGATAGTTTGACTCTATCATTTCCTTAATAGATATTATTTCAACTTTTCCCAAACATCATAAGCAGCTTCCAATGAAATAAATTTTGTTAACTTAGTCTTAGACAAAGCACTAAAGATTGCATACCTTTCCTTCTCATTCTCTTCATAGGCTGAAATCTCATCCACACTAGAAGGACCATTTTTCAATTCAACATATTTTGTCTCAACAACTTTCCAAGTTTTGTACCTTAGAGAAATCAAGTAACCTCTCATCCACACTTTCCAAAAATTGTAGTCAGATCCATCAAACACTGAAATTGTCAGTTTGTGTGCCATCGGATCTACCCCAAGCGGCTAAGCTCTCCTTCGAGGAACCAAAGATCTGATACCAATTGTAGAACAGTCCATATAACTGAGAGGGGGGTGAATTAGTTATTATTAAACAATTTTCTTTTCCTTAATTAATCTGGAGAAAACTCAAATCAATCAGATAGAAATTAAATAGATATGAACATGAAAGCACATAACAACACCATGCACAAAGAACACCATAATTTATGTGGAAACCCAAGATGGGAAAAACCATGGAGAATGCTAATTCTCAATTATAAAACACCAATTAAGGTGATTTTTACAAGGGCTCGCTGCCAAAGTGCTCATTGCAAGTAAGGCTCACTATCGGTGGGCTCACTTCCTGGCTATTACAGCCAAAGATTAAAAAAAAAAGGATCACTACCAAAAGAGGAAGGCTCATTGCCTTCATAAAATAGCTCATTGCTAGAAGAATGATGAAAAGGGAATCCAATGCAGAAATAACTGTCACCAATAGTCACACCAAAAGAAACTCACTATTTGTTGTCTTAGGTATACTTTCACACAATGTCTATATTTTTAGATTCACATTCACCACACTTTCTTTCATTGAATAGAATCAACTTTTAATTATACCAATCCATGCCTTCATAATCTTCCCAAGTTGGCCAAGTACAATTCCATTTCATACTTCCATAAACTCCTAAGTCGGCCAAACAAAATTTGAATTAGGTCACCATAAAAACATTCCCACAATGGAAGGGAATGAAATGTGGACCACACATAACTTCCTTGCTCAAATCAACACACTACCATGATATCTAAAACCAAGGAGTAGGATATACACATTACAATGCAAGAAATGTTCTGGGACACGCTAACCACTTTCCAGATAAGTCCGGACCCAAAAGAGTATCTCATTATGTTACAAAATGTATGGGACTAGGACAAGAATGATCGAAGATAGATCGTCATAGCACAACATCTGGAGTATGCCAATTCGGATCACCAAAGAAACAAAGTCAAACCTTAATCAATAAAACAAGACTTGTTGACATTAATGACAACCATTAATGACAACAATCAACAACATCACATTCCAACAAATTATATATCTTTTGTTTATGCATTATGTGCTTCTAGGTTGAAGTACTTTGTTTTTTCTAGTCTATGGTGGTTTTTGGTGGCATGAAAGTATGAAAGGAGTATTTGGAAGTGTTTTTGGATGTTCAAGGAACATCTTTGTGTGATTTGTACATAAATGGTTGATCTCTTTAGTGTTGCATTGTGTTTGAGTTGGGTTTTTTGGGTAATTTGTGGTTATCTAGTAGACAAGTCTTATTCTCTTGCTTGTGCTAAGAGATTAAGGGTTTGTGTTAGCATATGAAGTTGTGGTATGATGGATTTGTGTCCTAACCTATCTTTTTGGGACCACATTGAGTTAGTTCAATTGGAAGTATGTTTTTTGGCCGACTGGTTATGTGCTACATGTTTCCCTATTGCCAACTTGGTTTGATGTGCACTAGTGTATGAGATGTTTTAGATCACATGGGAAGATGTAATAAGTTGTTTTTTTCCTCTCTATATTCTAGATCAGACTGCATTGCACCACATTGATGTTTTATGGATGACTTGTTGAAATTATTGTTTATCTTCTTTTTGGCTGACGTAATTGATGTTTTGTGATCTTAGGGAGGATTTAAATGGAAGGTAAAATCAATTACAGGAGTGAGTGAGTTGAAATGAATTGAATATCACATAAAGGAAGTGTAAAAGTGTGTGGAATAAATATCATATGTTCTTTATCACCTCAATCAACAAAGTGTTGTGTTGACACATATTGTAATTTCTATAAAATTCTTATACCTTGCTATGAGATAGTGAGTCTTATCAGGTTTGTTCGTGTTTTATTTTTCCAGCTAGGCTTTGAAACTCTCTAAGAGGTATCCAACCTACATATTCAAGAACCACAAAGGCTAGTGGACAACTCACAAGATTCAGTCAAAGACTGAATCTCCTACACTTCTAGCACTGTGAAACCAAGGAAGGTTTTCCTACATGTGTTCATAAAATGCTTCATGCCTCAAGAACACTTTTATACACATATACATTCCTATTAATACAACTAGACAACATCTATCTAGGTTTTGGCAAACCAAAGAATAATAAAAACTATCTAAAGCTAGGAAAGAAGACTTAGTATAAGGTTTGTATCTCAAGAGAGATAGAATTTGATTTTTTAAAATGTTCAGATCTTGAACCTTTACACTTAGGGCTACCTTCTTGCACTTCTAAAAAGGATCGGGAATGAACTATCTAGTGCCTCATCCAATCGAATAGGAGTCACATAAAATATAACCCTGATATCATGGAACTCATCATTATAATGCCTTACGTTATGAGATTTTCCATTAATTAAAACAACACTCCTTAGTAAATCCTCAACACATTATCATAAACCTGTAATTCCTTTTTCAAGCATTTGATTAACTCATTAAGTTAAAGCAAGAAAACCAATTGCACATCCAAATATACCATTGAAACTGAATGAAGAAACCATTGATAAATCCATTCATAATCCATGATATGTACACAAGAGAGCTATTGTCTTAATTATTTTGTAGATATATTGATATCAATTATTATAAAAGCATAGCATGCTTATTTTATACAACACCCAACATGGAATGATTTTCCAACTAGAACCTTCCAAAATACCACAATATAACCTTTATGTACACACCCTAAGCCTCACGATAAAAAATTTGACCCCCAACAATGAGCCATGAAATCTCCTTTATAGAATAGGAGAGCAACAAGCATCGGGCTCCATTGTTCATTTCAAAATGAATTTCACTTTTTCCAAATGAAATTCAAATTTCATTTCAAAAACTCCTCATCATCAAAAAATAATTGCAACACGCATAGAGGAACCAAAAATGGTTAAACCGCTGTAACCAGCCGAAAAAGACAAAGATCACTACACCACCCACACACATGTCCACATCAAACCCGAACCACCGACACAACACAAAAAAGCAGAAAGCACCACCCCAGCAACACCACTCATTTCCCAACACCTTGAGCAACCACATGACCCCGATACAAGCGATCGCTCTTGGTTCTCACTTTAGAAAGAAGCGAGACTGGTTCTTTACCCTTGCATGTACCAGCATTAGATCCAACAGCATTGCATAGTGCCACCATAGTAATTGGAGAAACTGTGAGCACCTCCTTTTCCACTCCCATAAGTTCAATCAGGACTGCAAGGTAACTAAGGTAGTCTGAATCAATTTTGGACCCCTCACCATCAGAGCCCGAAGAGAGTTCGACAGGTGACGTGTAACATCTAGACCTCATCTCCACCCTTTGAGTGATTGTTCCAGAAGTACTGGAAACAATTTTTTTCTCCCTGTGTTTCAAATTCATTACACTCACCCGAGCACTTCATCGTACTACTGACTTATCCATTGGGATCGTGATCCTCGAACTCAGAAAGAAAATAATCACCTGTAAACAAACACAACTCAAAATAAAATGATACAAATGAGAAAATTAGCAAGCATTTATCGAGAAAGCCGATGCAAGGAACATTAATTGCTCAAATTGTAGTAAGAGCAAAGGAGTGATTAGTGGCTGACATTGCCACCACAGAATAATTTCAAGCTCATAGAAAATGGTGTACAACCCATCATTACATTTTCAAGTGAATTTTGCTCACATGCAAGGAAAATCAGGAGGAAATCCATTGAAAAACCTGTGCCATTAATTAAAATAACTTGCAGAGTGCAAGTAATCCTCACATGGGTGAATAGTAACCGTTTGAATTCAAACTATTGATGTGGAAAGACCTGGCAAGTTAGACGACTCAGATTGAGTCAATGATCGTTGAAGAATCCACATCACCACCTGGGAAAAACAACAGCCAATCACACCCCTCACAATCAGGAAACCCACAATCGAGCAGCAGGCCCCACGTAGCCCCCTTATTCCGTGGAGCCAAGCCACGTGTCACCAGCTCGCAAACCTCATGGTACCTCCGAGAAAATTAATCCCATTGTATGACACCTATGAGGGATGGTCATCATTAATCTGCGTCATTTAATATCCACCGTTGAAAAGACATCCACTTGTCACTGCTGGTGCATCAGGACATGCCCCACTCTTCCATACTTGAAAAATGGCGGCATCTCGCATACCTTACACCACTTTAGTGACTTCAACAGAACACCTTGCGAGGTCTGCGAGGAACTGTCCAGATCTGATCCCCATGATCTGACGTCCTACCAGACGACATATGGAAAATAATTATTTATGACAGTGGGGCCGCCCAGAGAATAGGAAAAGAAAACCCTCGAAAGCATAAAATTTTAAGCCCACCCAAACCTAGGGAAAAACCACCCGACTTAGTAAAAATAATAATAACACCCAAATAGATAGATAAGACCGATAGGTCGGGTGAAGGGGCCGGTAACAACATGAAAGACAAGGCTCATTCGAATGACTTAAGAGACCGATAACTCCCAATAATAGGTCAATGCTAAAATATAACATGAGGGTTTAAAAGGTACCAATCAATTTTATCATGGGTAACAAAAACCCTAAACCCTAAACATTAGATCCATAGCCATAAAAGTAAACAAACATGCCCAAACCGGGTAAAATTTTGACAAATTTTAAAAGTCCCATCAGTGGCTCCGACTGGGGATGTATGCCCCTCGTGGGCATAGCAAGAACCTAGATCTCTAGGGATCAGACCATACATTGAATTAAATAGGTACCCTGACGAATGCTCCACCATGCTACCATTGAAAATTTGCTTACCTCCAACTTGGTGGCCCTAGGCCGCCAAACAAGGGAAATAAGAATCTACCCCTATCAAAAACAAAATTCTCTACTACTTGGAGTAGATCAAATCTATAAACACTACCATGAATTTCCCACAAAATAGCTTGGTTATTGACATGTCCCACTATAACACTGTGCTTTCCAATGCCACCAATAACTCTATCAATCTACAATATGCAATCTATCATCAACTGAAATTCGTAATCACAGTGACCTTCTACCTTAGAGTGCTTCTAGCCATGTTTCATTGGAACTGAGAAATAGAAACATTCATAATCTATTTGATCCTTGACATCACACAACTTAGCATCAAAAAGCATGGCATCAAAATCAGTTTGCACATCAAACTAAAAACCCTCATAAAAACTTTGTGCATGTTGTACAAACCATTGTTTCATAAAATAGAAGATGCATAATTTGGGGAATCCTCACCTTGATGATTACAGTATAAGCCTAATTTCCAATAGTTGTGTTCAGATGTCCTAGAACACTTAATGATATTATAGAAATGGGAATCATAAGTCACTTCTTGCTCCAAGAAATGTGTGAATATATTCATTTCAGGCCCCTCACAATGTACTTCCTCATGCATCCCATCATCTAATTCCAAATAAAAAAAACTCAATGGTAGGCTCAAGCAAACCAACTTCAACAAGGGAAATAGGTAAATAGTTGTGTGCATTGGCCTCCTTATGTTCAATACCACCTATTGTATGTGTTAATTTTTAAGTGAAAATTTCAGCACAAGCATAAAACTTTTCACTAGCAATATCAATGACACTTTCATTATAAGCTGAAAACTTTTCACCAACAATATCAATGACACTTTCATTACTACTCTCAGAAAAGATCATCTCAAGGGTTGACAATAAGTCCATTTCAGCTTCATGCAAACATTCAATATCATCAATGAAACCAATACATTCATCAATGTGTTGGTTACCTTCAATATTATTCTTTAGATTATAGTATTGAACACACACCTTATTTTCTTCAAATTCCTCATAATTTACACAACAGACATGTCGCATTACTAGCACATCTACTTTGTTATCATCCCATGTGTCATCATCTTCCTCATTGATGCAAGAATGTGCACATGTACTGATTATTAGTTGATCACAATTTTCATCCTTATCCATACATTATGGAACTTCAATTTCTAACATATTCTTTTCATTTGTTTGCATTGTTGTATGATTTCTTTTGATATGATAGCTATTTTCTTCATTTTAAGAATCCACATTTAGTATATAACTATAATTGGTTGATTCCACAATCTTTATCCAATCAGGTACTTGATCAAAGCTATAGGGCATCAATTCTTCTGCCAAAGTACTCAACCTGGGTTCATAAATCTCAAAAAACAAATCAATGCACATAGACTCCTCAGGTCTGAAATCTTTGGGAATTTCTATCAAAGCATCTAAAAATCTCAAAAACAACTGATGTGGAGATTCTCCCTCTTGTCTCTTAATTTCATACAATTGTTGTACAAAATACTTTTGATCAACAATAAATTTACTGACATTCAACTTGGGGCTCACTATGATCTTCATACTTTGATGAAGGAGATATCATAACAAAAAAAGCATTGTTAGCTCAACAATAATTTCCATTACCTGATCCTTGGATTCCATTTGCATAAGCTGTGCTAGAATAACACACATTTTCAGCTAGATACCCTTTCATCATAGAGTATTTCAAGTTGTTCTCAATGTCCATGGCAGTTTGGTATGCCTAAAGTAATGTTACAGGCTCTTTATCCCTTAACAAGAATCCCATCTTACTGTCAAATGCACCAAGATATACAACCAATAATTCATCATAATTTGGCAACATACTTTCTGGGATTTCCCTAATAGCCTTTACAAATTGAAGATTGAAAACAGGGATCAACTCTTTTTCACTTATATACATCTCCATAAATTGTTTCCTCACCTCACCTGGATTTACCCTTTCACCAAATTTCTCCACAAAGGCTATCATAAACTGATACCATGAAGCTATAGAACATGATGGTAAATATGAAAACCAATCCCTAGAAACATCCTTCAAGGATTGAACAAACAGTTTCATAACAACGTCCTCATGATTTATTTCATAATCCCCCATCACATCCTTGAATGTTTGTAGATGCTTAGAAGAAGATTCTACACTTTTCCCTGTATATTTAGGCAAATATTTCATGATCTTCTTAGGAATTAAATTAGGGAAACCCTTAATACCACTGAAAACCAATGGCATATAACTTTGAATTAAAAGATCCCCTGAAGGGCTTATTGAAACTTTTTCCCTTTGCATATTTGTGTTTGACATCTCATATGAAAACTTAAACTTTCTTTTACCCATTCAATCACTATCAACTTTATACATGGTTATCGAATACATCATTTACTAATTCAGCCATGATTCTAAAGATTGACTGCATACTTATGCCTTGAGCTTTTAGAGGCATTATACAACATAAGCATACTTCTCAAATCATATTACATATTGCACTATTAGAAGATATACTACCCACTGTTCCTTTCTTAATGCTAGAACATCTAATTAGGAACCATTAATCATCCCTAGTTACAGATGTTTCTCATAATCAAAATATTGACCTGTTTAGATTAATGAGAATACCAGGAAATTAAGCAACACTTGCTAACCTTCTCTCTTTGGCTTTAAATGTTACAAATCTGGGACTTTTCCTTGTGTATCAATTGGTTCTTTAGAGAGAGTCGCCAACTCTTCAACAAAGGATTGAATTTCAAAAGAATATGAAATTCTTTTATTTTTTCAAAATATTGAACATGTTTTGGGTCTTTGTCCATAATAGAGTCACATTCGAATATTATGAGCTCATACTGCTACCAAAATTTTCGACATCCATAACCTCTTACCATCCAAACTTAAAGCTTAGATCCACCAAACAAATGACCTTGGCAAGTCACCACCTGCTTCTTATGGTTTCTCTCTCTTTTTCTTTTAAAGTTCTCAGATGTTCTCCCTTGATGAAATCACCATTCAACTAGTGACTTGGGTAGAAAAAAATTCAATAAAATTCAACCTCTGGTTACAAGTAACATGTTAAGATTATAATGACTATATAACAACATCGTTTGCAACCAAAATGTCTGAGCTTTTCCCCAGTGGAGCCGCCATTTTGTTGGTGTTTTATTTTTCCAGCTACGCTTTCAAACTCTCTAAGAGGTAGCCAACCTCCATATTCAAGAACCACAAAGGCTATTGGTCAACTCACAAGATTTAGTCAAAGACTAAATCTCCTACACTTCTAGCTCTATGAAACAAAGGATGGTTTTCCTACATGTATTCATAAAATGCTTCATGCGTCAAGAACACTTCTATACACAGATACATTCCTATTAATGTGACTAGACAACATCTATTTGGGTTTTGGAAAACCAAAGAATGCGAACAACTATTTAAAGCTAGGAAAGCAAACTTAGTATAAGGTGTTGGTACTCAAAAATGCATGTTTTAACCTCAAGAGTATGCTAGACTCTTACAACATTCTTGGACAACATACAAGGCCGATTATACAATCAAACCTTCTACTCTTTAGGTTCTGCTAGACCTAGGTGGGTGAACCTATATGAAATATGCAGATTTGGAATGAATTTCCTGCTAAACAGTCTACCCACAATGGAAATTAGGAAAGGATAGACAAAATAATACTACAATTACCTCTACTACAAAAAAAAGGTTTTGAATAATTTATTTGTAATAAATTATTTACTTTGGGATATTGCAGATCAATGCCTTCCTTCTACTGGGAAATGGAGTAAAAAATGTTACAAATTACTTATAGATATTCCTCCCTGGCCTAATTTAAGTTGTTAGACACTCTATGGGATGAAGTTTTAATGAATGGAATATAACTGCATCAATTCATGACTAGCATAAATAGTGTTGAAATATTTTCTTACTCAACTCTCCTTCAACAATCCAAAAGAAATTTCACAAACACTATGATTTACTTAAAGGAAATTTTAACTCTGACTTGTAGACACCAATAAATGAAATCATACAAAGTGAAGAAATGCACTTTGAAGAATTAAAATATACTTGACATTTGAATTCAAATGATCAAAATGCTCCAAATTGGAGAGAACTAATCAAAAATTTAGAATTGTAATACCATCACAACGAAAACTAGAAGAGAATTTGATCAAAAAATCATCTCCATTGCACTATTTCCAGAAGGTTTTTCTTACATTAGTTTATTCCCAGTAAAAAAAAATGCTTTCTACTCTAACCCCTATGACTAATTTTTCTCAAACATTTATACAACACAACTCAACAGTCACGACCTTTCATTTTCAGTTACAACCATTTGAATTTTATGATAGAGATAAAAAATATTTAATTAATCGCCTTATCGGAAAATTAAATACTTTTCCATAGTTCTGCATTTGATTTTAATCCAATACCTTACCGGCATTCAAAATTTCGCTCCTCGTGGATTTCACTGTTTTTACCGCTCCACCGCGAGTTTGACTTTTCCACTCACGGTTGCGCAGTGACTGGCTTTGGTGGTTATCTTCGCTACTTACCGCACGACCACAGTCTTCTTTCTGACTATCCTTCATCGACTGCTACCTACCCACCATGGCCACCGTGGTCATTATTCTAGCGGCTACGGTACCACGGTAACCGCTACCCGTCCTGTGATTTACCATCCACCGCAGTCACCGCGGTCTACATCTTTTCTACGCACAGTAATGCAGTATCCACTAACCGTCATCCTCGCTGCTAACTCACCGTTTACTATGACCACCATGGTCTATGTTTAGACCATGGGCGGTATAGCGGTAACCGCTTATCGACCGCTACATTGCCACTGCCTGCTAACTAACTATCTGCTAACTTTTTACCATGCTACCGCGGTCACTAGCCTGACTGCTAGTAGTACCGCGGTAGCCATCTCTTAACCACTGGCTGCTTCCACCAACCGCTCACTAACTGCTTGCCTTCAACTGCCAGACCATTTACCGTGCTACCACGGTGTATGACTTAACCATTTGTGGTAGTGTGGTAAGCACTTTAAGCCTACCTGTTAACCACTACCGCCATACCGCAAGCCCATTGTGTGAGGCCGCGATAAGGCGGTAAACACATAGAAATGAAATATTAAGGTAGCAGTAAGGCATAAAATGAATAATGAAATGGACGGGGATTCAAAATAAACCATTTTTATGAAAATATAGGAAAATGATGGGCTAAAATAGATTAAATCACTTAGGCTTCAATGGTAAATATGAGGTTTAAATGAAAAAACCCTTAGGATTTTAAAATGGGAATTTTTGTTCCAATAGTGGCTCCTGTTAGGGATGAGTGATTTTGCAAATCACTGCAAGAATCCAAAATATCTCTGGTAGAGTAGACCAAGCAAATGATATAAAAAAATGAAGGCAATGGCCGATGGAGGGACTGAACAGATGAATGATATGAAAAATGGAGCAAATGGAGAGGTGAAAAACCCTAAACTACTATGCATGGAAGAGAAATTTTTAAAGAGGCATTGCTAAGAATTGTCCATGCACTAGCAAGCCTTAATCCTCTGTACCTGCTATGGTTCAAAAATCAAACCATAAGGATGGCCCCAAGCCACACCAAAAAGAAAAAACTACACTTTCCTTTGTCATAAAGTTTGTTCTTATTAGAATCCATCAGGTTTCTTTTGAACCTATCCATTCCACCCGTCCTGCAACATGCACTGCCGTTGAAAACCTTCAAGAAATCATTGTGTTCAATTTGTTTGATATTCATTTAATCACTCTGCATTTCATCATTCTCAGTATCATATAAAAAATAATTATCACCCTCAACATAAAAAATGTATCCTCATTCAACAAAACAATCATAGGCATGCTCACTGTCATATGTTGTTGAATGTGCTTGCAACTGCACTGGGACCTGAAAATCTGAACATTCCTTATGGCAACCAAAAAATTCTATCTCATCAAGATCTTTTGAAATAATCAAATCAAAATTACTTCCCATTTCCTCTTTATCACTAGTTGGCATTAACACAGACCTCTGATCCATACAATCATCCTCATACATACTTGAATCAATAAATGGTGGAAATCCAACATCAATAATATGCAAACCAATATCATTTTCTTGTAGGCATAAATCATTCAATTCACACACCTCTTCCTGGACACAAACAAATTCATGATCAACTTCAAAGTTTTCATCACTGTGAGAGATGGACATGGAACCATTTGAATCACTACACACATTATCTTCACTGTCAAAGCATATATAGGCTAGGACCAAAGTCTTGGAACCATCTTCATGTGCATACTTTTGGTATTCAAGAGTAAGTAAATCTGAAACTTGCTCACTGCTGAGTGAACATGTTTTTGCTTCCATATCTTCTACCATGTCTCCAACCTCTTCTTGATCTTCATAATAGCTGGAACAATCATCCTGTTGAAGATCAATATCCATTATTTCATCTTCACAATTTGACTCACAATCTGTTATACCAGAGGTACTCTCCATATCTTCATTGTCAGACAGCATGATATCATTTTCTATTTCAGCTTCTAAAACACTACTAATGTATTCTCCAGATGGTGTGTCCCTATCATCTTCCAAATCAGTATCCATGTAAATTGTCCCAAGTATGGAATCAATGAATTTATGTGTTGCATCCAAAGCATACTGCTTTGATGATTTTGGCCAATAAATTGATTCAAGCTCTGATGCTCTTAAAAATTGTTCAACAAATATGGGTCTTGTGGGCCTATGATGAGGAGGTAATTGCATACAAATGTCTACCATCCTATTGTATAGAGAGTTTACATCTTCTCCCTTATATCCTTATGTCAAAAAAGGCATCCACAATATTTTTGCCTCTCTCTTCTATTTGAATATACTCATCAAAAATACTTTGTTGTGAATAGAGTACATTACCTTTGTTTCCAGAATTCTCCTCGGTTGCATCATAGGGCACTTATGGTGTCCAAGATCTCTTACTGTATGATGGTCTATTTGGTGATGTATTTGGAGAACTTTTGACTCCCAATTGCAACAGTTGTTGGTTCACTTGTAGCATCTGTTGGTTCAATTGCAGCCTTTCTTATCTCAATTCCTTCAACTCTCTTATTGACTGTTGTCTTCTCTCTTCTTCTGACATCTTGAAAAAATGTGACTGCTCCACAACATCCATGCATTATTTATCAAATCTAAAATAGAGTCGCCACCTACTTTTCCAAAAGTAGGAAAATGAAATGGATTGCTTTGGTTTGCCATAGCGGAATCTCCAAAAAAATTGTAAAACTTTGCTAACTCTATAAATGGAAAGGCTGAAAACTTCTCGAGTAAATCCCCAGTAAAATCACCAAACTATTGGTACTCAAAAATGCAGGTTTTAACCTCAAGAGTATGCCAGAATCTTACAACATTCTTGGACAACAAACAAGGCCGATTATACAATCAAACCTTCTACTCTTTAGGTTCTGCTAGACCTTGGTGGGTGAACCTATATGAAATATGTAGATTTGGAATGAATTTCCTGCTAAACAGTCTACCCACAATGGCAATTAGGAAAGGATAGACAAAATAATACAACAATTACCTCTACTACAAAAAAAAGGTTTTGAATAATTTATTTGTAATAAATTCTTTACTCTAGGATATGGCAGATCAGTGCCTTCCTTCTACTAGGCAATGGAGTCAAAAATGTTACAAATTACTTATAGATATTCCTCCCTGACCTAATTTAAGTTGTTAGACACTCTATGGGATGAAGTTTTAATGACTGGCATATAACTTCATCAATTCATGACTGGAATAAATAGTGTTGAAATATTTTCTTACTCAGCTCTCCTTCAACTATCCAAAAGAAATTTCACAAACACTATGATTTACTTAAAGGAAATTTTAACTCTGACTTGCAGACACCAATAAATGAAATCATACAAAGTGAAGAAATGCACTTTGAAGAATTAAAATATACTTGACATTTGAATTCAAATGATTGAAAGACTCCAAATTGGAGAGAACTAATCAGAAATTTACAATTGTAATACCATCACAACGAAAACTAGAAGAGAATTCGATCAAAAAATCATCTCCATTGCACTGTTTCCAGAAGGTTTTTCTTACATTAGTTTATTCCCAGTCAAAAAAAATGCTTTCTACTCTGACCCCTATGACTAATTTTTCTCAAACATTTATACAACACAACTCATCAGTCACGACCTTTCATTTTCAATTACAGCCGTTTGAATTTTATGACAGAGATAAAAAATATTTAATTAATTGCCTTATCAGAAAATTAAATACTTTTCCATAGTTCTGCATTTGATTTTAATCTAATACCTTACCGACCTTCAAAATTTCGCTCCTTGTGGCTTTCACTGTTTTTACCACTCCACCGCGGGTTTGACTTTTCCACCCACAGTTGCACGGTGACTAGCTTTGGTGGTTATCTTCGCTACTTACCGCATGACCACGATCTTCTTTCTGACTCTCCTTCACTGACCGCTACTTGCCCACCACGGCCACCGCGGTCATTATTCTACCGGCTACAGTACTGTGGTAACCGCTACCCGGCCTGTGATTTACCATCCATCGTGGTCTACATCTTTTCTACACGCGGTAATGCGATAGCAATAACCATGATCCTCTCTACTAACTCACCATCTACCGTGACCACCGCAGTCTATGTTCAGACCATGCGCGGTGTAGTGGTAACCTCTTATCAACCACTACATTGCCACTGCCTGCCAACTAACTATCTACTAACCTTTTACCACGCTACCATGGTCACTAGCCTGACTACTAGTGGTACCACGGTAGCCATCTCTTAACCACTAGCTACTTCCACCGACTGCTCACTAACTGCTTGCCTTCAACTACCAGACCATTTATCACGCTAGTGCGGTGTATGACTTAACCGCGTGTGGTAGCGTGGTAAGCACTTTATGCCTACCTATTAACCGCTACCGCCATACCACAGGCCCATTGTGTGAGGCCATGGTAAGGTGGTAAACACATAGAAATGAAATATTAAGGTAGCGGTAAGGCATAAAATGAATAATGAAATGGACAGGGATTCAAAATAAACCATTTTTATGAAAAGATAGGAAAATGATGGGCTAAAATAGATTAAATCACTTAAGCTTCAATGGTAAATATGAGGTTTAAATGGAAAAACCCTTAGGATTTTAAAATGGGAATTTTGGTTCCAACATAAGGTTTGTATCTCAAGAGAGATAGAATTTGATTTTATAAAATGTTTAGATCTTGAACCTTTACACTTAGGGCTACTATCTTGCACTTGTAAAAAGGATCTGGAATGAACTATCCAGTGCCTCATCCAACCGGGCGGGAGTCACATAAAACATAACCCTGATATCATGGAACTCATCATTATAATGCCTTACATTAAGAGATTTTCCATTAATTAAAATAGTACTCCTTAGTAAATCCTTAGCAAATTATCATAGACCTGTAATTCCTTTTTCAAGCATTTGATTAACTCATTAAGTTAAAGCAAGAAAACTAATTACAAATCCAAATATACCATTGAAATTGAATGAAGAAAACATTGATAAATCCATTCATAATCCATGATATGTCCATAGGAGAGCCATTGTCCTAATTGTTTTGTAGATTTATTGATATCAGTTATTATAAAAGCATGACATGCTTATTTTATACAACACCCGACATGGAATTATTTTCCAACTAGAACCTTCCAAAATACAACAATATAACCTTTCTATACACAGCCTAAGCCTCACGATAAAAAAATTGACCCCCCAATAATGAGCCGTCAAATATCCTTTATAGAATAGGAGAGCAAAAAGCAGTAGGCTCCATTGTTCATTTCAAAATGAATTTCACTTTTCCCAAATGAAATTGAAATTTCATTTTAAAAACTCCTCATCATCAAAAAATAATTGCAACATGCATAGAGGAACTAAAACGGTTGCACTGCTGTAACCAACCGAAAAAAGACAAAGATCACCGTGCCACCCATGCGCATGTCCACATCAAACTTGAACCGTCGACAAAACACAAAAAACTAGAAAGCACCACCCCAGAAACACCACTCATTTCCCAACACCTCGAGAAACCACACGACCCCGATACAAGCGACCACTCCTGGTTCTCACTTCAGTAAGAAGCAAGACCGGTTATTTACCCCTACTTGTAGCAATATTAGATCCAACAACATTACACGATGCCACTGCAATAATTGGAGAAACTGCGAGAACCTCCTCGTCCACTCCCATGAGTTCAGTCGGGGCTGCAAGGTAACTGTAGTAGTCTGAATCAGTTTCAGACCCCTCACCATCAAAGCTCGAAGAGAGCTTGACAGGTGATGTGGAACGTCTAGACCTCATCTCCACACTTTAAGTGTTGTTCCAAAAGTACTGGGAACAATTTGTTTCTCCCTGTGTTGCAAATTCATTACACTCACCCAAGCAATTTTTCATACTACTGACTAATCCATTGGGCTCGTGAGCCTCGAACTCAGAAAGAAAATAATCACCTGCAAACAAACACAACTCAAAATGCAATGATACAAATGAGCAAATTAGTGAGCATTTATCGAGCAAGCCGATACAAGGAACATTAATTGCTCAAATTTTAGTACAAGCAAATGAGTGATTAGTGGCTGACGTTTCCACCATAGAATAATTTTGAGCTCATGGAAAATGACGTACAACCCATCATTACATTTTCGGGTGAAGGGACTGATACCAACACAAAAGACAAGGCTCAGCCGGATGACTTAAGATACCGGTAAACCCCAATAATAGGTCAATGCTAAAATATAACATGAGGGTTTAAAAGGTACCAATCAATTTTATCATGGGTAACAAAAACCATAAACCCTAAACATTAGATCCCCATCCATAAAAGGTAAACAAACATGCCCAAACCAGGAAAAATTTTGACAAATTTTAAAATTCCCATCAGTGGCTCCAACTAGGGATGTATGCCCCTCATGGGAATAGAAAGAACCTAGATCTATGGGGAGAAGAACATACATTGAATCAAATAGGTACCCTAACGAATGCTCCACCATGCTACCATTGAAAATTTGTTTACCTCCAACTTGGTGGCCCCAAACCGCCAAACAAGGGAAATAAGAATTTACCCCTATCAAAAACAAAATTCTCTACTACCTAGAGTAGATCAAATTTGTAAACACTACCATGAATTTCCCATAAACTAGCTTGGTTATTGACACGTCCCACTATAACATTGTGATGTCTAATGCCGCCAATAACTCTGTCAATCTTCAATATGCAATCTGTCATCAACTAAAATTCATAATCACAATGACCTTCTACCTTAGGCTGCTTCTGGTCATGTTTCACTAGAACTGAGAAATATAGACATTCATAATCCATCTGATCGTTGACATCACAAAACTTAGCATCAAAAAATATGGCACCAAAATCAGTTTGCACATCGAACTGAAAACCCTCATAAAAAACTTTGTGCATGTTGTACAAACCATTTTTGCATAAAATAGAAGATACATAATTTGGGGAATCCTCACCCTAATGATTACAGTATAAGCCTAATTTCCAACAACTGTGTTCATATGTCCTAGAACACTTCATGATATTGTAGAAATGGGAATCATAAGTCACTTCTTGCTCTAGGAAATGTGTGAATATATTCATTTTAGGTCCCTCACAATGTACTTCCTCATGCATCCCATCATCTAATTCCAAATAAAAAACCTCAATGGCAGGCTCAAGCAAAACAACTTCAACAAGGGAAATAGGTAAATAGTTGTGTGCATTGGCCTCCTTATGTTCAACACCACCTACTGTATGTGTTAATATATAAGTTAAAATTTCAGCACAAGCTGAAAAATTTTCACCAGCAATATCAATGACACTTTCATTACTACTCTCAGAAAAGCTCATCTGAAGGGGTGACAACAAGTCTATTTCAACTTCATGCAAATAGTCAAGATCATCAATGACACCAATACATTCATCAATGTGTTGATTACCTTCAGTATTATTCTTTAGATCATAGTATTGAACACACACCTTATTTTCTTCAAATTCCTCATAATTTACACTACATGTTGCATTACTAGAACATCTACTCTGTTATCAACCCATGTGTCATCATCTTCCTCACTGATGCAAGAATGCGCACATGTACTGATTGTTAGCTGATCACCATGTTCATCCTTATCCATACAACATGGAACTTCAATTTCTAACATATTCTTTTCATTTGGTTGCATTGTTGTATGATTTATTTTGATATGATAGTTATTGTCTTCATTTTGAGAATCCACATTTAGTATATAACCATAATTGGTTGATTCCACAATCTTTATCCAATCAGGTACTTGATCAAATCTATAGGGCTTCAAGTCCTCTGCCAAAGTACTCGACCTGGGTTCATAAATCTCACAAAACAAATCAATGCACACAGATCTCTTGTCTCTTCATTTCATACAATTGTTGTACAAAATACTTCTGATCAACAATGTTAAAAAAAATTTGACAGTCAACTTGGCACTCACTATGATCTTCATAATTTGATGAAGCAAAGATCATAACAACAAAAGAATTTTTAGCTCGACAATCATTTCCATTACCCGATCCTTGAATTCCATTTTCCTAAGGTGTGCTGGAATAACACACACTTGCAGCTAGATACCCTTTCATCAGAGAGTATTTCAAGTTGTTCTCAATGTCCATGGCAGTTTGGTATGCCTGAAGTAATGTTGCAGGCTCTTTATCCCTTAACAAGAATCCCATCTTACTGTCAAATGCACCAAGATACACAACTAAGCATTCATCATCATTTGGCCGCATACTTTCTAGGATTTCCCTGATAGCCTTTACAAATCGAAGATTGAAAATAGGGACCAACTCTTTTTCACTTATATGGATCTCCATAAATTGTTTCCTCACCTCACCTGGATTTACCCTTTCACCAAATTGCTCCACAAAGGCTATCATAAACTGATACCATGAAGCTATAGAACATCATGGTAAATATGAAAACTAATCCCTAGCATCATCCTTCAAGGATTGAACAAATAGTTTCATAGCAATGTCCTCATGATTTATTTCAGAATCCCCCATCACATCCTTGAATGTTTGCAGATGCTTAGAGGTAGATTCTACACTTTTCCCTGTATATTTAGGAAAATATTTCATGATCTTCTTAGGAATTAAATTAGGGAAACCCTTAATACCACAGAAAACCAATGGCATATACCTTTGAATTACAAGATCCCCTGAAGGGCTTATTGTAACTTGTTCCCTTTGCATATTTGTGTTTGACATCTCATACGAAAACTTTCTTGTACCCATTCAATCACTATTAACTTTATACATGGTTATCAAATATATCATTTACTTATTCGGCCATGATTCTAAAAATTGACTGCATACTTATGCCTTGAGCTTTTAGAGGCATTATATAACATAAGCATACTTCTCAAATCATATTACATATTGCATTATTTGAAGTATGGAAATACTAACCACCGTTCCTTTCTTAATGCTAGAACATCTAATGAGGAATCATTAATCATCCCTAGTTACAGATGTTTATAATAATTATAATATTGACCTGTTTAGATTAATGAGAAATCTTTGAAATTAAGAAGCACTTGCTAACCTTCTCTCCCTGACTATAAATGTTATAGATCTGGTACTTTTCCTTGTTTATCAATTGTTTCTTCAGACAGAGTCACCAACTCCTCAATAGACGATTGAATTTCAAAAGAATATGAAGTTCTTTTATTTTTTAAAAAGATTGAGCACGTTTTGGGTCTTTGTCCACAACAGAGTCACATTTGAATATTATGAGCTCATACTGCTACCAAACTTTTCCACATCCATAACCTCTTACCATGCAAACTTAAAGCTTAGATCCACCAAAAAAATGACCCTGGCTAGTCACCACTTACTTCTTATGGTTTCTCTCTCTTTTTCTTTTAAATTTCTCAGATGTTCTCCCCTAATGAAATCACCATTCAACTAGTGACTTGGGCAGAAAAAAAATTCAATAAAATTCAACCTCTGGTTACAAGTAACATGTTAAGATTATAATGACTGTATAACAACACCGTCTGCAACCAAAACTTCTGAGCTTTTCCACAGCGGAGCTGCCATTTTTTTGGTGTTTTATTTTTCCAGCTAGGCTTTGAAACTCTCTAAGAGGTAGCCAACCTTGATATTCAAGAACCACAAAGGCTAGTGGCCAACTCACAAGATTTAGTCAAAGACTGAATCTCCTACACTTCTGGCTTTGTGAAACTAAGGAAGGTTTTCCTACATGTGTTCATAAAATGCTTCATGCCTCAAGAACACTTTTATACATAGATACATTCCTATTAATGCGACTAGACAACACCTATCCTGGTTTTGGAAAACCAAAGAATACGAACAACTATCCAAAGCTAGGAAAGCAGATTAGTATAAGGTTTGTATCTCAAGAGAGATAGAATTTGATTTTTTAAAATGTTCAGATCTTGAACCTTTACACTTAGGGCTATTGTCTTGCACTTCTAAAAAGGATTTGGAATGGAATATCTAGTGCCTCGTCCAAACGGGTGGGAGTCACATAAAACATAACCCTGATATCAAGGAACTCATCATTATAATCCCTCACATTATTAGATTTTCCATTAATTAAAACAATACTCCTTAGTAAATCCTCAGCACATTATCATAGACTTGTAATTCTTTTTTCAAGCATTTGATTAACTCATTAAGTTCAAGCAAGAAAAATAATTACACATCCAAATATACCATTGAAACTAAATGAAGAAACCATTGATAAATCCATCCATAATCCATGATATGTACACAGGAGAGCCATTGTCTTAATTGTTTTGTAGATTTATTGATATTAGTTATTATAAAAGCATAGCATGCTTATTTTATACAACACCTGACATGGAATGATTTTCCAACTATAACCTTCCAAAATACCACAATATAACCTTTATGTACATATCCTAAGCCTCACGATAAAAAATTGACCTCCAACAATGAGTCGTGAAATATCCTTTATAGAATAGGAGAGCAACAAGCATTAGGCTCCATTGTTTATTTCAAAATGAATGTCACTTTTACCAAATGAAATTCAAATTTCATTTCAAAAACTCCTCATCATCAAAATATAATTGCAACACGCATAGAGGAACCAAAAATGGTCACACTGTTGTAACCAACCGAAAAAGACAAGGATCATCGTGCCACCCATGCGCACGTCCACATCAAACCCAAACCGCCGACATAGCTTAAAAAAGAAGAAAGCACCACCCCAACAACACCACTCATTTCCCAACACCCCGAACAACCACATGACCTTGATACAAGCGGCCGCTCCCACTTCTCGCTTCAGTAAGAAGCGAGACCGGTTCTTTACCCCTGCTTATACCAACATTAGATCCAACAAAATAACATGGTTCCACCATAATAATTGGAGAAACTACGAGCACCTCCTCGTCCACTCCCATGAGTTCAGTCAGGGCCACGAGGTAACTATGGTAGTTCGAATCAGTTTCAGACCCCTTACCATCAAAGCCCAAAGAGATCTCGATAGGTGACTTGGAATGTATAGACCTCATCTCCACCCTTTAAGTGATTGTTCTAGAAGTACTGGGAACAATTTTTTTCTCCCTATGTTGCAAATTCATTACACTCACCTGAGCACTTTGTCATACTATTGACTTATCCATTGGGCTCATGAGCCTCAAACTCATAAATAAAATAATCACCTGCAAACAAACACAACTCAAAATTCAATGATACAAATGAGAAAATTAGCGAGCATTTATTGAGCAAGTCGGTGTATGGAACATTAATTGCTTGAATTGTAGTACGAGCAAATGAGCGATTAGTGGCTAACATTACCACCATAGAATAATTTTGAGGTCATGGAAAATGGCGTACAACCCATCATTATATTTTTCAGGTGAATTTCGCTTGCACGCAAGGAAAATCAAGAGGAAATCCACTAAAAAACCTACACCATTAATGAAAATAACTTGCAAATTGCAAGTAATCCTCACACGGGTGAACATTAACCCTTTGAATTCAAACTATCGATGTGAAAAGACTTGGAAAGTTGGACGACTCGGATTGAGTCAATGATCATTGAAGAATCCACATCACCACCTGGGAAAAACAACAACCAATCACACCCCTCGCAATTAGGAAACCCATGACTAAGTAACATGCCCCACCCAGCCCCCTTGTTCCGTGGAGCCAAGCCACGTATCACCAGCTCACAAACCTTGCAATACCTCTGAGAACATTAATCCGATTGTGTGAGGCCTACAAGGGACGGTCATCATTAATCCCCATCATTAAATATCCACCATTGAAAAGACATCCACTTATCACTACTGGCGCATCAAGACATGCCCCACTCTTTCGTACTTGACAGATGGCGGCATCTCGCACACCTCACACCACTTTAGTGATGTCGGCAGAAAACCTTGTCGGGTCTGTGAGGAACGGTCTAGATCTTATCCCCATGATCCAACTGCCCGCTAGACTGCATATGGAAAAAAAATATATTTATGACAATGGGACCGGCTAGAGAATAGGAAAAGAAAACCCTTGGAAGCAAAAAATTTTAAGCCCACCCAAACCTAGGGAAAAACCACCCAACTTAGGCAAAATAATAATAACACCCAAATAGAAAGATAAGACCGATAGGTCAGGTGAAGGGGCCAGTAACAACACGAAAGACAAGGCTTGGTTGGATGAGTTTAGAGACCAGTAACCCCCAATAACAAGTAAATGCTAAAATATAACATGAGGGTTTAAAAGATATCAATCAATTTTATCATGGGTAACAAAAACCCTAAACCCTAAACATTAGATCCCCAGCCATAAAAGGTAAACATACATGCCCAAACCAGGCAAAATTTTGACAAATTTTAAAAGTCCCATCAAGGTCTTTGTATCTTGCCTTAGAGTTATGCACTTCAGTATTTTGTATCTTTCCCTAAGGTTGTACACCTTAGTCTGCAATTTTTTTAGTAGTGAACCTTATTTTGTAAGTAGTGAGTTTCATATATTGTGAGTCAACTCTCACCATGGTTTTTCCCTCATTGTGTTTTCCATGTAAATTTGGTATCATCTTGTGTGTTTGTTCCTTGTTTTATCTTTCATTTATGAAGTTGTTAAGAGATTAAATTTCTATATCTTTCATTTATGTTGATTTGTTCAAGGGTTTTTGGTTTGATCAAGAAGTTTGAGCTTTTCCAAAAGTATTAAGTTTCAGAGGCTTTAATTTTTGAAGATATTGATTCACCCTCCTCTTAGTATCTAGTGTGCTCAACACAATTATGGTTTTCTATTGCAAATACTAAGTCCTCTCCCTATTCTTGAGGGAGAGTGGACAAATACATTATGGTTTTGTTTTCAATCCTAGGATGAATAAGACTCCTCATGGACCCTATGAAGTGAAAATCTAGTTACCAATTGTTTTAGTTATCTATTTTAGCTTTTGCTAATTAACAATTGAATACTACTCACTATTAGTTTTTTATTATCATTTGAATAAACTGCATGTATTGTTGAATGAGAAATTTGGAGTAGATTATTGTTAGAGTTTAGAATTTCCATGCAATAAAAGAGTTAATTCAATATCATTATTTGTTGATCAAGTAGTAAGTATTGATATTTGTTGTGGAAGCAACAACTCAAGCAAGGGCCACTTGAGTACTGTTATCCACTTTTTTTCTATTATTAAATTAGTTCATGCATTATTGATTAAGATAGTTTACGATTACATGCATGTGGAGTTCATGAATATAATTTTTTAATTGAATTATATTTTTTAGATTAATGACACTTTCATACTCCTAGAGTAATTAGTTACAGTTTAGTCTTAGAAGCTAGTAGTCACAGTCTTAAGTGATAAGTACCTATAGAAAAAGTAATAATTTATGTTATTTCCCATGTTTTCCCAATTAATGTTTCATTTTCTTTCCTAGATTTTACTACTTTTTTTACACGTGTAAATCACCTATACTCATTGATATATGCCATGTTAGAATCCATGAATGCACATATAGTGCCAACAATATCAAAATATGCGAAGCCATGTTGGATAATTAAATGCAACCTCTTATAAAAGGTTTGGAAAACTATTTAGTTACGAATCCATCCTTTGAATTGTGTGTCTACTAGCATCAAGTTAATCAAACATTATAGAAGCCCTATATTTTTGGTGTCATTTTTGGGGATGGTGCTAAGTTTAGGATTCTCTTGTGTATTTCCAATTATTTTCAAGCATTCCTAGTTTAGCAATTCTATTTTTAGCATTAAGGTACAAATAGGTTTTTATAAATCAACACAACATGAGTTGCTAACAATGTGTAGGAATCATTTAACCACAAAGTTAAGAACATTGCATGTGGAGAGAAAGAGATTCTTTGGGAAGATTTCTTCTTTATTCACATGAAGCATTGGAAGATACTAGTGAACACAGTGAATAGAGCGAGGGTGTTCCTGAAGAAGAATCATCCCTAACACCAATACCTACACCAAAAATAGAGGAGACTTCCCACATACACATCAACATCATGGTTGATACATCAATAGAAGACCCACCAGAGCGTATAAAATTTTAGTTCCCTATAACCAACTAGGAGAGTTGTTTCCTTGAATAATATACCTCCTTCATCACTACCTATCTTCTATGGGCTGGTTACAGAGGACCAAAACACCTTTATTTTTGAGTTTGATGTTTTATTCCAAATTTATGATGATACAATAGATGGTCATAGACTCAAATTATTTTCAAAAACACTGAAAGATGTTGCTCTAAGATGGTTCATGGGGTTGGGAAGAGATGATGTTCCCAATTGGAACATAATGAAGACAAAATTCTTGGAGAAATATCAAGATTACTGTAGAGGCATAGATAGAAAGAGGGATGACATCTTTAGGATTTCATATAAGGAAGATGAATCTTTGGAAGATTATGTTGAGAGGTTTCAGTTTTGCCTCAATAAATCTCACAAAAAAAACTCTATGATGAATCCCTAAAATTGGTATTCTTAAGGGGAGTTAATGAGGGCTATATGGATGAACTTAACCTCATTAGGGTAGGATACATCTTATAGTTACCATTTGAGGAGATTTATAAAGCATGTAGAAACTATTCAAGGTATTTTACCAAGAAGGTTAGAGGATACATGACATATTCTATTAATAGATCAGCCACTAGAGTCTCAAGGGTGGAGCTAAGAAATCTTATATCAAACATGAAGGAATATATTATAAGCCACTTGGGCTACACAATTAGATACCCTTCACATCAATAAAAAAAAAGTGGAAATGGAAGAAGCCCTCACAAAACACTTCCCGTGCTATAGGAAAAATAAGGTCAATTGCAAGTGCAAAAATTTGGCTAGTATTTCTAAAGATAAGCAAAGGGAAATCAAAATTTCATGCACTGGAAGATGAATATGGTCAAGTGTTTCACATAGCTGAACATAAACCATAGAAACAAATAAAAGGTATTCCCCAAGATCCCTTGAATTATAACATGTCATTTCCAATCAATAATGCAAATTTCCCTAATTGGAACCCTCAATCTTGGACCAATATGAAAAACTCACAATACCCAATTCTTCAATCCAATTAGAATAAAAAATAGCAAAACATGTGGCCATCACATAATTTCCAAGAACCTAATTATAATTCTCAATTTTCACTCTAAAAAAACAATGGCAACCTCAGTGGAAAACATTTAAGTAGTGCAAAAATCAAAATCTTAACTCAACAGCCACAACAGTAAGCTATAACGCCAAACCCTTCAACACTTGCATCAAATTCACCAAGAGCACCTCAAATTCCAACACAACTTGTACCTAACCTAAATTATAAGTATGTCCAACATGCTTATACTAATGACACCATACAATACCCCACCTATGGGGTTGAGGTGAGTGATGTACACCTCAGATCAAGAAAGATGTTAGTTGGGCCTTCATGTCATCATATCATTGAATTAATTGATGAGGATCTCCCAAAAGATCCCATGGATAAACAACCTAAGGAACCTGAATCAAATCAGGTTAATCCAACAACTTAGTCTAGAGCCTCCATTCCCTAAATATTAATAGTCCAAACACATCATTCATTGGTTGAAATTAGTCTATTGGGACAACTCAAGGATATTTGCATCAAAGTACCCCTCATATAGGCTTTAAGGAAGTACCCATAAATATACCAAAACAATGAGAGAATTGCACCTCAAAAAGTTAAGCAAGAAACATAAGGACCCTCAAGTTGTGCATGTCTTAGGACAACTTGCACACATTATGTTAGGACAACATAACTATCCCTAAGTATCCAAACTCTAGGAGCCATATAGTGAATGTCAAAATCAATGGTACTCTCATTAAGAATACCTTAATTGAAGTTGGATTAACCATCAACGTAATGACAAAATAAACTATGCAACTATTACAACTACTGGAGCTTAGAACTACAACTACTATGTTGCAGTTAGTAAATAGGTCTACAGTCAAACCTCAGGGAATCATAGAAGACTTGGTAATAACATTAGACTCATAGGAGTAACTTGCAAACTTTATGGTGTTTTAGCCTAAAGCTAACCTTGTAGGATACCCCTTCATCTTAGGCAAACCTTGGTTAGCAATTGCAAATGCCTTTATAGGTTGCAAGTCTAGTAACATGATCATTTATAATGGAAATGTGACTAAGAAACTAGTCCTTTATCCACTTGCCCAACCAAATGCATATTTGGAGAAAACTATATGGCCTACCCTAGATGAGAAATAATATTACTCCTTATAAACTCAATGATTATTGAACATAGTCCCTTGTTAAAAAACCAAGATGAAGATGAACTAATTGCAAACATCTTGCAAAACAATTATGGTAGGGACCCACAACAACATGACTATCTAACATGTTTGCAAGACCCACTACAAAAAATAATTCTTGCCAATACATCTGAGTCTATTTCTTAAATTTTCCACACCTTATTTCTACATCATCGTATTCCAAATATCGCAGGTCTTGACATTTCATCTATTCAAAACTCATCCTTGACTTTAGAGATTATTCTAAACAAAAAATTAAATGTAGATAGCCAATTGATTGTTGCACAACAGACTTCAATGTTTAATGTGCTTTAAGCACATGCAACAACACTTACATGGGATTACCATGATATGAAAGGTATAGATACAAACATGTGCATGCATATAATTTACATCAATGAAGGTTATAAACTAGTTAGGCAACCCCAAAGAAGAATGAACCCTATAGTTTGTGGCATAGGCAAAGGAGAATTATAAAAGTTACTAGATGTAGGATTCATATATCCAATCTTTGAAAATCAATGGGTGTCCCCACTAGTGATTGTACCTAAGAAAATATGGAAATGGAGAGTGTTTGTAGAATACCATGAGTTAAATGTAAAAACTAGGAAAGACCACTTCCCCTTCTATTCATTGACCAAGTACTAGATTCACTATTAGGAAAGCATTACTTTTCCTTTTTGGATGGCTTTAGTGGATATAATTAGATTAAGATAGCCCCAAAGGACCAAGACAAGACAACCTTCACATGACCTTCAGGTACATATTCTTACTCTGTCTTGCCATTTGGGTTGTGTAATACACCTGCCACTTTCCAAAGGTCAATCCTGAGAATATTTTTTAGACTTTGCTAATGATTCCATGAAAGTTTACATGGATGATTTTACAACTTATGTGAATACCTATGAAGAGGCACTTTCCAGTTTGGAAAAAGTATTAAAAAGATGTCAAGATCATCACTTATCCCTGAGTCATGAAAAATACTTCATGATGATGACTAATGGAGTAGTCTTGGGATATTTTGTGTCAAATAAGGGAATCCAAGTCGACCCAACCAAAATTGAGATCAAATCAACCTTGCCTATATTGTAGAAAAAAAAGGATTTTAGAATCTTCCTTGGCCATGTTGGGTACTACAAAATATTCATACAATATTTTATTAAACTTGCACCACCACTATTCATCTTATTGTCCAAATATATAAAGTTTCAATGGATGCCTACTTATCAACATTCCTTTGAAGATCTCAAGATAGCATTAACCAAGACTCCTATCCTAAGAGGAACAAATTGGAATCTAACTTTCCATATCCATACAAATTCTTCAGATTTTGTGATAGGAGTTATGCTAGGATAAAAGGATGAAAGCCTTGAGTATGCCATTTATTATATTAGTAAAAACCTTCAAGGCGTAGAACTCAACTATACAATGACCATACAACAATAAGGTATCTAATGAAAAAAGTAATAGTTGGTGGTAGTCTTGTGAGGTGTTTACTACTACTTCAAAAACTGGATATAACTATTGTGGAAAAGCCACATAAATCCATTATAGTAGTTGATTTCCTCTCTAGGTTGCTCACCAAATTAGAAGATGTTGTAGATGATTCATTCCTAGATGAGCACATATTTTATCTATCTTTGCATACACCATGGTATGCATACATAGCCAACTATCTAGTAGCAATGAAAACACCACCACACCTCTCACCAAGGGAGAAGAGGAAATTAGTTCAATTTTTTTTCCTTACTCATGGATAGTAGGATATTTTATCTACACAAGACCTAACAAAATATTGAGAAGATGCATAAGAGAAGATGAAGTATATGATATCCTCATAGCATGCCATGATGAACCTTGTGGGGGAAACTTAGTAGCAAAGAGGACAACTCTTAATATTCTAAATATTGGATATTACTGGCCAACACTTCATAAAGATGCAGTTAATTATACCATAAGTTGTGATAGATGTCAGAGAATGGGAAAACCAACAAAGATAAATGAGATTCTATTACAAACACGACTAGTCATAGCATCATTTGATAAATGGGGACTAGATTTTATTTGTTCCATCTCCCCAACATCAAATAACAAATAATACATATTGGTTTGTACATATTACCTTACTAAATGGGTGGAAGTTAAAGTTTTGTAGTTTGTAGGAGATGGGAATGTGGCCAAATTTCTCTATGAAGATATATTCACAAGATATGGTGTTCCTAGATAAATTAGCACAAACTAGGGACCATAATTTATATCATATCTTCACAAAACTTGTACAAGAATATGAGATCAGACATAAAAATTCTACACCCTATCACCCTCAAGAAAATGGTCAAGTGGAGGTCACAAAGAGAGAAATTGAAAACATCCTCACAAAGACAGTGCAACTCCATGGGAAGGATTAGGAAGCTAGGTTACTTGAAGCAATTTGGGCATATAGGACAACCTAGAAGATAACAACGGGGTTTACACCATATGAGTTAGTATATGTTAAAAAGGTAGTACTTCCAATAGAATTTGAATACAAGACTCTTAGGATATTAGTCAAATTAGTCATGGACTTATCAACACCACAAAAAGAGAGGTTACACAAAATCCATGTATTAGATGAAATCATAATGAAAGTCATACACCATACTGAAATCATCCAAAAACAAAGGATGTATTGACATGACTAGTTTATTAAAATCAAGGAAGTTAGTACAAGTTATTGGGATTTACTATATGATTCAAGGTACAAAGATTACAAAGGAAAATTATAGAGTAGATGGTTTGGGCCATATGAGATTAAAATAGTTTTTCAAAATGGAGCAGTACAACTACAAATAATTGATTATGTAAGGTTTTCATTACTAATTAATGGTCATAGATTGAATCTCTACAAATAGCCATTATAGAAGGATGACTTCATTTTATTACTACAACATCAATTTGAGCCACATATACAAAATTCATTACCACCAACGAGAAGTTCTTTAGAAATATCAATAGATGAGAAACACAACTCACCCATTGAGATTTCATAGGTATAATTTTAACACAAATTTAACATGCACACAATATACAAGTGACATTCGACAGTCTTCATTTTTTAAACCAGTAGCAGAAGAACAAGGACCTACAGTATCACACCACTAGGCAACAAAACTACGGAAGGGACTTGTTACTACATGAGCCCATAGCAATTGTTTGTCAGTCATTCTATAAACACCCACCTTAATTAAATTTCCATCATTTCATAGTATATAATTTCACACATATATCCATGCATATCCAACTTCATTACATGCAACCTTTTTCTTCCATCCACATGTAACCATCATACTACCTTTTTCAATTCCATCGTACAATGCAATTAATTTCACCTCACCATAAGTGTACTTTTTGTATCCTTTTCACCCATCATTCTTGTAGATACTAAAAAATATCCTAAGTATCCAAGCATCATTTTTCTTGGTCTCCGTCTCTGAATAATTAAATAATTTTAATTATTTGATTATTTTTTATCATATTCTTTTATTAATTACATAATTTTTAATTATTTAATTAATTCACTTTCTAATCTATATTCTATGTTGATCAACTAAATTAATTAATTGCATCAATATTCCCCCCTCTTCTTCAATAATTAAATCAATTAATATTTATTTAATTATTTCTCTATCACCTTTCGTCTATAGATAAATGATTACCACTAATTATTTATCTATTCATGGTCTTTTAATTCTTCTATAGTTAAATAATTATCAAAATTATCTAACTATCCCTTACCATTTTCCCCTATTAAATAATTAACCTCACTTAATTATTTAATGTTCCATTTTCATCTCCCCCATTTAATTAAATTGATTAATTTAATTAAGTGCTCCTTTTTTATTTTCTCCAAATAAATAATTCAGATAAATTATTTATCTTCCACTTGTCAATTTCCTCCATTTTCAAATAAATTATTTAAAATAAATTATTTATGCACCTCTTTAGGTCAAAGATGCCTTGTTCATGGCCTTTATTTCTATCATAGTTGTCTCTATCATAAGCCTTCATGGCATGTCATAGTCGTCAAGCATCATAACCTCCATTGCCCACCTCCTTTTGGTGCATTGATTCTCAATCGTTGATCTTGGCATATTTCTAGAAGATCAATCTTGACCCTTCATTTCATAACCTTCATCTCATTCATTCTCATCCCTCGATCTTGGAATCCTTCTAGAGGATTGATCTCGACCGTCTGATTGAATGGTTATCTATAAAAGGGACCATTCTCCTCCATTTTCAATTTAACAGCCATTATCTCCAACTTTCTTTCTTACTATTTGTAGGTATTTTCACAACTTCATCAACAAATTTGAGGGAAATATTGGCATAAGAAGAAATAGGAGAGAGAAGGGAAGTGAAGCAAGTTCAATCATGGAGAGTATTTTAGTTTGATGCTTTCATTTTACTCATGCATTGTTTGTATTCTCTTGTTTAGATTGGGATTTTAGCTTAGATTTGTGTTGGTTTTCACTTAGTCTATGCTATTTAATTTTCCCTCATCTTACATTGGTGAAACTGACGTGAATCTTAGAATTTTGCAAAGAAATTCATTTGTTTTCTTGTTTGCTTTTGTTGTTTTGTAGGTTACAACCAATGATTCGCACAAAATATTGTCATCTTATTTTGAGCATAGAAAAAAAGACGTATGAAATCTTAAAAGAAAATTATCTAGGTTTTTTATTCCTCACTTTTAGATTTCCAAAACTTCAAACGGTTTAAAATTTTGATATGTTTTGAGAAAGTTATGGCAGTTTTAGTGCTCGCAACTTTTTAAGATTTAGTTGTTAAGACCCAAATTTTCTTTTGTTTATAACACTTTTTTGTGCATGATTTTGCCAAACTTTTTTGGGTTTTGAAGGTCTATGTCTTATATTTCCATAGATTTTTACGGTTTAAAATTTTGTTTAGTTTTGAGAAAGTTATCACTATTTAGTTTGTTGTTTTTATTCAAATTTTTCTTTTGGTTTACTGATGTTTTGTTTTCAGCATCTGGTTTTTATCAAGAAGATCTAACTTATGGTTTTGCAGGATTTTTGGCTTGTTTTGGATAAGAAATATTTTGTGTTTTTCAACACACTTTTTGAAGAGCTAAAATTACATTTTATTCATTAGTTTTAAAATTTACAATAAATTGCATTTACACTCATGAGGATAAAATGAACCACAATTTACATATGTAACTCATTTGGTCTTAAAATTTACAAAAAATGCATATTTCATTCATGGGCTTAAAATGAACAACAAATTGCATATTTCATTCATAAGGTTTAAAAAGAACAACAATCTGCATTTTTCACTCATGGGTGTTAAAATAAACTTGCATTCCACATCATCAGTTTAAAATTTACAAAGTGTTTTCAAATAATAAGTAAGGTTTAAAATCAACTAACTATCTTTTAGTGTAGAAAACACTTCAACTGGTGCTTAAAAAGAACAATTGTCTTTTTTTGCATAGATTTAACTAGGGGGTTAATAAACCATTTTTTTCATGCTTGTAAGATGGTAGGTATATTCTCTCACCTTGTACAAACTCAATGATCAGAAATCCAGACCCATCTATTTTTTTGTTTACCCCTTAGAGGTTCTACCACCCTACTTCGAAAGGTGGGAACGACCCAACTAGTAACGAGCTAAATCCATGTCCTTTTGAACCACTATATAAATTTGTGATTACAAGAAAAGTTTTCAATCAACAGGATGTGGTATGTGATAGCTCTCCCCCAGTATCTTTATGATATGTAGGCCCTTTTTCTAAGGGTAGGGAGACCTCCTGAGGGAATTTATCATAGTACCCCCTCAACCGGATGCCCTTACTAGACACCTCTTGTTTGTAGCAGCCAAAATCCTTCTATTTTTTGGTGTAGGAGGTCGGACCTTCGAAGCCATCCCATATACTCACGGTTTTTAGTAGAGATGAAGAGATCATCATGGGAGATTCATGAGAACTCAAAGCTTGGTTGACCAAAGAAGTGAGTGTTGTGGATGGGAGACAGTGTGGCAAAGCTTCTAATTCATCTGCTAAGAATAAGCGTGGTTGGTTAATCCAAGTGGGAATTTAGTGAATATTGTCCTTTCCAACCATAAGATTCATGCTTGTTATCTTGAAAATGAACTTTTTCACATCCAAAATTAGACCAAAAACAAGTGCTTGTGATTGTATTCTATGTTTTCCAATCAAAATTCATCAAAATCAGTCAAAATCCATTCAAAAATCAAGTCAAAACATCAAAATTGCAAAATAAACATTCTATGAACCACAACTACTTAAAACAGAGCCACAACTGCCTAATTACCACAATTTCACAAAATAATTGTCCAAAGCTAAACCAATTCATCATAATAGTGATCTTGACTTCCAAACTAGAGACTTGTAGAGATTTCCCAGTCCATTCCATCATCTTCATTTAGGTTTGCATTACATTTTAGATTGCACCTTAGGTCACCTTTTCTTTGCATAATTAATCTTAGGTCTTAGGTTGCACATACCTTCTAGATTTCAGACTTAGAAAAATTATCAACCCTTTAGAAAATCCTTGGTTACTTATCCAACTTGTCATTGACCTTCATCTTTTAATTTATCAACCTTTGTCTTTATCATCTTGGTCAAAAAATTGGGTCTCAAATTTGTGTCCTAGTTTAGACTCACCTTGTCAAATCCATCATCTTGGTCATCACAAAGGTCAATGGCATTTGGGTTTGTTATCTTAGACCTACATTAGCTTGGTTACCATCTTTTATATTAAATTTTAGAATTCATATCCTTAATATTATCATTCATATCATACCCTTTAACCATAGCTTCATTATCATTCTATCAATCCTTAGTCTTGGACTTAAATTTAACTTTCACTTTGCATCCTTATATCTCAAAAACACAAAAACATAGTTTCATTTCACCTTAGCCTTAGTTGCATCACTACCCTTGATCATTAATTTTGCATCATTTAGTCTCCTTTCCATTATCCTTCATCATTAATTAGTCCACCTTTGATATCCTTTACATCCATTGGTTTCATTTAGCTTCATCCTTTGGTCTCAAAGTCAACATTATCCTTGCATGATCATCTTGCATCCTCTTATCCTTATAATCCAAAAAAAAATCACAAAAACATAGATTAGTCCCATACCATCTTGCATCATTTAGCATTTAGCTTCATTTGCATGCCACATCCTTTGGTCATAAGGTCATTATTATCCTTTTATTATCACTCCACATCCCTATATTATCCCAAGAATCCCAAAAACATATCCTTTGGTCATAGGGTCTTTATCATTCCACCATTCCTTAATCTTGGTCTTAGGTACATTGGCGATTGCATCCTTATATCCTTGAAAATCACAAAAAAATAGCATAGTTTCATATCCATTTTGCATTGGCACTTTGCATTGTCATCCAAAGTTCACAAGTTTTGTATGGTCCTCACTAAGTTTTCCTTATCTATCCTAATCCAAATTCATGACCATGTCCTCACTTTACCTTGATCTTCTTCATAGTCAAGTTGAATACCAATCAATCCTCAATCGTCAATACCAGCCACTCACATACCATTCTTACCAACAATCCATAGGCTCCAGTACTTCATCCATCTACCCTCACTATCAAGAGTCACTTGACATAATCCATACCATTAATCCCCAACAAATGTCCATTAATCATCCTTATCCTAACCTTGACAAGGGAAACCAACCTTCCACTACTCCATTCCAATCCTCCACACACTATCATAATCCATCATCCACTAGTCCATTCCAATCCTCCACATATTATCCTATTCCATCATCCACTAACCCATTACCATCCACTCCATCCCAAACTACAATACCATCCAATAAAAGCACATTAATTAATGCTCTCCAAGGACAACTAGCAAAGGAACTCGTTTGACTCCTAAATGAAAACAAACTTAGGATATCCAATCACATTGTTGATCCTACACCATCCAACCATTTGGCACCATCATGTCCTCCATTTCCTACCAATATTGAAAAAGATCTTGCTATTGAAGCTCCATTATTGCCATGTCAAAATCTTGGGTCTATTAAAGAAAATCCTATCCTTGTGCAAAATCAAATTCCATTGCCTAAACTTGAGGATACATGTCAAAAAGAAAGTCCAAAGCATGAGATCATAACTTTACCTTCATTTCAAGATCAAAGTAGTCCATCTCATGATCCCATCCTTAAATCCATCCAAGAAGTCCTTCTAGATAATCATGGTATCCAAAATACACCTATCCTTGCTCAAGATTCTATTCACAACCATGTTGTCCAAGATACACCTATTTTTGACCAAGATCCTACCATTGAACAAGAAATCCAAAATGATCCTCTCATCGACCTTTATACCATCTATGATCAAACATTTGAAGTTGGTCCTGTAACATAGATAAAATGGATTGCTGCACAAAAATATGGTTAAATCTAATCTAACAAGCATAAATCTAAATCAAACAACTAAGAAAAAATTAAATGAACTAAAACAATAAAAACGATAACTAGAACAGTCTCACTGAATATCAGTCCACCTCTTCAAATTATCTTGATTTTCCTTCTCCATTTTGTTGTATCGGTATTCTTGCCCTCAGATTTTCTATATGTATGCAAGCATAGCCTGGATGTATTTTCTAAGAAAAATATTGAAGATTATAAGTTCTCAAAATTATATAGATTTTGGGAGGAGGAATAATGACAATGACAGGTCAATTTATAGAAATTGGGTTTTGAACAATCGGCTCAAATTTGAAAGAGAGATCAATGATCGAGATTGATGAATGCCATGCGATGTGAGTTTTGTGTCAGTTAGAACGTGAGTTGGGAAATTTTGCAGGATAGAGATTAAATTAAAATAATAATTTAATCTAGTGTTTGAGACTATTCAAAAATAGAAAGAACAAGAGTTCAAGATTAAATAAATGATTTAATATTTAGTGGTAAGTCTTCGAAAATAGAAGAATTAGACTTTGAATGAAAAAGATAAAGTTAGAACTCCAAGAATAATCTATTTGAATGCATACATGAATTAATTAATTAAATAAAGATATTTAATTAATAAATGTGTTCATGCATATGAGTTAGAACTAGTTAACTGACTGGTTGTGATAGAGAGTCCTTTCACAGAGACGACCAAATATCGAATCCGGAGATAACTGATGGATTTAAATAGATCTCGAGTCAGATGGTGAGTGAATAATTAGATAACTGGACGACAGAAGAATGTGACAGAAACAATTAATTATGAATTAAATGTTAATTTAATTCAACATTCGAAATTGAAAGATTTAATTAAATAAATAATGATAATTTATTTAATTGACTGTTGAAAAGATTAATTCAATAATTAAATAAGGAATATTTAATTATAGTTGAAATATGATAAGGAGTTAATTAAATAATAAATTATCTAATCAAGAAAGATAATTAATTAGTTAGCAAAATAATTAAATAAATATGATTTATTTAATTAATCAAAGTTGAATAAGGGTCATAATGAATTAATTAAATAATTAAAAGGTTATTTAATTAATAGAAGAACTATGTGTTTAGAAAGTAATTAAATGATTAACATTATTTAATCATGACCATGGATATTAGAAAATTATGTCGAAAGTGGTACTCGCAGGCCTAGACCAATTTTCGGTGTCTATAGTTTGCCCCTCTTTAATACAATGTTGTTTCGACGTTGTGTCAAAGAAAATATGCCCCAATCATGCCCCAGTATGAAATAGGTTAGGGTATGCCCCCTCGGGAAAATTGACAAATTTTTGAAAAAAATTCAAAAAAATCAGGAAATATTTCCGATAAGTCAATTTGATGGTTAGAAATGCTATGGAGTTGACATAATTGAATTCAGAAGTGTTAGAGACATGTATAGGTCAATAGAAGTTGGAAGTTTACGTGGCCAATAGACAAAATAAGAAGAAATTCCACCCAAACCCTAGGTATAAATAGAAATTAGGGTGAAAATGAATTCATTTGCACCCTGAAGATTAGAGGAATTGAAAATTTAGCTCTGAGTATTCGACGAAAATTTCTCCAATAGCCTACACTGCGCATCATGGATATCAGATCCACACATTCCGACGGCCAGCTAATGCAGGACCCCAGGTATGTACCCTAAAATGATCTTTTGAATTTCTTTTTTGCACGTAGTTTTAGGTACCTAAAATTATTTTTGCAAATGCGACTTTTTGCCTTCAACACATATGCATTCATAAACAACACATTTGCTTGCGGAATGATACATAAGTAAAATAAGGTATAGGCTTGATTAGGTCATTTAGGAATTAAACGCATTTGCATTTCCATTCACCGCATGTGAATATATGCATCGTATTTGAGGTTGTGATAGATGCATGTAGGATAGCGAATCACATTTGATATTATGCATCACATATGCATATTAGGTAGGTAGTTAATGTTGCACCACATATGTGGTTTCTAAGATGCATTTGATTGTTTTTTTAAATTGAAAGATTTGAAACACATTTGAAATATGCAATGAAAATTCTTCAATGTTCGACACATGTGTGATTATGAACCACATTTGATTGAGTGAACCGCATTTGAATGTCAAATTTTTGAAAAATTTCTGGTTACAACTTGAATGATTTGACATTTTGACATCTTGGTTGAATGCACTTTGCAGGTTATCTTAGATCCTATCTATACTCGAGAGTCACAGTGTGATACCTTTGAGCTGAGAGGGCGATTGGTGAACGTAGACACATTTACTATGGAGACTAGGACTACATCATGTGCTGACTATGCCCACGATTCGGGAAAATAGAGGTATGATTACTACCTTGTGTGAGTGATGGAATTTGGAGACCTCATCGTTTCATTTGCCTACTGGTGAGGTGATTGTTACCTTAGAGGATGTATATAGGATTATTAGGTTTCCCATCAGAGGAGAGAGGGTTATGTATGACACACAGTGTGGGTATAGTGAGATCACCAGATTCTATGAGTTTGATGATATTAAGAGGTTAGGGATAGAGCATTATGAGATCAGATGGCAGGTATTAGCTGATAGGTATGAGAGGATAGATTGTATACTATGTATATTGATTGGGGGGATAGTTCTTCCTAACTGGCGGGGTCATGGATTTCTTGTCGGGTGGGGAGAGATGCTAGTTGAGATGTTAGAGAGGGAGCTAGTTTATGCTTGGGGTCCTTGTCTATTAGGCATGCTGTACTTTCATCTACATGATATAGTATATAGAGATGCATAGTCTATGAGTTGTGGGATGACTCTTCTCATGGTTTGGGCATGGGAGCGTATTGTTGTATTTCGTCCTCCTGTTACTATGGATCGAGATGCTAGATCTCCTTATGTTTTCTGGTATACGTGAAACATTACACAGAGTCACATAGGTGATACAAGTTATTGGAGACATGCTTTGGACACACTGGTTCAGTTTATGTGGAGGCCATAAATGGACTGTGAGAGATGGTTAGATGAGGACATGCATTTACCTTTTTGTCAATAGACACAGTACTTGATTGGTAGGACTATTTTGAGTGTACATATTATTGAGAGACATCTGCCAGACTGTGTATTGAGACAATTTGGTAAGGTTCAGGATGAGCCTAGAAGATGAGCAGAGTTTTCTCGATCATCCAAAGAGGTTCCTTTTTGTAGGCCTATGATACCAGTGGCTACTGCTTTGGCAGAGATTTAGGCTTTACAGCCTTTACAGTGGTGATGGAGAGGTGGAGCAGTGAATCCAGGGACTATAGTTGCATATGATACTTGGTGGGCAGAACATCATCCGGTGCCTTACACAGATTTGGATCAGCCAACACTAGTAGAGAGACGAGGGATAGGGCCGAGAGGGTGGTGGCAGAGGTGGTGGTAGGGGTGGTGGTGATGATGGTAGAGGTGGTGGTGGTAGACAAGGTTTGCGAGGATAGAGAGGTGGTTGGGTAGGTGGATTATCACCTATCCAAGAGGTGGAGGCAAAGGATATACTGATGTCAGACCTCAGGAGTGGAGCAGAGGTGGAGGTTGGAGGTGAGCATGTTGTCAAGGAGGCAGTAGCAGAGGAGCATGCAGAGGTTGAGATTGATAGAGAGGACCTTGAAGAGGAGGAGGAGGCCGAGAGAGAGTACATGGGCATTGATCCTCTTGGTATTCTGGCAAGTTATGGGGAGGATGATGTTGAGGTACCCATGGAGGATCAAGAGAGAGAGCTTCAAGATCAGATTGTAGAGGGGCAATGAGATGAGAAGGCTCCTAGGGATAGCGATAGGGAGGCATTGGAGGATAGGCTAAGATTGGTTATAGTAGAGTTGGATGCCTTGCAGATAGAGAGAGACAGTGCTCTTATGGAGAGAGATCAGGTAGTAGCTAGGAGATAGGAGATAGAGCAGCAATTCACAGAGGTTAGATGCCTTTCCAGTGGTACTTTATCTGATGGGTTTTCTCATGAGCTAGTCAGATCAATAGAGAGGGCTTCATATTATAGAGATCTGTATGATTCAGTGGTGCCAGTAGAGAGATGAGCTCCTAGATTTTAGAGGTTTGCAGTCATAGGTCACAAAGCATGAGTCAGACTAGGACCCACATCACAGAGGATGTGGTAGGACCACCGAGAGCAGGTCTGTATGACAGGCCTTCCACCTCATAGAGAGTACCTCTGAGGTAGTTTCCTTCACCTTCACCACATGGCAGTAGCGTTAGTGGGACACGTTGACACTTTTATATATGTGGACATTGTATTTTGATCAAAGAGCCTACGAGCTCCTTTTTATTTATGGATACATTCTGACATTGTACTGTGACACATTATTTTGAGCGATATATATATGATTTTTGGTGGCTTCTATATGATATGCAGGTCTATTTTAGGATGATGCCTTTTTTTCTATATGATTATGTTTCCTAGATGATGTATGTACATGTGTTATGGATGATGGTTTCTACATTATGATGTGTTTATGTTGTCTATGATGTTATGATGATTCTATATGATGATGGATGTAATGTACTTTATGATAATAGGATGCAATGTTATATATACAATGCTATCTACATGAGATGGTTCTATACATGTAATGTTTCCATTATGTACCTTATGATGATTGAATGTCTATTATGCCATGATTTTCCTAGATATGCAATGAAGATGTCTAATGTTCCTATTTGTTTGAAATGCAGCATTATTATATGATGTACTATATATAGACATACGACAATGTTTACATAATGCCTATAGAATATATGCATGTGCAAATTATCTATTTTTTTTGTTATTTCAGAGGAATCTATCATTATGTTAGACAAGAGAAATGTTAGCATGGATGATTTCAGAATGTTAGTAAGAAACAACGAAGTTTGATTGAAAAATATATGATCCTCGATATTTTTCCATATATACTAAGCTTTGCATTTTATCATCATTGGGCAGGACATGACACAAATGGATAGTACACACCATGATATGAGATAGACCATAGTGTACAAAGTCATCCACCTGCAAAAAAAAAAAAAAGACAGTCGTAGACAAGGAGTGTCTTAACTCATACTAAGGGCAAGATTGCCCTAGTCATTTTATCTAGACAAACCATAGACAACAAATAAATAAAAGATGGGTCATGAGATGTCATTGTTCCTATAAATCCTTGACAAAACATTCTTGAGGAAACTAGTAACATGACTCAAAATCCAAAGTTTAAAAGATAGCTAACAGACAATAGTCAAAGAAAAAGAGTCCTGAGACATCCTTGGTTCTCTAAATCCTTCAAGGGACATCCTTGAGAAAGCTAGTAACCGGACTTATGCACAAATCGATAGAAAGATAAGACAAAGTAAGATATAAAGTCAAAAAGCCAAATAAAAGTATTTGCCAAAACTTGATCTTTGGGATTGTTTGATGTTTGACATAGCCGGATGTGAGGGATGACACATACCACATAAGATGTTGAGTCTAGTTTCGACTTGGTGACTATCTGTGTAAGGCATGACAAAGCCTAGTTTCAAAAAAACATGTGTCGTATAAGATGTTGGAGCCTGATGACGTTGATCTGACAAGCTACATGAGGCTATGAAAATTTGATGATGTTTATCGACAAGAAAGACATATCTTGGTTAAGACATAAGTTGATCACTCTAACAATGTGTTCGATTTTGACTTGATGATAGTTTTGAGATGTTTTCCTTGTTGATACATGACTTGTTTTGATTCCTTGACTGTTATGAATGTGTGTGTGTTGAAAGTGTATGACTTGAGATGGTGTACCTAAAGAAATAACCTAACTAACTAAAGATATGCACTTAATTTGATGATATGCAATATATGTGATATTGAATGTAATAAACCCTATTGGACTGACCTAGTGCGGTCTCAGGGGGCACATCGATTTATTAGCCTTCCCTAGGTTGTACATGCAAAGACCTCATAGTTTGACATGACCAATGACTTTGAAAGTACAAAGAGTCATGATTTTAATGTGTTTGAGACATGAGAAACCTAGATAGACAGACCTAATGCCTCGGGGCACATTGACAGATGGCCTTGCCTAAATCTAGTCGCAGAGGCAACGTAGTTCGACTATGTCTATGACTGACTTAACACAACTGATTGACTCTGTTTTTGGGATTTTTGATATGTTTTTATTTTTTATTTTATTTTTTGTCTTTTGTATTTTTGAAGTTTGTTGATGTTTTTGGATCTTTTCAAGACATTTTACGATGTTTTTGAGCTTTTTTCAAGACATTTTCTGATGTTTAATGCTATGTACAAGGATTTTCCCCCAGTCGGGAATAAGACATATAGGATGCAGTGGGGAGTGTTATGGAGTGGACTTGATGTCAATCGTTCCCAGCAATGGCTAAGACAACCATTTATTATGAGTGAAAGTGAAAAGTCTGATTGGAATGATGGTAGATGAAGGAGTGAAGTTGACTACACATGGCACCTGTTTTCTAGGTTTTCACCATGGTACTTATCCATAATGCCACCGAAGTGGTTTTCACTATTGGACAGATTGTTTCTCTTTACTATTTTGTTGATTTTCTAAAAAAAAATTGGTGTTACGAAGACGCCTGTTTGCCAGGTTTTCATCAAGGTAACCATTTTTTTGTATTTTTTTGATTAAGACAAAGACTCTCAGAAGCTACACATAGAACCCCTTCAAATGAAGGCTGTTGATTGGTGACAAAAGTGGTTCTCCTTCAGGGGTAGAGAGTTGATATGCTCTTGATCTAAAATCTTTTGTGATAATATAGGGCCCTAACCAGTTAGGTTCAAACTTACCTGGCTTTTCCCGTTTAGCTTGATTCTTGGGGTTCTCCATTAAAACTAGGTCACCAATGTCAAAGTGTCGATTTAGAACTTTCCTATTATAGCTACGACGAAGACGATTCTGATATGCTTGCAAGTGGTCTAGTGATTTTTGTCTTCGTTCATCCAGTAATTCTAACTCTTGTAATCTGGATACACGGTATTCTTCATCGTCAATATGACCTTTCAAGGATACTCTTAGGGAAGGAATTTCAACCTCGATAGGTAAGATAGCTTCAAATCCGAATACTAGGGAGTATGGAGTGGCGCCAGTGGGAGTATGGATCCTTGTGCGGTAAGCCCATAAGGCAGGATTAAGCTGTAGATGCCAGTCATGACCAACGTCATTGATAGTCTTTTTTAGGATTCTGACAATGGTTTTATTAGATGCATCGGTTTGGCCATTACCTTGTGGGTAATATGGAGTGGAAAAATGATGTTTGATATGGAATTCTTGGTTTTTGAATGGGCAGCAATTGTTTGTGATAATGGATTGGGGTACACCATACTGATAAATGATATAGTTTAGGATAAACTTGGATATTTTCATGTCGGTGATGTAGGTCATGGGAATAGCTTCGATCCATTTGGTGAGGTATTCGATGGTGATTATGATGAATTAATGGCCATTGGATGATGAAGGGTGTATCTTACCTATGAGGTCAAGTCCCCATTGGGAAAAGGGCCATGGTGAAGTAATCAAACGAAGCTCCTGTGCTGGTGCCCATATCAAATCTTTGTGTATCTAACACTGTCGACATTTCTTTACAAAGATATATGAGTCCTTTTCCACTGTAGGCGAATAATAACCTAATCTCATAATCTTAAGGGCTAAAGTAGGACCGCTAGAGTGGGATCCACATATACTCTCATGTACCGCTTGCAAGGTTGTTTGTGCTTCTTCAATATTGAGACATCTCATTAGGGTGTTATCTAAGGTACGTCTATACAATGTATCTTCGATGATGGTGTATTTAGCTGACTTATGGATAAAGGTTCTACATTGGTTTTTTGATAGGTCTAACGATAAGGTTTGGTCATTTAGATAGTCATATAGGTCTTTGTACCAAGGGGAAGTAGGACCAACAATCGTACACACCATCGCAGAATCAGGGACATCATAAGCATGGACCAAAAACTTGAACTTAGACATGTTGCTCGGAATATCCAATAAGGAACCCATGATTTCCATAGCATCTGCTGCCCTGTTCTGAATACGTGGTATTTGTTGAAAGGTAATATCATCAAATTACTTCTTGAAACTGTCGTCCAAGTGCTTGTAGGGGGAAAGTTTCTCATCCTTAGTTTCATAATCATCATTTACTTGTCGCACTACTAGCTGAGAATCCCCATAAACATGTAGACTCTTAATTTTCTATTGGGTTTCCATTCTTAGTCCTGTCACTAAGGCTTCAAACTCTACTATGTTTTTGGTGCAAGGGAAAGCAATCTTGAATGATTTAGGAATAGTATTTCTTCTCCTGAACCATAATTATTATGTGACCCGTCAAAGTATAATTTTCATTTGGTTCTAGTGTCAACTTTGAAGATAAATTCATCAGGAAAATCTGCCACTAAAGGATGCTCTGCCTTCATGGGTGCATCCGCTAACTGATTTGCAATTACTTGTCCTTTTATAGCTTTACTCTATACATATTGGATGTCATATTCACTAAGTATCATAACCCATTTAGCCAATCAGTTTGTTAATGTTTCTTTACTTAGGAGATATTTGAGGGGATCAATCTTTGCGACCAACATGGTTTGGCGGTTTATCATATAGTGCGGAAGTTTTTAAGTAGAAAAGACCACCACAAGACAAGCATATTCTATGTTACTATAATTTAATTCATATCCCACCAAGGTATGACTGATGTATTACACTACTCTTTCATGACCTTGATCATCATTTTGTGCGAGAAGAGCTCCTAATGTTGATTGAGTTACTGAAATGTATAGTATCAATAGTTTTCGATCTGTAGGTGGAATTAAGACAGGTGGAGTGAACAGATAATCCTTGATTTATTGGAAATATTCTTGACATTTATGCATCCATACAAATGGTACTCCTTTCTTGAGCAAATGTTGAAATAGGTGTATTTTGTTTGCTAATTTTACAATGGAGTACTTGATATACTGTAATCTTCCCTATAGTGTTCTTAGTTGTCCAATGCTAACTAGAGGAGGCATTTCTACAATAGCTTTTACCTTCTTTGGATCTACTTCAATGCCTCTTCTAGAAATGATATATCCTAGAAGTTTTCCTGATTTCACTCCAAAGACACATTTCTTTGGATTTATTCTGACGTTGTAATTTTCTAGCCTCTGGAATATCTTGTCTAGAACCTTCAAATGATCTGCCCTTGTTACTAATTTTTCTATTATATCATCGACATAACCTTCCATGAGAGTATGTACAAAGTCATGGAAAATAGTCATCATTGCATGTTGATACGTAGCTCCTGCATTCTTAAGCCCAAAAGGAATAACATTCCAACAGTATGTTCCCCATAGACATGTGAAAGCTATCTTGTGTTGTTCTTCAACTATGATTTTGATTTGGTTATACCCAGAGAAACCATCCATAAGGGATAACATCTTGTATCCTGCTATAAGGTCCACTATCATGTCAATGTTCGGCAAGGGGAAGTCATCCTTAGGACATGCCTTGTTGATACCCCTAAAGTTTGTACAAATTTGGATGCCCCAAGTTGGTTTAGTCACTGGAACAAGATTTGAAATCCAATCTGCATAGTCTATGGATCTTATGAATCCGACATCCAATAGTTTCTTAAGTTCTGCTTTGACTAGTAGAGGAATCTGTGGATGCATTTTCCTTAACTTTTGTTTGACGGGCTTAATACCTGGTTGTAATGGTAGATGATGCAATGTAAGGTCTGGATCTAGCCCAAGCATGTCAGCATATGACCATGCAAAGTTTATCTTTCTCTTTATGAAGAAGTCCTAAAACTCTTGGCGTTGTATCTTTATCAAAGAGGTTGCCAAGTATATTACCCGAGGGTCTTCTTTTGTGTTTATGTTGACTTCAACAGACTCCTCTACTAACATCAATGAATTTTCCTAAGAATTGGGGAGAATATTCAAACCTCCATCCTTGGGTGCCCCAGAGAGGTTTTCACCCTCGAATATGTCCTTTATTTTTACTATTTATTCATCCAAAGGCGCCTTTCGATTTTCACCTAGGGATTCGTCATTTTTCTCATTCTCATTGTTTTTCTTTTTATTTTCATTTTTGCGACTAGAGTTGTAAATAGACTCCCCAAAATATGCTTTGTCATCCAAGTCTATGGTAAAACCAGCTTTATGATCCCCTCTTGGTATGCCTTCTCGAAGTCCCATGAACTCAGCTATTGCTTCATCGTTCTTGAATATGTCTAAGATGGGTGTACCTTATTGATCCCAGTCGATAAGTTGGAGATATATGAAAGGCATGTCATCATTGGAGTTATCAAAGGTGGAAGCTAACAAGGTGAATATAGAGTGGTTGGCATGGTCATAGAAGTTTTGGACTAACTCCTTGTTCTTTTTCCTATGGGTAGGTAGACTCTGATGTGGGACTATTGTAATGGCTAGGTCATTAGAAGATTGTTCGTCAGGTGCCCATGATGCAGGATCAAGGGTTTCCCAATAATAGTTCTTAAGCCATTCTTCTTTGGACAAGGGCTTCTTATTATGGGGGCTAGATGGATTTGGTAGAGGTTTTATCATTTGGTCGAGTTCTCCAAATAGATTATCTAGGTTCATGGTGCTAGTAGAGGAAAGGGAATCCCATTCATAGTCACTCAAGTTAGGGGATTCATCGTAAACTGGGGGAAGTGGTTTGTGAGATATCTCGATGTCTTCATAAGAACTCACTTCCTCTTGAAATAATGACGAAGTACTAGGAAAGCCAATTCTAAGCAGTTGAAACCCTAGCCCTAGGCCTTTTGGTCATGGTGAGACAATGATTTTTTCCATCCTTCCATTTTGATGTATTCCTAACCCACTATGTACATCATAGCCTTTATTTTGCATTATCTTAAAGCCTTTTCCATATTGATCCTTAGCTATTTGAATAGACGATGAGGGGTATTCATTGTCTTCCTGGTACAACCAAGAGGTAATATCACCTTTGTCCATAATTTCTTCACTTAACTCTCCCCATTTGGTCAATGTCATTGTAGGGGGAACATGAAATGTGACTACTGATTATCTCCTATCTACCATGGGTAAACCATATGCCTTAGGTGGAACCAACTGACTGACACAATAGGATTCCTTCATGTGATATTCTCCACAACCCTTGTCTTGGATCTCGACATTAGGAGTGAATGATAGTGGTTTGAATGAAATGGACTTGGTAAGATGTGATGGATTGACATATACATATAAAGTGGATGATGAAGCTTCTTGATTAACTAGCACTTGTCGTTGTGGAATTTCCCTTAGTCTTGTACAATATTGAAAAGGATCTAGATCACCATCAATCATGATCTCGGTCTCATTATACGGGAATTTAAGACACTAGTGATATGTGGAAGGTACAACTTTCATTGCATGTATCCAAGGTCTACCTAACAATAGGTTATATGAAAGGGTGAGATCCAAGACTTGGAAGTTGTTGTTTATAACTGTCGGGCCAATTCTGATAGGGAGTGTGACAACTCTTTTGGATGATCTTTCCTCATCATCATAAGCCTTGATGACTATACTCTTAGAGGTGTCTTCGCATGCTTTTGAGAATCCTAATGTCTTAACCAATTTTAGGGTACAAAGGTTCAAACCTGCTCCTCTGTCTACCAAGACTCGTCTGACTTTGGTTTGATGGACTAGGACTTCAAGATGTAATGGGTCATTATGATCGGTCTTTTCTGCTGAGTAATCTTGTTGAGAAAATGTGGCATGATGGGAGTTGGTTAAGTATCCTACCATTTCTTCAAAAAAATTGACATCTAAGTTGGTAGGGACAGCCATTCTCTATAAGGATTTGTCGAGAATAGCTCGATGCTCAAGTGATAAAGTCAATAGTTCCAAAATGGATATCTATGTCGAGGTGTTGCTCAGTTGATCAAGCAGATTGTACTTAGACTTAAAAAACTGTGCAAGTGGCTCAGAAGAAGGACCTAGAAGAGTTATCTTAGTTTTGCATGTGTTTACAGCACATTCAGGATGCTTCTTAATGGTGATGGTATGGATATTTTCATTTTCAGCTCGGAGGTGATTTATGATCGTACCTTTTCCATAGTCATACTTGGTATTTGCATAATTGGTTGATGTAGTATTCTTGGTTCCCAAACTAGAGGCTTTTCCTTTCGTGTGGTCATGTAATGGGTCTGTGAAGACCTTGTGATCATTTTTCTTGGTATGAAACTGCCCATTGACCTCTATGGTTCCATCTTCAAAAAAATCTTGTATGATATTCTTCAGTTGTCGACATTGTTGTAGGTTGTGTCCTTTTGTTCGATGGTATTCACAATAGGCGTTATCATCCCACCATGAAGGTTTAAACTATCTAGGATCATATTCTCTTGGTTCTAATGGTTTTATGAGATCATGTTTAATCAGCTCTTTGAAAATTGTCTTGATTGGCTGCCTTAAAGGGGTAAATTCACGTTTAGGAAATCTCCTTTGTGGTCATTGTTGTGAATTTTGGACAAAATTTTCTGTTTGATCTGGATTACTCGTCATGTCTTGATTGGGGTTGTAACCTCTAAGTGTGATGACCGGTCCCATATGTATGGTCTTAGCATCAACAATGTTGTCATTTGTAACATTTTTGTTTCTAGACCAGAACTTGTTTCTATTGTTGGAAACGTTTTGATGTTGAACAATTGGGTTTCTGCCTGGTACCTTAATTTCTCCTTTGTCAATAAGGCATTTTTCAAGGATGATGCCCTTTTGTACCAAGTCTACAAATGAAGTACAACAATGTACCCTGAAGTCACCTCTCAATTTTGGATTGATATTTTCAAGGAATATCGTGACCTTTTGTTTTTCTGGTATTTCAACTGGACATTGAAGGGAAAGTGTTCGACAAACTTCTCAGCTAATTCACCCTAGGATCGTATGCCATACGGTAATTTAGAGAACCATTCTAGTGCTATCCTGACAAGGGTTCATGGAAATAGTCTCATAAAGTATGTGGGGTCATATGATATGTCCATGCATGTTGTAGAGAATTCTCTAATGTTTTCTAAAGGATTCCCCCTCCCATTATACTTAGGGAAATTTAGTATAATGTATCCATGGGGGAAGGGTGTCATGTATAGTGCTTTGTCGAAAGGACATGGACATAGATCTTGCACTGAGATAGTTCATTTTCTTGACATAGACATGTTGTCCATTTGTTGTTGAAGCACTTGCATTTGATTTTGGAGAACATCTACTTTTTTCAAGGACATGTTTGCGTTGTTTAGATCAATAAAGGTGTCTGAAATGCTGTGTTTTGTGATGAATTATGATTTGGTGAGGGTATATACCCTGTTTGAATGTTTTGATTTGGTGTAGGAATATTTCATGTCTGAATGTTCTGATTTGGTATAGGAATTTTTCATGTCTGAATGTTTTGATTTGGTATAGGAATATTCAAGCCAACTTTGGATCTCTTACCAGTAGTGTTTGTGCCAAAGGGGTTTGATGAAGTTGCTCCTGCAGTAAATTGTAAACCTTGTGTTATGTTGAAAGGGATTGTGCTTACAATTGGCAATGTTTGATTAGGTATGCTAGATGGTATCGCTGTGGTAATTTGAGGAATAGAAACAATTGATGTTATGGTTTGCGTTGGTTGAGTAGACGTTGTTTTTAAAGTATGAATATCAAATCCTAGTGGTAGTGTGGCACCTTCTACTAGCAAATTTGCTAGATATCATTGGGGATCATTTGCCAAACACTCATCCATAAAGGATGCAAACTCAAGATCTTGCACGACGGTGTCTATGTCTTCAACATAAATATTTCCATGTGTGTCTCTAGTGACGTGTTTTTCAAGAAAATTTTTGTGTGGTCTTTCTTTTCCTGATGGTTGATTTTCGAAAGGATTGACAAATTCATTAGGGTCCGACATTGCTTTCTGTTTCATTTTAGACCTTGTTTCAACCATGAAAATTCGCTCGAAATGGGGTAATCAAACTATGTCTAAAAACTGGTATGTCCTATTTCTATGTTTTTTGGATTTTTTGAATATAAAGGATGTTGCTAAAGATTTCTAAAATGATGTATACTAAGATGACATATGCTAGGATCGACAATATGAAATTTTTTGAGTAGACTATGATAGTAAATGATTCTAAGATGGGTATAACCTACCACCTATGGAGTAAATCCAAGCAATGATCTAACCTTACCAAGGAACCTGATTGTAGGACAAAGACAACTGACAAGGTGAATTTCCCAAACTAGACTGTTGAGCTGGAGAGATTCACTAATAGGATAATAGTGACTAGGTTCAATGATAATGACAAATCGGAGCATGAACGTATCCAATGACGCGAAAATTTATTCTATTCTATGATATGCAACCTATGAAGTATCTAAATGTTTGCAACTTAGGATGACTATGACTAGGACGTATATGACACCTAATAATGCAAGGTTTTTGAGCAATTTTTTTCTAGTTTTTTTCCAAGGTTGATCTTAAGAAACATAAGCAAACAAGATAGTTATGTTTTCGGACTAAGTTTGCAGTTTTTGGATTCTCTTTTGACAGTCAATTTCGGTTCACTTTTCAAATGCGTTGATATTTTTGACAGATGCATTGTAGGTTTCGATGGTTACAGGCAATTGCAACTTTCTCACAGATGCGGTTTACTTTATGGCAGATGCGACTTAGAAATGTGAACTTCATGAAACTAAAGTTGTTGATAGACACTTGCGGCTCACAAATACACATGCGGGTTGAAATATGACAGTTGCAGCTCAAAAACTAGACTCTATGAAACTAAAATTTGTTGATATAGCGTTTAGTTGAATAGTTGTGACTCTCTAAGACACATGCAGCTCGAAATACGACAGTTGTGACTCTGTTTGACAATTGCAGTTTTCTGAAGATAATGTTACGACCGACTCAGTTTAATGATCAAGTTTTTGACAAATACAACAAATAACAATCACATAATACAAAGTGTTTTCAGTTTGATGTGTTGGATCTGTTAAAACCAGAAGACAATTACAACCTAGGCTGTGTTGGACAGTATTTACTGAGTTGTTACTTGGATAAATCTAGCTATGCATATTCAAGGCGGATGACTAGTAGCTTGACCCCACTGGCTCCCCTCCACGAAACTCACTTATACGGGGCAACCAAGCTACTGTACCCATGAAACTCCCATGGCATACATTCCATTGCCTAAACTTGAGGATACATGTATGTCAAAATAAATTCCAAAGCATGACATCATAACTTTACCTTCATGTCAAGATCAAAGTAGTCCATCTCATGATCCCATCCTTAAGTACATCCAAGAAGTCCTTCTAGATAATCATGGCATCCAAAATACACCTATCCTTGCTCAAGAGTCTATTCACAACCATGTTATCCAAGATACACCTATTTTTGACCAAGATCCTACCAATGAACAAGAAATACAAAATGATCCTCTCATCGACCTTTATACCATCTATGATCAAACATTTGAAGTTGGTCCTATAACGTAGATAAAATGGATTGTTGCACAGAAGGATGGTTAAATCTAGTCTAACTAGCATAAATCTAAATCAAACAACTAAGAATGAATTAAATGAACTAAAAAAATAAAAATGATAACTAGAACAGTCTCACCAAATATCAGTCCACCTCTTCAAATTATTTTGATTGTCCTTCTCCACTTTGTTGTATTGGTATTCTTGCCCTCAGATTTTTTGTATGTATGCAAGCATAGTCTGGATGTATTGTCTAAGCAAAATATCGAAGATTATAAGTTCTTCTCAAAAATATATAGATTTCGGGAGGAGGAATAATAGCAATGATAGGTCAATTTATAGAAATTGGGTTTTTGAATGATCGACTCAGATTCGAAAAAGAGATCAATGATCAAGATTGGTGAATGCAATGTGATGTGAGTTATGTGTCAGTTAGAACATGAGTTAGGAAATTCTGCAGGATAAAGATTAAATTAGAATAATAATTTAATCTGGTGTTTGAGACTATTCGAAAATAGAAAGAACAAGAGATCAAGATTAAACAAATGATTTAATCTTTAGTGGTAAGTCTTCAAAAATAGAAGAATTAGACTTTGAATGAAAAAGATAAAGTTAGAACTTGAAGAATAATCTTTTCGAATGCATACATGAATTAATTAATTAAATAAAGATATTTAATTAATAAATGTGTTCATGCATATGAGTTAGAAGTAGTTGACTGACTGGTTGTGATAGAGAGTCCTTTCGTAGAGACGATCAAATATCGAATCCGGAGATAACTGACGGATTTAAATAGATCTTGAGTCAGATGGTGAGTGAATAATTAGATAACTGGATGACAGAAGAATGTGACAGAAACAATTAATTATGAATGAAATGTTAATTTAATTAAATATTCAAAATTGAAATATTTAATTAAATAAATAATGATAATTTATTTAATTGACTTTTGAAAAGATTAATTGAATAATTAAATAAGAAATATTTAATTATAGTCGAAATATGATAAAGGGGTTAATTAAATAATAAATTATTTAATTAAGAAAGCTGAATAAGGGTCATAATGAATTAATTAAATAATTAAAAGGTTATTTAATTAATAGAAGAAATATGTGTTTAGAAAGTAATTAAATAATTAACATTATTTAATCATGACCATGGACATTAGAAAATTATTTCGAAAGTGGTACTTGCAGGCCTAGACCAATTTTTGGTGTCTACAAGTCCTATCCAAACTCCAAACACCTCCATTTCCCAAGATAAGACACTTGCATCCTTTGGACATATAGATAATCAAATGAATGATATGGATAACATTAAAGAGGAGCATAAAGAAGCTACTATTGATCAAGTCAAAAAAGAGCATAGAAAAGTTACTATGGATCAAAGAAAACTTAAAGAAGCTACTATCGATCATGTCAAAGAAGAAGACACAAAATCTACCATGGACATCCAAAATGATCAAGAAGAAAGAAGCATGGTGAATGAAAACACCAAAATATACTATCAAATAGGATCATCCACCTTTGTCAAAACAAGCTTTCTTGCAGATGAGAAAATTTTGAGTAATGGTTTCTAGCTAAATAATGATGGGTTCACATCTTTCTTTCAAAGTAAAAAATACCCCATTGCAAATAAAATATTTCAAATCATGCAGTATCAAGGAAGAGGACTAGGCCTCCATGAGCACAAAATTTGAGAACCAATACAATTTAATGAAAATACTAGACATCAAGGTCTCAGTTATTCTTCAGTCAAAGAATCAAATGGTGTTAATGCTACCTCCTCGATATTGGGGGAAACTTTATCTGATACAAACATCAAAATGGGGGTCATGCATAATCCTTGTCATAAGGTTACTACCAATGCTCCTTCCATCCGCACCATAAACCATCATTCCAACAAAAATAAATTATTAAAAATCTAAAGTTCAAAATCAAATGTCAAAGGCCATTGAATCAAACAAAAATCCAAGTGGATAAATGAAGATAAAATGGATCAAGCAAAGAAAATATTCCAAGTCTAAAAGTCAATCAAAATTTGGAGCCACAAGAAAAGAGGACTCCCACATACAATAAATTTCCACCTCCTTCTAAATGTTCATCAAGCAGGGCATATAAAGGTGTTGGTAACAAACACTATCCCAATCAGAATTCCAAACTCCATCATCCACCATCCCAAGATTGTAAAATGAAAACTTCTATATCCAAATGTCCAAATAATCTTTCCACATCTACCATCGTCCATCATAATCTTACATCATGCCTAAATTTTAAAATGCATACCTCATGAATCCATTTCATTTTGGCAGAAACTCTTTATCATAATGACTCAAATGGAACTCTATCACGATGTGTGTATTTCAATAAGGCCAAACCTAGTATCATAGAGGATCACAATGACATCAATCAGTAGTATGCAAGTGCTATGATCCTAACAAGAAAAATACTCCATAAAGGTCACTATTGGCATATCATGACACTAGTAGCTACATAAAGACCATCAAAGGATTCAGAACAATCAGCGATCATATAGAACATCAAGTCGATATAAAAATCAAAAAAATTATCACCTTGATGAAAACCTGGCAAACAGGCATCTAGTGTCACATCAAAAAAAAAAAAGAGAAAAAGAAACAAAATAGTAAAGAGAAAAATTTCATCCAAATAGTGAATACAATTTTTATGGTGCTTTGGATAAGTACCATGATCAAAACTTGGCAAACAGGCGTCATGTGTAAATTTTTTTATATATGTAGACCATTACACTTGGGAGAAAGTTGTCTCATCTCCCATACCCTTCACATAAAATTTCTTATGGAATTTCCATCTATCCATCCAATCCATATTGTTTCCATCCATTTTCCCACCTACCTTGATGATAAGAAATGGGTTACAAACATAAATCATGATTTGGGAAAATTCTTGACATGTCTATCCTTTGGTCATACACTATCCATGAAATATCATGTCATTTCTTGCATAGAATTTATCCAAACCCATATCTTGGAGAAAATAAATTATTCTTATGTCAAAAAGTCCTTGGAGATCATATCCTAATTCTTCCATCCAATAATCCTCATGTCTCTTATCCTTTGCCAAAATCAATCCATTATCCTTTCATACCTATTGTTGGACTTGGTTTCCCTTGTCATTGATCTAAGGATTATAATCCACTTATCCAAGTGCCCTCCATAATCCCATGTAGTCCTAAGGTTAGTCATTTCAAATTCAACAAGCCTAATCCATACAATCTTGATATGCACTCTAGCGTGTCATCTAAAACATTCATTGGCTTTGTTCTCAGCCTTGTAGCAAACTTTGATCCTTTGGTTACATTATCATCCATGGGATATTTATTTCCCAATCCTCATGTTGTTTCAAGATGCATCCTTCCCATATCAAACAACGTTGTTGTCATCATCATCACCTATCAATTGGTTTCTAGCTTGACTAGGGGCAAGATCATGTTTGTCCTTGGATCCTTGTGCATGCCTTCCTAGTTGATTGTGGGTATCTTTCACACGCATTTGTCATAATCCCTTATAGTTATCATCCATAACAAAGTCTCATTCATCCATAATAAAACTTCATCATCTTTCCCATGACCTAAAGACCATGGACATTTAGCATCCTTCTCTTTCACCACCACTCTTTGGATCCATCAATCCCCTCACACGTAATAAGTTGGTCTTATACCTAACTGGGGGAAATATATTGACTTACATCTTCATGGGAAATAATGCACGATATCAGCCTTTTAAAAAAAAAACCTTCAAAATCTAGAAAAATCATAAAATGTCCTAAAAAAATCCAAAAATAAAAATCATAAAAAATAAAAATCCAAAAAAAAAATCAAAACATTTCAAAATCCAAAAAAAATCATAAAATCCTCAAAATCCAAAAACATTATAAAGCTTCAAAAATCCCAAAAACAGAGTTTGAGTCCTTGTCTGAGTCAATTTTGTTAAAGTGGTTGAACTAGTTGTCTTCGCGCATCTGCTGCATAGGCAAGGATCATCTTGTCATTGAATTTTTTAATGGTCCCACATTCATTCAAAATCTCTCAATCTCCTACCCTTGAATCTATAAAATCAAGGCACAACAACACAATTTGAAAAAACACACTTCATGCAAGGTCACTCTCTTCATTTGAGAATCAATATTGCTCTTCATCATCTACAATCTACATTTGAAGGCATCTCCATTATAGGCAACTTGAGTTCATGAGCATCTCATTGTCTATCATCTCATCATCTTGGAAATCTTGCTTATCAAGTGTTGGGAAAGGGCTCTTTCACATATTCAAAGAGCACCAATCCACCATAGAACAGATACATTTCATGTCTTCTTTACATGTTTGATTTGATTTTATCATTTGTTTTTTGAAGAATGTCATGTTATTCTATGAGGATGTTAGAATTATGCTAACCATTTGCAGATTTTGATGTCCACAAAATGGCGCTAGAAGGAGGGGATTTGGAGAATTGGTACTCTTAAGTTCTTAGTTTTCCAAAATTTTGAATAAATCTATTTAGTAGGAAAATCTCGTTATTTGTTGTTTATATGACTTACTCATGCTTGGAATAAAAGCATTTGCTAGCTGGTATAATCGTTGAAAAGAATCACTAATTTAATCACTGCATTATATGGTTGATATCTTTGCACACTACAAAATGAATCATCCATGTTTGAGTGCTTTTATTTTTCTTTTCAAAATCAACATCCAATCTGATATCTAAAAAAGAAAGAAAGAAAAATAACTTAACTCTGTTGTACATTTTGCAAATCTGGATTCTACTATATACATTGATATGTATTTACTTTGATATGTATGATGGGTTCAAAAATCTTCAGTCTTATTTTATTCATGTTGATATTATGCTCTCTGTTATACCTTTATCTGTTTTCCACACAAGGAAACATTTCTAACCTTCTTTTCTCGCTTACCACAAAAAAATAAAAAAATGGAGTAAAAGAGGTTGTCGTTATAATGTTAATTCTCATGTCATTTTAGTAATTTTTGGGATAATTCTATTCATTAACCAGTTAGAAAGATCAGAAAAGGCTGTGATATTTACCATGATATTCTTTCGCTAGCATCATATGGCTCAATAAAGGTTGTCACTAACTGCATTTAGTCTCATCTTGTCTTTATCAATGAGGAAATCAAAATTGATTTATGAATTTCTGATTGGATTTATCTACTTACAGCCTATCATGTGTTCAAAGTCCTGAGAACTTTCTTGTCAAGTTTGTAAAGGTTAAATCTTGTTGCAGCCCTTCTGGTCTTTTTTTCCTATGACCCTCTCTTGGTCGCCCTTGTCTCTCAGCCTCTTCCAAACATGACTTTCACCTTGCAATACCGCGTACAGGCAGAACATCCACACAAACCATAAGGAATCAGTTGCAAAATGTAGAGTGTAGGCCGATCACCATCTCTTGAGGATTGTATCGACTTGCTCTCTTTCTTAGAGCTCACACCTTAGATCCACTCCCTCACAACCATTTCTTATTTTACTACTCTCTTTCATCATTCTGACTATCTTTTTATTCTTCTTTCCAAGGACAACTCGCCCTACTCCACTTACACCAAAACCCACAGCACATATGCACGAGTTTCCAATGAAAGTTTCGAGTAAGCCAGTACCATGTGCTGCCAGTGTTTGCATTGCTGTGATACAATTTAACTCCTTCCTAAAGAGACATCTTCCTAACTCATGCAATGAAGAGAGACTCTTATGAGATCGTGTCTTTGATTCTATCCACTGCACCTATCTCCTATGAGAGTTAATACTAGGAGAAGGACAAAGCACGCCTATTCCATGTTGATGGCAGGAACCAAAGTAGGTACATAATAATGTTGTTTGAAACCCAATTGATGCAGCTGCAAAGAATGTTGACAAAATCCATTGTGTTGTTTCTATACTTATTTTGTTGGATCTCCATATCCCAAGCGCACTGGGCACAGTTATGATGCACCTGCTAGCCGCTCTAGTTTAAAAGTTTCTAAACACCTTCATTATGATTTATTATGAAGCGTCATTTACTTGTGATTTGTCTGCTCTTGGCTTTTTTATTATGGGGTTCGTACACATGCTTACATTCCATTATATAGCCTTTTATTGTTCTTTGTCATGTTTAGTGCCTCCAAAACAAGGATTAGTGTTAATATGCCAAAATAGTCGCCCATCATACTGCTAAGTGTTCGATAGTTGTGACTTTGGGTAGTGGACAACCAAAGATAGACATTGGTCTTTCTCATGATCTTCGTGGCAAGGGTCACATTCAGGTATAGGAACAAAGGAGATTTTTTGATGGGCGTTGAAAAAGCCATAGTTCCAGGCTGTTAACATTCATTATATGTCACGGTGGGTGGATGTTGTAAGGATTTAGTTGAGCATGTGATTCCGTAGGATTTGACACTTTTGTTGCTTCCATTTTTCAAAATTGAATTCTTAGGCATAAGGATTAATTTGATCTCTATATTTTCTCAATCTATCTACAATAGAGACAAATCATCATTGCATTAGATTGTCACTATGTTGGATGGGTCACTACTCAACTTTTGTATTAAAACACTAGATTTCTTGAAGGCACTTGCATGAGTCTTAATGATTGCATTTTGATTGAATACACTAAATAGAAGGACAATTAAATGCAACTAATTTGGCTTCTATAAGAGTAATTCTTCCAACATGTAATCTTTGTATTAGTGTTGAGTAATTATTGACAAGAAATCTGATCATATTACACACTTTAAAAGTAAATAAGCAACCAATGGTCAATCAATAGCATACAGGATGCAATCTCTCTCGAGCATAAATAGCATGAAGGTAATTGATAATGACAAGTTTCACAGGAAGAGCATTTGAATAGTGGTAGTAGTGGGTTTTATCTTTATTTTCATTATAATTGTTATTTTTATTGGATCATCATATTTCTAAAAAAAAAAAACTTTGTGTTGTTTATAGGTGTTGACATCAAGGTTGAAATCAAGGTGGACATTAGAATTTGAGTATCCAAATTAAACAAAGGAACAAGGTTGTGGTCAAACAAAAACAAAAGCGAATGGAGTGGAGTTGGAGATATTTTTTGAAATCAAGACTTGGAAAAAGCATTTTTTAATGCTTGTTTTAAATCTTAGAGCTTCAATTCACTACCCTTTTTTTTTGTTTTAAACCAACTCACATTTCCTTTTGGGTTTAAAATTGAACACTAATTTGATCTCAAAGTTGGTTAAAAAGAACCTTAGACATTTACTAGATTTCGATTTGGGTTAAAATTGAACAAGGCAACTTCACATCTCATTTGCTGCTGTAAAATGAATTCATCACTACTTTGAGGTATAAAATGAACAAGTGTCTTTCATGTTTTGCAATCTTTTTCACAAATTAACATCATTGAAATGCGTATGCGCTTCTCTCGTGCTTCACGGCGATCTTGAGAATCAAAAGCATTTTTGGTGATGTTAAGTTGTCAAAAAGATTGCCTTCACACTTTCATTTTGGGAACTTAAAATTGGACAAAACACTTTGCGAGTGTTCTCCCTTTGTTTCTAAATGAAGGTTGATTGAACTACAGATGAGTTTATTCGCTTTTGTTTAACTTAGAGGGCCTACCTTGTGGGAAAAAGTACTCACCCAAGGGAATGACCCAACCGGGAACACGCTAAAGCCAAGCGACTTCCAACCGGTATATAAGTGTAGATTCTTGAGGAAAGTTCAATAATCATGAGGATTATTCTAATGAGATGGACAGCAATGGACTCTCGCCAATGTTGGATAATCCCCCATGAAGAGAATGCCTGCATTAGAACCCTTTGTTTAGAAAAAGGCCAAAACCTTGTCTATCTTATTGGTGCAAAAGATCATGTCCTTTGAAGCCACCCCACATTATACATGCAGTTTTGTTGTAGAAATGGAAGGTATGCCATGGGAGATTCATGGGTACTAATGCTTGGCTGACCCAAAGAAGTGAGTGTTGTGGAGGGGAGCTAGTGTGGTCAAGCATTTAGCCATTCGCACAAGATATGCGCAGCTAGATTCATCCAAGTGGGAACCCAACAAGATATTGCCTCATCATCCTAGGGTTTTAAAAAGTGTTTTGAAGTAAAAGATACATTGCTTGGTTCTCAAAACAATTGAAAAATAGACATTCACAAGAACCTCAAATTTCAAACACCTTAGAGGAAACAAATATCCTTGATGAATTCAACCACTCTTGCTTTCCCTAGGGATCATATCCTTAGAGGTTTCTAAGTGATTGAATTCTATCGTCATTTGTTTTCACTAAGGATAAACCTAGGAAACTTTTGCCCTAATTTCCTTGATTTCCACATAACAGACCTTATGGAATGAAAATGAAAGTGGGACATTAGGCATTCAATTTGAAAACATAATCAAGCAAGTGCTTTTGGTAAAAGGAATTCACTAAGACAAGATAAAAGACAAATTGGATTACACATGTGTTTTCTAACATGATTTCCTGAAAGATCAAAATCCCAAAACCAAAGTTTAAGAAGCTTAGCCTGAAAGCTCGTGAGGAGCGTCTTGAGATCCTAAGTTCTATGAATTTTACTATCAATAGAATCCCAAACTTTTTGAAAGGTTTTCTTTCTTCCCATAGGAAATATAGCATGTTCTTCAACACCGAGGTCTTGTAAGCAGAAGTGTTATTCTAGGTCAAGTCTAGGATCAAATTCAATCACTTTCATCCATCTCTCAACCATTAAATCAATCAAAAGTCACCTCACCAATAGCTCTTGGAAACTTTGTAAATATCTGTTATGCTAAACTTCTAGTCGAAATCAAATCACTTTGTTTGACTTAACACAACTAGTCAAACCATCATCCTATACACGAGTTTTCTCTAGGATAACACAACTTCCTAGGGTTTATGAGTTCATCTTGTTTGGTTTAACACACTTAGCCAAAATTATCAAATCATCACCTCGTTTGACTTAACACACTTAGTCAAACCATCCTCTTATGTACAAGTCTACTCTAGGATAACACAACTTCCTAGGGTTTACAAGTGCATTTATCACATTTTGTTTGACTTAACACACATAGTCAAACCATCAACCTAGAAAATGATCAATCAATCAAAGTCCTAAAAAGTTTAGCATTTCCTTCAAATTTTCTTTAAAGAGTTCCATTCATCCGTATCACCCATCTTTCATTTATCTCATCCTTTTCATCACTTTGATCCTTCAATTATCCTAGTTCTTCACTTCTTTGAACCTAAGGTTTAGACCGATCTAAAGAATTAGAGGTTCATCTGTTACATTCTTGAAAATTGATCTTCATTTTATGGTTCAAACAAGATCACAACACAAGAGGGACATGGAATATAAACTTGATCCATCCATCATGAGAAATCCAAATCAACCAAATTACCCAAGTCTCACAATGTCACTTGATTATCGAAACTCACATTTATGCAATTCAAGCATGGCATCATTATCTCCTCCAAACTTCAACAATACGAATGTGAGTATGCCCAATCTAAAGTTCGGAACACCTTTCCCAATGATAGATTTAAATCTAAGTCCAAATATGAAAATCTATCAACCAAACACTCAATGCATGAGTTTTCCAAACAACATTATCCCACCAAATCCATACATGCCAAATACAAGTTTGTTGAAAATGAACATTTCTAGTCCACACTTGGTGAATTTTGGGATAGATATGCTTGCAAATCCCCCTAATGTTGTTCAAAATCCTAGCAATATATTGGCAACTCCATATGTTGATTCAAGTCAAGGTAACCCCATGCGAAATCAAAGTTACCTAAATCAAGGCAATATGATTCTCAACCTCAAAAATGCTCAAAGTCAACCTATAATGCTGAATCAAAACACCATACCAAATCCCCCCATTTTTCCATCAACATCGCAAAAATAGGTGGCAACCATCCAAGCAATTCCAACAATCAACACCATCCCCAACCCACTACCACCACCACCAAGATACAACATAAAAAATTCATTCTCCATCATGTTGCAAGCCGCTCAATAAGCTTCCCCCAAAAAGGCACTCCAAGCCCAACAAGTTGCACAAGTTGTGCAAGTAGCTCAAGTAACCCAACAAGCTCAAGCCCAACACTAAGCTTGATAGGTGCAAGCACACTTCCGAGCACTATTTCAAATAATCCATCAGCAAGTGCATCAACAAGTAGCTCAACAAAAAGCATTGTTGGCACAACAACAACACGACCAAAAACAAGCGTTGTTGGTTCAATAACAAATACAGGCATTACTCGCTCAAGAAAGCTTGCAACAGATTCCAACCACAATTGTTGAAATCAAAAATCAAGATCAATCTATCAATAGGCACCTTGAAGATGTTTCCACCTCGACAAATGATCAAATCAACATACACCAAGAGCTACTTTTCAATCACAATCAAAATCCACCAAAAATACCCAACAATGATCAAATTCAAGAAATGTCAACATCACTTGAACCTATGGTTGAAGACATTGGTAATCTCTCTTCCACAATTATTGAAAACAATGTTCAAGATCTTGAAGATGCTTCTACCCCATCCAATGATCAACTCAACATTCATCAAGAACCACTTTTTAGTGATCTATTTCAAGATGTGTTACAATTATTTGATCCCATTGACATAATCTACGATCCACTGACCAATGATCATATTGAAAAGGTCTCTACATCTCCTTATGAGTTAGAGGACATATCTCAAGAACGTATTCCAAAGCATGATCAAAATCTGTCACCAAGGTCTAGCAATGTTCCTTCCCAAGACATATTGACATCCTTTGACCTCATGGTTACAGATATTGAAGGAATCCCTAGCTCAACATTTGATCTAAATCCACTCAAACCTCAATAGAATATTGAGCCACTTCCCAATGATGTCCACTATAAGCAATCCATCCTTTGAAATTAACCCATGTCAAGAACTTGATCCAAAGCATGTCAAAAGTAATTTTAAAGTCACCCAAGATCGAGAATTTGTATCTCCAAAATACTATAATGATCTAATGGAAACTCTTTTATCTATACAAGATGTCGCAAATGATGATCATATCCATATAGCACATATTCGTCCATCTACCCACAAGATGCTTTCTTTGGATGGACACGTAGTTGATCTTCATTCAAAATAAGATTCTCATACTCTTGACATCATTCCCAAGGAACAAGAGTCTTCTACTCTTAACATTTATACACATGGTCAAGATATAGAGAAATGCAGAGACATTAGAAATGGGTCATGAAGAAGGCTTCTATAGAAGTTATGAATCAAAAACATCCTATGAAGTGAGTCATGAGGAAAATTTTTGTGTGGACAGTGAAGTATCAACACTTCCTGAAGAAGCACTACAATTTGATATCTCTCAAGATCTTGCTAAGGATATCAATCAGGCATTTATCCCACATATGGAGGATCCTATGACTTATAAAGTTGGATCACTTACCTTTCTTAGGGCAAGCTACCTCCTCAATAAAGAAGTTGTCACTTTTGAAGATCCACCACAGAGCAGAGAAGGAGCAACACCTTGTTTCCAAGGTAAATCATATCCTATTGCACATAAAATGTTTCAATAGATGAATTATCAAGGTAGAGGATTAGGCCTACATGAACGAGGTGTCCTAGAACTAGTGCAAATTATTGGTAATCCTAAGCATCAAGGCCTTGGCTATTCGACAATCAAGGGATCTCAACATATTAGTAATATTTCCACAAAACTGGGGGCAACTTCATCTCAAGCAAACATCAACATTGGGAGCATGAAGAATCCTTATGATGAAACCAATTCCAATACTACAACTAGCCACGTCATGAATCTTCATCCACCCATCACCCCATCCACAAATTGGGACCAACTACGAAAGAAAGATTCAAATTAAAGCAAGAAGAACATCATCAAAGAAAAAGAAGTAGTAAAACATGAAGGACAAATCAAATACACTTGGATACCAAAGATTACAAAGAAATACTATCCCTATCAAACTCCATTAGTCAAAGAAACTATGGGGAAAAATCAAAAAGGGAAAGGTATCCATCAAGGATGTCCACAAAGGAAAAAGCAAGCTTCTCAAGCAACATACAAAGCGTATAGAGTTGTTGGTCTTAATTCCATGCACACTTTCGTATCCACCCATCATTGCTCATCTTCCCAAGTTTGGAGAGTCAAAGGTTCCAAACTATCAACCAATCCATCTTTTATCCCTAAACACACTCCATCCACGCCTCCACACATGATATCCAACTCTCACATTGACCATGTATTGGCGGTGACCCTTCATCATAAGGATTCATAAGGCACTCAATCACGATGTGCACACAAAGACAAAGTTAAGTCCATTATTAGCAAAGCATAACATATTTCTCAAAATTTTCTTTCAAGTGCACGTCTCTTTACTAAACAACTTCTTCAAGCAGGATATTGATGGCACACTATGATAGAAGCATCAATATCAGCACCACCAGGTGGTTCAACATCAACTTAAAATCTCTCAGAAAATACAAAAAAATCAAAAAATATAAAAATCCAAAAAAAATCAAAAAAATGATTGAAAATAGTCAAGAGAAAAATCATCCTCTAGCGAAAATCACTTCAGTGGCACTTTGGATAGGTACCATGATGAAAACCTGGCAAACAAGCATCATGTGTAGAATTGAGCATCTACGTGCACCAGTTCAGGAGAAAGCATCTTATCACACCCATAATAAATCCAACATTCAGCCATATCATTCGTTCATCCACAAACCGTTTATCCAATCCATGTTCATATATCTACATCCATAATCCAAGTTATCATGATCTTGGCAAATTTTGGGGCACACTTTACACTTGCTTGTGGTAAACATCTTGACATGAGTCATTTTCATTGATCCCATCCTACCCAACGTTATCTGAGCCTTGAAGCATTATCTGAATGGGATTCCTCTATTTGAACACCCTTATCTTATCGCAAGATAATCCATATCCATTCATCCAAGAATCAACCCATGGCCGTTCAAACATTGCTAGAAACTGGGGGCAAATATTTGCATCTTGCTTCGAGAATAAATCTTGATATATATCATCCAACTTATGAAGTGATCCAAACATTGGCAAACATGAAATCAAATTGGTCAAAGCATTTGTGAACCAAAAATCCAAATCACTAGCCCATGCCATATTTTGATAGGAAGTCATTCCTCATCAAGCTTTATCTTTCATTGAACATCAATCCAACAATTCATATCAGTCACATCTAACTTGCATGTCGGCATCACATCAAATCATCAAAACAATTTTGTTCCAAATCAAGTTTCATCAATCTTGATCAATCAAATCTAATCAATTATCACCTCGTTTGACTTAACACACTTAGTCAAACTATCATCTTATGCACGAGTTTACTCTAGGATAACACAACTTCCTTGGGTTTACAAGTCCGTTATCATCTTTATTTGGCTTAACACACTTAGCCAAATTATCAAATCCATAATCACCTTGTTTGACTTAACACACTTAGTGAAACCATCCTCTTATGTACAAGTTTATTCTAGGATAACACAACTTCCTAGGGTTTACAAGTACATTATCACCTTGTTTGACTTAACACACTTAGTCAAACTATCAATTCATCAATCCAATTAATCAACCCTAGCTTGGTTTTTAACAAAATCCCAAAACAAAGCACTGATATCATCACATATCCATATCTAAATTGTCAAAATCATGTGAAAAATTCAAAAACATTCAAAAAATTCATCAAAAAACTCAAAAACATCAGAAAAATCAAAAATCCAAAAACATGTTAAAATCTCAGAAAATCTTCAAAAAATTCATCATTGAGTCTTGTCATTCTTTCACCTTGTCGAACTACGTCGTCTTTGAGCTTGAACGTAGGCAAGGTTGATCTTTGATCATCCCCCGAGACAGTTAGGGTCAGTCCTTAAGCGTCTGTCGCATTGGCAATCCGTTTTCCCATCTATTTTTACATTTAGGTCAGTCCTTAGGCGTCTATCACAATGGCAATCCGTTTGCCCATCTATCTTTTCATTAAGTCAAGTTTGTTGTCAGTCAAAATACGTGGTCTCTACGTGTATAATGTAGGCAAGGCTAATCTATGGATCAGCTCCCAAGACCCCTATAATAGGTCTTTAAGTTAGTCTGTTTGTCATAAATCTTGAAAATACCAAAAACATTTGTAAAACATCTCAAAATTCCAAAAACAGCCTCAAAACATTTGAAAAAACCAAAATGGTGCATCCATTTCATCTCTCTTTCACCCGTGATTGTCATCACTCAAAATAAAAACAATCGTTGCCTTTCACCCTTTGGTGAGTTAGTCAGAAGCAATTCTAGAAGGTTCAAAAGTGAACACTCTAATCGTCAAAGTCTTGAAGGTCTAGAGCAGTAAGCAAGGAAGTTGGTCAACTCGGAGTATCAATAGCTTATCAACCAAATCAGTCTCACCAAAACCCTGACCACTACATGTCCTAGGATGAAGCTTTCCTACGATGGACATAAGCATCGGGTACCCCACAATAGTTAGCCTTGGCTAGCGGTATGAAGAACATTAGCTTATTTGTTTACTTTATTTGGTCTTTTTGAGTTATCTTATTTTGCGCTCATTCCAAGGACCTCTCAATGATGCCTAAACAAAACAGGTTTAGAGAGAAAGGAATGGGGCAACGATCATTATCTTTTTATCTGTTGTGCTTGTTGGATATTCTTGTAAAATAACTTCGTCATGCATACTTTGTTTTTTTTGTAGGAAGGATGTTTTAGGTATCTTGTTGACCACATAAGAAGGCTTGCCTTTTTATGTTTTGGCCCGAGATGTCTAGAATATCTGAACTACATTCTAAATAAGGTTATGTTTGTCAAGTGTGAACAATAGTACTCCTATCTGTTTGATGAGTCAAATTCCATCACACTAGGCGCCACGCCATCCTGGTTCTTAATACCTTGATGCATCACACCTACATGTATTATCAAACATAAAGAAAGGTATGATCTTTTCCCATCCTTGGATAAGCAATACATCATCATCATTCATCATCATATCCAATAAAGTCTCGATGACTAGAGGACTTGTTGGACTTCTTCATCTTCTTGAATTTAAGGTTGATCCTTCTCATTCTTCTATCCTCTTTCGCGCTAACAATGCATCCATCCTACATCCATGTTGCATTCATCCTCTCATCTTGCATAATCACGTCATATCATTATAGGACAACATCATCCATCTCATCCATCTCATATGCATTGCATAATCATTTAACATGCTTAAAATAATATAGATTTGTTATTTTAAGCATCTTCCAAACATCTCATTTACATCATCATTATCATCCATACATCCATTTTGAACCTCTTTGTCGTGAGATCGACCTCAAATCGAATCTTTTCTCTCTCTCGAGGGGGCAATGTACTAACGTATTTATTTTTGTTGGGGCATCCGAAAAAAGTAGAAATTTTTTAAATTTCAATGTCGGCAACATCATTCTTTGAATCAATGCAATGAGTACATTGCTTCAAAGAGGGGAAAAATGTAGACACGTAAAATCAACATCATGCATTCCGCTCTAATTAACATTCATTTCTTCTATTAATCAGTTAAAATATTTTATTGATTAAATCCTTAGCTTCATCAGGCTTAATTAAATAAATCAGATTATTTCATTAAGTCCTTAAGTCCTTATTTGATAAATCAAATTGATTTAAATAAAATATCAAATCCTTAAAATCCCCCAAGCTAATTAATCTAAATTAATTAACTTCTAATCATAATTACCATTCTCTAGCTTTTGACTCAACTAGAGTCAAATCTAAACTCTCAACTAACCCACCCACTTGCACCAATAAATCAATTATTTGATTTATCAATGCTTCTAATTACTTTCAAAAGGGCATCAAGATGGAATATTCTTCCAATTTGAATCTTCCCTCCAAAGGATTTGTCCCTTCCAACAAAGCATTAAATGCTCTTACACATGTCTCTTGCACAAGTCAAACTTGGCATTTAATGCACCTTTCATGCCATTTCATGCAAATTCAAATTTGAAATTGGCACATTGGCCAAGACTTGCACATTCCTCACCCTCTCACACCTTGACAAGTGTCATCTTGTCATTGGCTTTTTGAATGATCCCACATTCATTCAAAATCTCTCAATTTCCTACCCTTGAATCTATAAAATCAAGGCACAACAACACAATTTGAAAAAACACACTTCATGCAAGGTCACTCTCTTCATTTGAGAATCAATCTTGCTCTTCATCATCTACAATCTACATTTAAAGGCATCTCCATTATAGGCAACTTGAGTTCATGAGCATCTCATTGTCTATCATCTCATCATCTTGGCAATCTTGCTTATAAAGGGTTGGGAAAGGGCTCTTTCACATATTCAAAGAGCACCAATCCACCATAGAATAGATACATTTCATGTCTTCTTTACATGTTTGATTTGATTTTATCATTTTTTTTTTGAAGAATGTCATGTTATTCTATGAGGATGTTAGAATTATGCTAACCGTTTGCAGATTTTGATGTCCACACATTGTCTTTTGGCTCTATCTTTTGAACTGATTGTCTCTCATAAATTATCACCTTGCACACCTTGGTTTATTTCATACCATAGTGTTTGTGGTCCATTTGTGACATTTTTGATGCCCAATGATGATAAAAATAAAAATGTAAGCATGAAAGTTGGTTCCCTTATTACTTCCTATCTATCTTCTTTCCCCTTTTCGTGCTAACATTCCATCTCCCTTGTCTTTTCCATGCTAACATCCATCTCCTTCATGCTAACATTTCTTCTATCATTCATCCTCTAGTCTTATCTTCCATTTTGAGAGCACATTCGTATTCTTTGAACCTGCATGTCCTCTCGAGGGGGCATACCACAACCCTCCTAGTCATCCTTCCCCTTTCTCTTTACACTGGAGCATATTTCAAAATTAAATTTATTTGACACAATGCGATGAATTACATTATGTCAAAGAGGGGAAAATGTAGACATTAAAAAATGTCCTAAGTTTGTGAGCATTATTTTTCGTGGTCTTTGTCTTTGAATAATTAAATAATTTTACTTATTTGATTATTTTTTATCATATTCCTTCATTAATTAAATAATTCTAATTATTTAATTAATTCACCTTCTGACCTCTCTTCTATCCTAATCAATTAAATAAATTAATTGTGTCACTAATCCCCCCTCTTCTTCAATAATTAAATGAATTAATATTTATTTAATTATTTCTCTATCACCTTTCACCTATAGATAAATGATTACCACTAAATATTTATCTATTAATGGTCTTTTAATTCTTCTATAGTTAAATAATTATCAAAATTATTTTTCCCTATTAAATAATTAATCTTACTTACTTATTTAATATTCCATTTTCATCTCCCCTTTTTAATTAAATTTATTAATTTAATTAAATCCTCCTTTTTCATTTTCTCCAAATAAATTATTCAAATAAATTATTTATCTTCCACTTGTCAATTTCCTCCATTTTCAAATAAATTATTTATGCACCTCTTTTGGTCAAAGATTCCTTGTTCATGGCCTTTATTTCTATCATAGTTGTCTCTATCATAAGCCTTCATGGCCTATCATAGTTGTCGAGCATCATAGCCTTCATTGTCCACCTCTTTTTGGTGCATCGATTCTCAACTGTGGATCTTGGAATCTTTCTAGAAGATCAATCTTGACCCTTCATTTTGTAACTTCTGTCTCATTCATTCTCATTCATCAATCTTGGAATATTTCTAGAGGATTGATCTCGATCACCCATTCAAGTGGTTGTCTATAAAAGAGACCATTCTCCTCCATTTTCAAGTTAACAACCATTATCTTCAACTTTATTTCTTACTATTTGTAGGTATTTACACAACTTCATCAACAAATCTGAGGGCAATATTGGCATAAGAAGAAATAAGAGAGACAAGGGAAGTGAAGAAAATTCAAGCATGGGGAGTATTTTACTTTGATGCTTTCATTTTACTCATGCATTGTTTGTATTCTCTTATTTAGACTGGGATTTTAGCTTAGATTTGTGTTGGTTGTCACTTACTCTATTCTATTTAATTTTACCCCATCTTACAATTCCAATATATATTCCACATGGAAAAGATATGTTGTCACCGATTTCACACCAAAGCTACACAAACTTCATAGAACCCATGGTGTATCATTTCAAATCAAGTTCAAGGTGGCATACAACTACTTCACATGAGGTGAATTTCAATTCAGACCTCATTCTAATATGTACACTCAACATTAATTTATCATAACTACCATTATAGATTACTAATTTTATGCAAATTTATCTTTCATTTGTGCATGTCACATATCATGTTTTAATTATCCACTATTTTTAAAATTATGCCTCCACCCAAACTATACACATTAAGTGAGAACACTTAGAAACTTTAGCTAGGGGGAGGGGTATTCATGATAGTCTCTTATTTTTCTTTATTTCCAAAACTTTCTGCAAAACCTTTCCACCATTTGATTTTCCATTTTCAAAAGACATGGAGTTCAAAGAAGAGGAAATAAGTTTTAAGAATTTAAATTAATTGGTGTGTTTGAGTAATACAACATACAAGCACAATAGAAGTGGTGTAATTAGGATATCAAAGCAAGAATAGAATAGAGCATAATTGTGAAGTGACTGCAAATTACTAAAGCATTATAATGGGAGGTGATATCATATGAAGGGAACCAATAGCACATAACCTACTACTAGAAGACAGACAATGTTTGACTATCTTCCAACGAGCTGGCTAGATGGATTATTTCTTGAAGCTTATAGAATTAAATGAGGTAATGACCCAACAATTCACCAACACATTGCAAAACGATGAGAAAATTATTAGGGGTTTTAAGATAGATGCATCAAAGGAAGTTGTATCTAAAGTATTTAGCTTGCTAATAGTGGGAGAGGAGTTTCCAGTCAGATCAGATGCCATTACAACAAGATATAAATTCTCCTTGCTAGGAGAAAATTTGGATTATTCCTCATAGGGTACTAAATGATTGTCATTTCCTTCGATTTGGGCTAAATAGCTTCTTACATAGTTAAATAGTTGGCATGTGATGGTCAACAATCATTGCTATATACAATCCATTTTAAATTATTGAGTCACCTATGCCATGGTAGACATGGGAATGTTCCCAAATTTTTGTACAATCTATTAAAAATAATGTCTTCTGAATATAAAAGGAAAAGAAACTAGTTGGCATTGTCTAATTTCTACTTAGTTGCATTACTGGTAAAGAGGAGCCTTGGGGTTTAGTTACCAAATGTTTATTCGGAAGACTTTCTTAATTGTAGCAATATCAACAATATTCTTGAATTGCCTAACAAAGAAAATAGAGGCCAAAGAAAAATAATGGAAGAGCTTGGTATGGTTGCTCTAGAGGGAGAAATACCCTTTAGTTCCCTTTTTGCATCACCTACCTACTATAGAATGGGAAAACAACAAGAGCAGGGTTCACAAGAATCATATCCTATAGCCTCTACTGAGCAGCCCACAACAACGAGCAATTAGGAAACCCCTATTTCAAAAAGGCCACCAAAAGGTGAAAAGAGAAAGGGTGGAGCTTCTTTTTTTGCACCTACAAGGGGGAAAAATAAGCCCACATAATCTAGGAGGCGATCTCATCACCTAAGAAAGAAAGAATCCATGAGAGAATCAATTAAAAAGCAGAAAGAAGATGTTGTAATGGTAGAAACATAAGCAGATTCACAAGGGAATGCCCTTGTTAATGAAAAAAAACACCAATTATACAACCTTTGTGTTTTTCTAGCACTTTTGAATCAGATTCAAAATATAGTTTTGTAGCCAATAAAATAAGGAGAAGATCTCCAAAAATTCATGTTTTAGAGGGTTGTGAATACACAAGTGAAATGGGAGATGAGCAACTTTTGAGAAGGATGATGAAATTTTTATTGAAGAAAAAAATGTTAATAAGGAATTATAGGAAGCAATACAGAGAACAAAATAGTTGGAGGAATTCTTATATACATACCAATAGAAGGATAGTGAGCAAGACACTAGGTTTAAATAATTGGAGATACTAGCACAACTTGCCATGGTGGAAGTAAAAGGGAAAGAACCAGTATACCAAGACCTAATTCCTCATATTAAAACCCCCACTGAACCAACTGTAGTGTCGCTAGGTGTTGAATTATGGAAGAGAACACAGTAATACTCCTAGGAAAAGAAATAATGGGAAGGGGAAAGAGCTAAATTGATATCCAAACACAGCAGGGCACTGAAAAAGCAAGAAGCAAAAGTAAAAAGGTTGAAGGTAAGGATTGAAGAAATAGCAAACAAGACAACATAATTACTAAAGTGAAGGCCACCTGCTAGAGTTTATACTTTATTCATGTAAGAAAAATTTCTATTATTTCAAATTAGCCAATCGACTAGTGATCTTCCTGTAGCAATGAATAAGAAATTCTTATTTTTAGATACATTTTACAATTCCACACTAGACATAGAGGACCAACTATGTGAGTTCTATCTACACAATTATTTTATTTTAGATTATACTACTTGGAATCCATTGATGTTTGTACGTGAACTTCAAATAAGAGAATTGGACCCTTATGGTAGACAAGAGCTTCAAAGGGGCACAATTCTACAATAATACCATAAAAGAGAAAAATCTATCACCTTACAGCTCAAGAAGGAGTCAGTGGATCCAAATGCAGTAATGGAACAGTGGTTAGAACTCTTGGATTACAAAGGGGCTAGAAATAAAATAATGGAAATAAAAAAAACATGATTATGCAAAGATGAAGGGAGTAGCCAAGGGGAATCTTAATGAATCCTTTAAATTTTTTCAAAAAAGATGAGAATAACTTTCACCAAAGCTGAAAAGAAAGGAACCATTCTATGTTTATAACTATGTAGCCATGATTCACAAGTCTCACAAGTACATAGACATTACACTAAACAATGGAGTTGCATGGTTCCCACTTGTATTTCATCCTCCTATCCTCTTGTTTCAAGTACCACACTAGACAGGGAAGAAATGAGAGGCAAAAGAAGCATCATAAAACAAAATATTGGTGAAGCTCTCAAATAAGAAAGGCCATTATTTGAAGCAGGTCAAAAGAGTTGATAGTGTAGCTGATTTTAGGGAGATAGCTCTATAGTATAACCTCCAGCCTTATAAAAAATTAAGGACAAGAAATGTCTTAGTTGGGGGGATTTATGGGCTTAATTTATGGCTAGATTTCTTTCATTAGTTTATGTCTTTTATCATTTCAATTTTCTAAAGTTCACTGACATTCCTAAGACTTATACATCTTTTATACCATTTGTGCACTTTAAACTAGACTTTAGTATGTGGTAATGCAAATATGATATGATGGAATTTGTGTGAGTGAACGTATGAATGTTCATGAAATTCAATATGATTCTATGCTTAATTTATGATTTTTAATGATATGTATGCCTTAGGATGAAACTAACCTCAAACAACTAAGGAGAACTATAACTCATAGGAACTATATTTATAGCCCACAACATAAGGACTGCAAGTAGTCATGAGAGAGAGGTCATAATGGTTAAAGCATGATAGTTCCAAAGAAGAATGAAGGAAACCATTGAATGTTCAAACTATTAATCACCATAGGCATACCGAATAAGATGGTAGGAAGGAGTCTATTTTATTCAGGTTAACCCATGATAAAAATTTCTTCATGAAACACATCTCTATCATGGTAGTTAAACCATTGGGACAAAGTTTTAGTTTAAATTATCTTCTTCTAATTTTCAATTATGATTTTTGTTGCAAAGACTAAGTCCTCTCTCTATTCATGAGGGAGAGTGGAAAAATACATTATGGTTCTATTTTCAGTCCTAGGATGAATAAGACTCCTTGAATAGACCCTATATAGTGGGATCTGTTGTGAGGAGAAAATCTAGTTACCAACTTTTTTAGTTATATGTTTTACATTTTTCTAATTACCAGTTAATAATTATTCGTTGTTAGTTTTCTATTATTAGTTGAATAAAGTACATGTATTGATGAATGAGAAATCTAGAGTAGATTCTTGTTAGAGTTCAAAATTTCCATGCAATAAAGGAGTTAATTCAGTATCATGATTTGTTGTGGAAGCAAAAACTCAATCAAGGGACAATTGAGGTACCACTATCTACTCTATTTTTTGTTATTAAATTAGTTCATGCATTATTGATTAAGATAGTTTATAGTTACATGCATATGGAGTTCATGAATATAATTCTATAGCTTAATGACAGTTTCATACTCCTGGAGTAATTAGTTGTAGTTCAGTATTAGAAGCTAATAGTCATAGTCTTAAGTGATAAGTACCCATAGCACAACTAATAATCTATATTATTTCCCTTATTTTTCTAATTAATGTTTCATTTCCTTTTTCAGCTTCTACCATTTTTTTTACATGTGTAAATCACCTATACTCATTGATATAGGCCATGTTAAAGAATCCATGAATGCACATATGGTGCCTGCATTGTCAAAAGCTTACGAATCCCTGGTTGATAATTAAATGTGGCCTCTTATAAAAAAAATTGGTGAACTGTTCAGTTACGAATCCATCCTCTAAATTGTGTGTCTACCTATAGCATCAAGTTAATCAAACATTATAGAAGCCACTACAACTTTCATCAATATTAATGAAGAATCCAATACCTCAAAGGAATATAGGAATGAGTTAATTGAGTTAGATTACAATACCATGGAATATGTTCTAAGGGATACCTAAGGTATCTGAAATGAGTTAATTGACCTGAATGACAATGTCAACACCACAAATGATGTTACTACATAGAAGGGGAAAAGAAAATCCAAATAAAAAATAAGGTGCGAGTGGGATATGACAAGGACTTTTTAGATTGATTGGGTTCCAAAGTACCCATTCATTGAACGAATGGAGAATGCAAACAAATACGAACCTCCAACATAATGAAAAATGTAATATTTATAGTTGGAAATATAAAAGGGATGAGAAGTTGTAGCTAAAACTTGAAACTATAAAAAAACATGTTAGTAAAGTTTATAAAAAAAATCATAGATGGAAAATAAAAAATCAATGATAAGATAGAAATCAAAGGAAGAATGTCTTCATGTTAAGCATACCCTGGAATATGATGTGCATATGCAAAGAAACATGGAGCTTTCTAGATCTATAGGTTAATTCAAGCTCAATTTGGAAAGATAATAATAGGAACACAAATGACATAAATTGTTCATTTGAGTTTTTTTTTCATATTTTGACTAGATAGCATCGTATGATGGACTACTCAAAATATAATACTTTATTATATTTTTGGGCATTCCTAAATTTCCTAACACACATTGGTTGACAAATTGTGGATGGGAATGGGAAAGTTGTCTTCTTGAGATAGAAAAATAAGATTTACAAGAAAAATAAAAGAGTCAACCTTTATTACATTATCTATAGATCAAGTTACTATGATATAATACTTATTGGGTATGTGTACATGTGTTTACTATACATAAATATGTCCACCAACCTCATCTACTCTATATTTATAAAATGAAGGAGAATTAAACATTGCAAAATCTATTTTAACTAGTTAAGAAATTTTTGAATGAAATTGGAGGTATAGATGACTTTACAATTGCCAAAAATCTGGTTTGTGTAGGAGTTGATGGAGCTTCAGTAATGAAAGGTCATAGGAGCAGTATTTTGTAGTTACTAAATGGATCTCCTTGCATAGATGAGTGCAATGATTTATTTCAAAATATCAATCCTTGATTGGAGCAATGCATGAACATTGTCATATAGTAGAAAAATCTCCTAACCTCTTACATCATTGAGTGATATAGAGACACTCTTAACTTTATCTAGTCTTCTCCCCATGCTAGAAGAAATGAACAATCTTGTGAAAAAATCCCAAGAAAGAACTTTGTATATTAAAAAATATAATAAACTATGGAGAATGACATGCCTCACCCTCAATAATCTATATCTATCAAATTCCTCATTTATAAGTCCAAAATTTTGTAGTTGGAAATTCATTACAAATGTCAATAATCCCAATATTTTTTATAACTTAAATAAGATGGAGAGTTATGTGTCTTTGTATGTGGATTTGAGATACCAATGCACTATTGTACCACGATCAAGCATTCTACCAAAGTGTTGGAAAATGTGCCTCAAACTTACTGACATGAAACTCCTGAAAGTGAAAAATCAGTGAGACTCTTGGAATGTCTTGCCGATAAACAACTTGGTTTTGAAGGTTTGAAATGATCATGTCAGTGTGACTAATGGTCGATCTTGCTGATGGGATCCATTGATATGTCATGAATGGTCGACGCAAGTTCTCTATCTCTCGACAAAGGTAGGATTTTGAACGACAAGTGATGACCGATGAGAGTCTTGCCGACAGTACTTTGTTTGGGTAACTTTGGTCTTTAGTTAGACCTAGGAAGATCAAACCAATAGGTGATGATTGGCGTGAGTCTTATTGATGGTTCTTCATCAATGTGAAGTATGACTTCGGTCCAGCCTTGAGATCTTTGTCTGATGGTTTGTGATCGAGGTGAGTCTTGCCGAAGATACTTTGTCGGATTGACTTATTTCATTGAAGGAGCTTTGGAATCTCACACCGATTTGGGATCTCTCTTTGACGAAACCTCATCGGGGTAAGTCCTATCAATGGACCGTTCCTAAGTGGCATCAAAGTAACCTAGGTCTTCGGCCTAGCTTTGGATTATCGTTCCGCCTGTATTGGCCTACCTAATGGAATCGATCGTTGTAAGTCTTCCTAATGAGATGAATAAGTAGGAACTTCATTTGTATGACACAAACTATCGGATGAGCTTTGGATACTTCCTCTAAGGCAAGATCTCAGATTGATGGTCTTTCAGTTGATGAGACTTCACCAAGTCTAAACGATGGACCGTTTGAAGACTATGCAGTGTGCGATTGTGAAATGGGAATTTTCGGCATCAGAGCAACACGGTCTAGTGTCTCGCCGATACGCAATGTAATTGAATGAAGTTGAACCGAACTATTGGTTGATAGTTGATCAATAGGAGAAACTATTGAACCAAATTGTTTTCTACAGGAAATGAATTGATCAATGGCTTGATTGAATGGAAGTGTCTAAGTGAGTCATTTTGGTAACTGTATGTTGTAAATGAGCATTGTAACAATGAGGCCAATTATTGAGAGTGATCAGAAATTTTTTATGTGCAAGGTTGATTAGGGAATGGTTATTGTTGCTATGAGATTGAACATCTGAAAGTTGAATCTGGAACTTGTATGTAATTCAATTACTGTAATACAAGTGATTTTTCTTTGGTGTGGTGGTTTTTTCTCCCATAAGGGTTTTCCCACGTAAATCTGGTGTCCAATTGTGAATGTGTTAATTTCTATATTCTGTTATTCCTTTCATGTGCATCTTAATGAATTGTAATTGCAAAATTTAAAGACATATCTACATTATTCTCTGAGTTTTGACATTAGGAGAGTTTGTTTCACACCTTAAGCTTTCCTAAAACAAAGAAGTAACTATTACAAAGGAATATTTTAATGACATGATTAATTCTATAATCAAGACATTGTAAATTCTATAAGTACTAATTTAAAAGGTATTATGAAATCTCTTTCCTCAAAGACTATAGAATGATTCCCTCAGGATAAACTACGTGAATCGATGTCTATTATACATCCTCAATTTTGAGTCCACAATTAACTAAATGATTATCATAGGAGGATAAATATCTTGATCAATCATTTTTCCAAAATTTCAAAATTTAATGGATATAAAATAGAAATAATTACAAGTTAATCTAAGCTTGCAGATAAATCCATCCATTTTGCAACAATTATGATTGAAAGGTTTGATTTCATGGAGAATCTGATGCAATAAAGACCTATAATAAAGACCTATCACAATAAGGCATCAATCTAGTCATGAATTCTTTTGGATATCAATTCATTGTTATTGACTTTGTAGACTATTTACAAATTTTGATATGCAGTTTTCTCTCTTGAATTCACACTTTTTTTGTTAGCTACATATTTTTTGATCTTCCTATTATGTATTCTAAGAGAATCAATCAATTCAATTAATTCACAAAATTGATCAATCATCTATATTATTTCCTCCCAAATATTTTGTTTCATATGCCTCATTATTTTTCTACAAAATAGAATTAACTTTTTTTGAGAGGACTTTATTTCATTTTCTGCTTTGTTTAGTTGTGTCATCAATCTTTCAATGTTTATTCTCTCTTCATCCATTTTTTTTTCCCATAGTTTTTCCCTTTCTTTTTGTTCATCCAAATTAACTTGTAATTTATTTGTTGAAGCATTGACTTTCACTAGGTTTGTTTTAATTTTTTTGAAGTGGCTTTTTCATCATCATATTTCATAATTCTCTCATCTAAAATTTTCTTTAGTTCATTCAATTTTAATTCCACCTCTATTCGGTTCATCCTCTTTGCTTGTAGGTGTATAGGAATATTTTTCTTTTTTCTAGTTCATTGCTCTTGTTATCTGTTGCTTTCATATATTTTTTCTTATTTCTAGGTCTATCTGTAACTTTAAATTTGATTCTTCAACCTATCTTTGTCTCTATCTTGTTTGAGCAATGATGTGTAAACCGCTTTGTTGTTCTTTTTTGATATATTGATTTTGTCATAATTTTTCAATCAAGAAAATCCATTTGGATATCGTACACCTCAAATTTAGAGTGATGTATCTGATTCTATAGTTTATTTGAAACTTTTAGAACAACAATCATGCACTTCATGGTTTCTATATTTGGTTCAAATACAAGTAATATCCTGGTTTTTGAAGGCTTTGAAGTTATAGAAGATTTACTCTTTATCATTTTATTCTTGTTTTTTTTTATATATTAATGATTTATTTCTAAACTCAACATTGTAATCAAAAATTGGGGCCACAATCATAATTGAATTCTTGAATGGCGAAGGAGTATTCGCAATGATGAGAACATCTCTAATTATTTGAGACTAGGGTTGAGGATTATTCATTCTTGTTATAGTCACACTAACAACTGGAGGGGTGCCTTTTGAAAGTGGAAATAACTTATTTCATGTGGAAATGAAGGTACTAGTAATTGAACTTGGACCTATCATAATCCTTTGGTTCTTCAGAATGTCTTAATCATTGGGAATTTGTGTAGTATCTTCTACTGAACTAGCCCCTTGTGTGTAATTTTTTGTTGTAGCACATGTTGACCACTACTAGTACTACTACCCATACCATCACCACTAGTGGTAATTATAGTAACACTATATTCTCTATCATGTCCTAGTTGTGATTGTATTTGACCAAGAGGACTTGAATCTATAACAAAATGAATTATTTTACCTATCTTTGTATGCCCTTGGGGTTGTTTATTAGCTCCAATGCCTAGAAAATCACTAGGTTTTCTAGGGAATACCTCTATTGGCATCCAAATTCCTTTTTCTTTGGACCCCAAACCACCAAATTCATAGCCCATTTTTTGAATACAACTTCTCCTAAAATTTATTTATTTATTTTTGTGGTCTCACTTAAACAAGGTTTGACTTTGCTTGAATATTTTACACTTTTTTCTTCCCTATCATCATTAAATTGATCATAAATCTCTTGAACTTCAGAGGGATTCTCTTTATTCCAAAGATTGGTAAACTTGTCATTTTATAAGATCTCTTAAAATACTACAATAGTTTTTGGTTCGCCTAGATTCTTCCCCATAGACCAAAAATTAGTTATTTTTATGGTGTCCAATTTTCATTTGTACAATCTCTTATTAGATAATCAATTTTACTAAAGTAGATGGTTGAGAACTCTTTTATAAAAATTATTGTACTACCTAATTGGCTTCTGTGCTTCTCTTTGTGGGTGCAATTGTAAGGACTAGAAAAACATATTTACTAAGTATATCCTTTAGTTTCCAAAATAATTTAATAGAATAAAATAATTATAAAAAGGTACAAAATAAGAGGAATGATTAAATTACTTTCATCACTATATTCAAAAGGGATTTCATACATTAATGAGTCAATAATAATATAAACACAAGGTCATGCCTTTACATAATCTAGCCATGTAGACTTACTCAAAAGATAACACAATACATAAATTTAAATACTGTAATGCAATTAAGGAAATGGCAAGATCATCAATGCACTCATAAAAGAACCATAACAAAAAGAATTTCATGAGTGGAAAACCCCCTTAGGGATGAAAAAACCACTCATAAAATTACCTCACTGGCATAATGAAATGCCTCACTAGCAGAGCCTTATTGGCTACAAAATCTCAATGATTACAAGTTGCCTCATAGGAAATGATCATACCGTCTCATTGACATGTCTGTTGATTACACATTTCTGGATATCTGTTGATTACACATTTCTGGATATCATGAATATCACCCATAACAAAGAGCACAAGGAATTTCTTTTATAGTTTACATAAGTCAATGAGCAACATTTTCAAGTTTCACCAATGCATCATCCTTGCATATTTAAAATTACAGTGAAGACAACACTATCATAAATTTGCTCCCAAGTATTTGCAAATAAGACCATTCTACCTCCAATGACCTCTCAAATATCATACAAGTACACTGAAAACCATAAGCTAATCACATAAACCTTCATGACAATTATCCTAACACTGTTAAAATGCACACACATACCTATGCAATTATGTCATCAAAGACCACCGCCTCCCACATGAGGGGAAAATACAGAAAGGTATCAAGATATAACTAATAATAATAACGACTACCATTAGTCACCTCCCCTTCCATCTTTAGTTTAATGTGCTTCTGAAACTCTCTCTCTGGCATCCCCTTTTCAGTTATTCCTCTTGCAAAGAAAATAAAAATCAAGAAAATTGAATTGTCCCCCTTTCCGTTATTGATTTTCCCTTTTTAAAGATTTCTTTTGATTTTCCCAAAAAGAAAACCTAATCTTGAAAATAGAAAATTAAATAAAGCTTATTTCATGCTCAATATTTATCCCCAATTAAATATTAATAAGTAATTCCTATTTTAATTACAAAAGAGATTTTTCCTCAAAAATAATTAAATAAGCCATTATAATTGCAATTAAATATTTATTTAAAATAAATAATAATTAAGGAAATATCATTCAATAGAAAATAAAATAATTATTGTAATCAGAGTATTACCATTTATTTTCCAAACATAAGATCTATAATTAAATTATAATAGATTCATTTTGTTTCATTGCACTTTTATTTCCCTACTGATTAACTTAATTAAATATTTGAGTATGAACTATATAAAAGTTAAATACTAATGCATCAAAATAGTATTATTGAATTATAAATTACTTATTGAAAAATAGGGTCTTGACATCCTTCCCCCCTTAAAGAATCATCATCCCCATGATCAACTTAACTAAAGATAAAATTGCATACCTCTTTACTATGTTCTACCTTAATGTTGCAATTGGCCCACTTGGCAAAGACATTGCCTACTTCAAGCACCTATTGGTTCATAACAACAAAAATTATTGTGGCTAGAATTAACACACTTGCAAACCTCGTTAGCACATCATGGCTTCCTCAAGTTCACTTTATTTACTTAAATAATAAAAGCATGCAAACTGATTTATTTCTTTCATAAAATCTTCTATATCTTTTCAAATCTTTTCATATTCCAAAATATTTACTAATAGATAGAAAAAAATTATGATCATTTTGTCAACATACCTAATCATATGAGATGCTAGAATAATTGCCTCTATGATGATAAACAAGCATCAGTACTACTTGTTATCATCATTAGCGAATTAAAATACAAACAAAAGAAAATTCTCAACAATCTAAAAATGTCAAAATTACAACAAGGTCTTCACCTTGATCAACATCATAAAAGAAAAGAGATCAACAAGCTACAAAAGATCATCAACATGATTAGAAAAATCAAAGATAAGAAGATCACTTACTAAAACAAAGGGTTCAAGTTGATTACCATAGCAACCTAGAATACCAGATGTCAGGAAGATCATCAAGAGCTCAATACCGATTCAACTAGTTACTAAATCTCACCACAAAAGTAAATCTCAATCTATAATTGGAAAAAACAAATTATATTAACAAGCATAATCCTTTACCTTTTTAAAAATGAAAAAAGAGTGCATCCAAGAGAAGTGCATTACATTAATTGACTAAACAAGTCATACAATGACCAATAAAATGATACTTATCCATCTTCTAGATTACATAAAGAAAATAGAATATTTAATCAATCTTCAGCTGCCATAACCCAGTGGTCTTCTACAAGCTCAAGATCAAGAGTATGGTTAAGGTGTTTTTCCCACCCAACCATAAAGCATATCACCTCCCCGGGATTCTTCCTAACTCAAAGAAAACCCGGTCCTACATGAGGCACCTAGAAACCAATAATAAAATGGCAAGAGGGAAACTCTCTATGCATGCCTAATGCCTTATATGCACTCTTATACTAGAATGAACATATTTATTGCATACAGGATGTTGTAGAGAAACATATAAGAATAATTCTAGGCATTCATTATCCATCTATTTCTATGGTACAACTCAATTTGACCAAAGCATATAAACAAAATTTGGTTGATCTTGGAAAAGAAAATCACCTTCTCTGTTAACCCACACTCGACATACTGTCCCGGAAGGTAAGCTTAAAATTTATCACACACAACACATTCAACAAGAAAAATTGAATTGAATAGAATGAGGACCAGATGATATAATAAGGAATAACATTCTCAAGTGCACATAGAATGAATAATTAACAAACAAGAATACATAAACCCCTGGTGCCTAACTCGCACAGGGTAAGAATATATAATTTACCTGTAGTGCCTCACTCGCACAAATATGGAACATGTCTCGTACACAATGTGCATTACTCATTCAAGTTTTCACACAATGGAATATGCATAAGTCACAGTAGTATATTTATAGTGATGATTACTCAATCCAATAAACACAATGAGTATCAAAAGTATATCACACATAAATAATGAATGCAATAATTGCTCAAGTTATCATCCATACAAAGGAATCAATAAATTACTCTAGTGTATCACTCACACAAACACAACAATAATATGAATTATGCATCGCTCACATTAGTATAAGTATAGTGAACATTTCTCGTTCAAGTATAAATATAAGTATAATTAAGGCAATAATTTTTCTATGCTATGAATACAATCATCCATATAGATGTGTCATTGCACAAAGTAGAAGGAGTGCATTATTCCACAAGTATCATTATGATATAGTGCATATGTATAAGAACTTCCCACTAATAACAATCAAGCATATATGATTCACCACATCGATCATTCCTACCTTGTCTATTAGACAGATCAAGATATTTATCTAGCCAACTTTTATCATGAATCACCGATGAAGATTTTGAATACATTTGAACCTTGCGTTTTCAAAAGATTTCATGGATTCCACTAGATTCAGATCCTGTAGGAATAATACGGTGCTCAACAATCAACTTTCCCAAAGCCTAGTACTATTACAAACATTCTCACTTTTAAAACATCCTTCTTAGGTCTCCTACCTTCGAGAAGGCTCAACCAATAATTATCCATTATTATCAACTTTATTTACTTCACAGGTGTTTTTCATTCTCCCTCATATCAAATTCTCATTTTTCTCCTTTCCTTGTATCTTTTGATTCATTCATCCTTTACATCATCAGAGAGATCTCTCTTCCCAATATACTTCTCTTATTAATTTACTTTTATTGCCACATTTTCATTCCTACTTGTGGCCATATTCTATCCTTTTTGGATCACTTCAAATACCACTGTATATGATCCATCTTAGATTTTCTCAAATAGTCTCCATCACCATTACTATAAATTCATATGAAAGCGCAACTAATGTGAATAGATCTCACACCTCTAGAGTTCTTTGAATGATCAAACTACATCTAAACTTTTAAACGGTTCCAACCAACCTTCTAAGAATCACCAACTCATCAAAAGAATCTTGGCCCCTAACAAGGGTTCTCTATCCAATACACCATATTCATGTATCATAATTCTACCTAAGAATAGAAGACTCAAGGCCCGAGTGTTGAACCTGAGTGCTATGATACCAAAATGTAAGGACCAAAAAAACACATTTACTAATTATATCCTTTAGTTTCCAAAATAATTTAATAGAATAAAATAATTATAAAAAGGTACAGAATAAGAGGAATGATTAAATTACTTTCATCGCCATATTCAAAAGGGATTTCATTAATTAACGAGTCAATAGGAATATCAACACAAGTTTGTGCCTTTACATAATCTAGCCATGTAGACTTACTCAAAAGATAATGCAATACATAAATTCAATTAAGGAAATGAAAAGATCATCAATACACCCATAGAAGAACCATAACACAGAATTTCATGAGTGGAAAACCATCGTAGGGATGAAAAACCACTCGTAAAAGTACCTCATTTGCTTAATGAAATGCCTCACTAGCAAAGCCTTACTGGCTAAAAAATCTCAATGGTTACAAGTTGCCTCATAGGCAATGATCATACTGTCTCGTTGACATGTCTGTTCAATACACATTTTTGGATATCATGAATAACACCTGTAACAAGGAGCACAAGAAAGTTCTTTTATAGTTTACATAAGTCAACAAGCAACATTTTCAAGTTTCACCAACGCATCATCCTTGCATATGAAACATTATAATGATGACAACACTATCATGAATTTTCTCCCAAGTATTTGCAAATAAAACCATTCTACCTCCAATTACCTCTCAAATATCATACAAGTACACGGAAAACCACAATCCAATAATATAAAGCTTCATAAAAGTTATCCTAACACTACTAAAATGCACATACATACCTATGCAATTATAACCAAAATGTTTACTTCTAAACTCATTGATTCATATAGGGCTCAACAATAAGAGAATAAAACTATAAAAGAGTAAAGAAGGTATAGCTCATGTATGTATGAGAATACATATATAAGCTATTGATAATATATGAGTATACATTCTTATAAAATCTGAATTTAACATTAAAACAATATCAGCAACTATAAGTAATATGTTTAGCATGAAATCCTTATTACATGCATTGAATTGATAAAATTGCAAGCCTTCTCTATGCATACATCCACTAAAATTGGAAAGCTTTGAAAACATTTAAAGATAGAAATAGATAATGGACAAAACCAATAAGAACTCAAAATAGTCCTCTAATAAGGAATTTGGAAAACAATAATAATAAAGGTATTGGCACAATTGTCATAATATAAATATAATGATACCCATGGAAGAACACCTATTAGTTATATCAATGGATTATAGTCTAATTACCCTAAAAGACAACATACTTATGTTGAGTTATCAATTATACAAGCATTTCTTTTGAAATTAGACTTTGTTGCATCTATAGGTCTTCCATTGAAGATACTACAAGGAGGTGGAAGTAATAAAAAGGAATGTTGTCCTTCATCTTGTAGAGGATGAAGTAAATGGCACTTGAAACATCTACTAAAATCAAAATTCCATTTATAAAAGACCTTGCTATCAATTAGATGGACTTCCCATACACTATTTTACCAAAATTGCAGTGGACTTCTAAATAAACAATTTGTCATATCGGTATCTCCTATTTAAAAATATTTCAAGTACAAACACTCTTTAAGGGTTTCAATTCAAATGCTACAAGTCATACATTGTGTTCATTAGATTCCTTGATGTCCCAAGTACTGAGGGCCTCTCATCGGTGTCTTTGTCATACATTCTAATCCATTTGACACTTATTACCTCATATACCAGGTACAACTTGATGACTCTTTGGAAACCATTTATAAATTATATGGATTCCACTTTCACTTTATTATAAAAATCTATGTGACCTAGCACTCCACTTGTCCATATAAAGTGTAATATTTCCTACGCTATAGGGAAAATAACAAAATACAAAGCCACATCATTGTGTAGTAATAAGAAAAAATAACAATGCCTTTCTATACAATGACTTCACACAGTAATTCAACCTTTATTCTTATAGTTCTAGAAATTTTTACTTAAATCTAGGTCAGGTTCCAACTACTAATATAGTACAAGGATTACTCACAATTATAAGCTAACATTATCTTACATAGTTACAAGTACATATCATGTGGGTATTCGATTTAGGGTTAAATTCAACATAGATTTTTCTCTAGGAGCTCAGTCTCTAATAATCATAGGTAACCTTGAATCCTTGCCGGTATATAAACACTATCACAAAGTGAGTCAAATACAAAGAATTCTTATGTTGACATTTCACTTGGAAATCGGTATTACTTTGTAGCTTTTAACGATGAGAAGAGGGGTTCAGAAATGAGGCAACACATCTTGAGAAGGCTAGAGAACTATATTGTAATGTGCGAAAATGCAGCAAGGCATGAGAAATGTTTGACATAAAGCTTCAGAGAACACAATCTCAAGGAAGGTCAATTGCTTTGCATGCATATAGAGTGCAAAAGCATTGAAGAGGATAAGAATGATTTGGAAAAAATGGCCTCAACAATAGTTAGGAAAACTTATATGCTTACCTTTAAACAGTTGGACAGAGAGAATCATGGCTTTGATCCATTGAGTTGTTTGGTCAGGAAGAGGTATTGACATTTTCTTAAACATATATCCAGATTGTCTTCTTTATCGACTTTGGATTATTTCCCCATTTTGACTATAAAAATTACCCATAAATCATTATTTTTACAATTGGAAATTTATCAAGATAATCCTAATGACGTGTCTCACATTTAACATTTGCCAACTAAAATTTTCCTACTTCATACCTCTAGCAATTTTCTCTCTTAAAGATATAGACACTAAACACAATATTAATCTATATTATATTTAAATAGTAACCAAATCTAGACATAGTTTCATGTTAGCATGAATTCCTTCATTGAGATAAATGGCATGTGCAACACATATTTTAACTTGAATCATAAAAGAAGAATGCATTGAAATAAATTTTCTCCTTCAGACTATTCTACAAGTAGTTACTAAAGTGAGTCTTTACTGACTGAAATATAACATTATTGGCACAAGAAACTTTACCGAGGAGTAGTCCAAGCCCTTAATAGCATTTAGAAAGCCTCTTAAATTCTTCTTTCTTCTTTTTTAGACTAGAAGGGAAAAGCAATGTCATAGAAGACCACCGCCACCCACATGAGGGGAAAATCCAGCAAGGTGTCGAGATATAACTAAAAATAATAATAACGGTTACCGTTAGCCACCTCCCCTTCCATCTTTAGTTTAATGTGCTTCTGAAACTCTCTCTCTGGCATCCCCTTTTCAGTTATTCCTCTTGCAAAGAAAATATAATTGTCTCCCTTTCCCTTATTGATTTTCCCTTTTTAAAGATTTCTTTGAGTTTCCCAAAAAGAAAACCTAATCTTGAAAATAGAAAATTAAATAAAGCTTATTTCATGCTCAATATTTATCCCCAATTAAATATTAATAAGTAATTCCTATCTTAATTACAAAAGAGCAATTTTCCTCAAAAATAATTAAATAAGCCATTATAATTGGAATTAAATATTTATTTCAAATAATTAAGGAAATGTCATTCAATAGAAAATAAAATAATTATTGTAATAAGAGTATTACCATTTATTTTCCAAAAATAAGATCTATAGTTAAATTATAATAGATTCATTTTGTTTCATTGCACTTTTATTTCCCTACCGATTAACTTAGTTAAACATTCGAGTATGAACTATATAAAAGTTAAATACTAATGCATCAAAATAGTATTATTGAATTATAAATTACTTATTGAAAAATAGGGTCATGACAGCAATGCTATTATTTCTACTAATAATTGTTCAAAAGAAATACCTTTCTCTGCAGCACTTTCCTCCATTACTTCTTTTACCTCATCCCAAGAATTCTCGGTTTTTAATATTTATAGTAAGGGTTTACTTTGATATTGAATTCTACTTAAAACATTCTTATTGGCCACAAGCATTGATTTAATGATGTCACATGGGTCATACTGTAAGTGAGTATTAGCATCAAAATTTTAAAAAATTAAAATTTCATGTAGCACAATGAATGTTTTTCTTTTGAACGTGAACCCTCCACATGAAAAAGGTAAAGAAGGAAATATTTTCTTCTTTTGTTGATTAAAATAGTATGGTTGATATGTACTCTTCATATGTCATGTAAATTATAATGTAAAAACCCTCTCTTTCACATGTATTGGAAGTTTGTAGGGCTCTACTCTTGATTCATAAAGTATTAGCACAGTATATTCTTCGATGAAGCACAAGTCATCATTCATCTAGGATTGACTCTGAAGCTTGTTGGCTAAAAGCATTCAACTAATTTTTACTAGAAATAAATAGTACAAGAAAGTTTTGAACCTAAATATCTTAGTGAAATTTTCTTGTCATCATCTCTCATCAACCCCTTCATCACAATTAATTAAATATTTTTTAATTATTTAATTATGCTAACACATTTCTTTCTTTAATTAAATATTTTTTAATTATTTAATTAATTAATCATTTTCCTTCAACCACTTTAATTTTGTTGCTAATTTTTCCCCGTTCACATTAATTAAATAATTTTAATTATTTAATCAAATTTCTAATTACTCTTGTATCCACATAATTGAATATTTTTTAATTATTTAAATAAATCATGCATTCTTCTCATCCAACATAATTAAATAGTTTTATCTAATTATTCCTCTAAAATTAAAATAAATTGTTTAATTTATTTTGACTTTGAACATTCCTCTAAAACTAAATAAAATAATTATCTTATTTATTTCCTAAAAATATGATTATATTTGTATTCCTCTATCTCTAAATTTAGTGAGTTGACTCAAAAGAATCCTTAGTTCACTCTCACTCACTTCCACTTCATCCATCCATACAATCAGTCCTTGTATTCATGTAGTCCCTTAACTCCTCAGCATAGTATTTCATGTTGATACATGGCATGTGCATGTTAATTATGATATCTTAAACATCATCATCCATTGATCATCTCAAACATCCTACACTATTGATTTGATATCAGTAAAAGCTATAAAACATCCATCTTTTAGCCATTCAATCTCTCCATGAATTTTATGAATATTACATCCATATTGTACTCCTTTTACATTAATTTTATTATCTAGGTTATGATAACATATTGATCAATCCACATAATATTGAATTAACATTACCATATTCCACAATGGAGTAAGACTAGGCACATTGGTGGAGCTAAAGTGATTTTGTTTCATTTTATTTCATGTTTGTGCACACGCTTTATTGAGATATGTCATTTGATTATTGAATCGGGTTTGTTATTGATTCATTCCATTTCAAAATTCATAAATCTTATTTCATCTTCTATGGTGAACCTAAATGTCTTAGTGGAACCTCCTTTAATCATTAAAAAATATTTATGCATGGATTTTATAATGTGCTCAAGAAATTTATATCTCACATGTGGAGTAACATAATATATATTATATAGCATTTCAAGGAGGCTTACATCCACTTCCCAATTACTATCAAATCTAAGGAAAAATGCTAGCATAAAAATAACTTATCCTAAACCCATGGTTTAAAATATCAATTTTATAAGTAGACTTATGATTATCTTTGAATAAGTTACCATCCACTATTATTTTTTTGAGAATATAATTTTTAGAAATTTGAGGGGCTACTTCATAATTACTAATGAGGATTTTCAGGTCAATGTGGATGTTTCCAAATTCTTCTACAAAAATTGAGAAATTATTTCAAAAATTCATTTTGATGCATTGACAGGAGAATAATTTAGCTTGTAGGTCATCGAGATGATTATAGATGGAAGATGTTAGTGAAAAGAAGATGGATGTTAGTATGGAGAAGATAGATTTTAGCGTGGAATTAGTCAAATGAAAAGGAATGGACATTCTTGCTTAATAGATGTCAACTTGCATGTTTATCATCATTAGGTGAAAAAATTATAGAAAATGGAGCACAAACACCAAGGTGTGCAATGTTACCACTTGCAAAAGACAAACAATCAAAAAGACAAGGAATGCCATGATTCATACTAAGGACCCAATTAACCCAATCTTTTTGTCAAGACAAACCATAGATAGCAATCAAAAGAAAAGATATCATGATCCATCATCGCCTCTCTAAATCCTTCATGGTACATCCTCAAGGTAGCTAGTAACATGACCAAAGACCAATAAAAAAGATAAGACAAATTAAACCAATAAAGCCAACAACCATTTAGATCATTTGCTAGAGAGACAATGTTTTTTGATAGGATTGACAAGATTGACTGATTGTTTGACCTGATAGATTGATTGAATGACCAAGATTAATTATTTGACTAAATTTGATTGACCAAATTGATTAAATGACCAAGATTGATTGACCAAATTTGAGTGGTTGATAGGATTGACCATGCCTAGCTTCAAGAAAGACATATCTTGTATAAGGAAAATGACAAGGTTGACAAATGACCAATGCCATAATTCAGGAAGGATGCATCCCAAATAGGAAAGATGATAAAGACCAATTAATTGGTAGGCATTGATGATTAGGCAATTGACTAGTTTGGAATTAAGACTAGTTGGATATTTGATTTTCTGGTTCAAGATTTGGTTCAAATGTTTTCTCAAGGTATCTAATTCATTGTGTTAAGGATGATGACCAACTTGACAAACCCTAAAGGACTAGCCTAGGGCCTCAAGGGCTCATTGATTGATGTCCTTCCCTATATTATACATGCAGAGACCTCGTAGTTTGACTAACACTGACCAAAATTGATTCAACACTATGATGCAAATCATGATTGATTCAACTCAACAAAACCCTAATGCACTGACCTAGTGCCTCGGGGGCTCATCAAAAGATGGCCTTACTTACGTAGCAATGTGAAAAGACAACGTAGTTTTACCATACTTGGACTAACACAAACTCTCACTCTCACTCTCACTCTATTTTTTGGAGTTTTGATGTTTTCTATTTTGTTTGGATTTTGATGTTTTTTTTTTTTTTGGATTTTGATGTTTTCTATTTTTTTTGGATTTTGATGTTTTCTATTTTTTTTGGATTTTGATGTTTTTTTTAAATTTGGATTTTGATGTTTTCTGATTTTTTTTGGATTTTTGATGTTTTAAAGGTTGATACCATGTGTAAGATCTCATGAAGACGTAATTCAAGGAATTTCCCCAAGTCAAGTATAAGACCAATTTATTATGTGCGAGAGGATTGATGAATGCAAGGGATGGTCATGAAAAATAAAGGATGCCAAATGTCAATGGTTCTTAGGCCATGAGAAGAATGAAAAATATTTATTATGGATAGATGATATGTGTGAATGGATGGACGAAAGGCAAAAAACTAGATAGAGTGATAGTAGATGAGGGAGCATAGAACGACTACACATGGCACCTATTTTCCAAGTTTTCACCATGGTACATATCCAAAGTGCCACCAAGGTGGTTTTCACTATTGGATGAATTATTTCTCTTTACTATTTTTTTTATTTCTTTTGTTGTCACCAAGACACTTGTTTGCTAGGTTTTCATCATGGTAACTATTTTTTTATTTTTTGTATTTTTTTGACTTTTTACTTTGTAAAAGGGATTCTCTGAAGGCTAGGTGTAATATCTACAAAGATGCATGTTGTTGATGAGCTCAAACAGTGGTTCACCTTTAGGAGTAGACAATTGGTAAGCACCAAACCCATATGTGGTTGTGATGATGTAGGGACCCAACCAATTGGGATCATATTTGTATGACCATGTCAAATGAAAGGATTTGATTTGAATGAAGTTTGGGAATGATAGATATGGAGGATGATTAATGTGGCAGATGAAGGTATCTAGGGTATGATTCATAACATGCACACTATGTGGGCCATCAAGCTTCACACGAAAAGGAGTTTGGAAAACCAGTGAGTTACAACATGTGAAAGGGTCATCACCAAAGGTCCATCAAAGAACATCACCAAGGAAGATGGAATGATATAATGGGTTTGTGGATAAGAATGGACTTGATAGAATGTATGGATTGAGTGAAGAGGATAAAAATGGAGAGTTTGAATCAACAAGCTCTTCTTTTTACATTCTACTTTGATAGATTCCCTCAATTATTTTTTATGAAGAGACATAGTTGGAGATCAGTTCTTTCTTACTTTCATTATTTTGATAGATGCCCCCAATTATTTTTGATGAAGAGGCATAATTTTTCTTACCTTCATTCTTTACTTTTATGTGGGCCATCAAAATTCACTCAAAAAGGAGTTTGGGGAACCAGTGAGTTACAACATGTGAAGGGGTCATCATCAAAGTTCCATTGAAGAAAATCACCAAGGAAGATGGAATGATATAATGGGTGTGTGGATAAGAATGGACTTGATAGAATGTATGGATTGAGTGAAGAGGATGAAAATGGAGAGTTTGAATCAACAAGCTCTTCTTTTTACATTCTACTTTGATTCATACCCTAGATGAAGGGATCTAGGGTATGATTCCTAACATGCACACTATGTGCGCCATCAAGCTTCACACGAAAAGTAGTTTGGGAAACCAATGAGTTACAACATGTGAAGGGGTCATCATCAAAGGTCCATCGAAGGACATCACCAAGGAAGATGGAATGATATAATGGGTGTGTGGATAAGAATGGACTTGATAAAATGTATGGATTGAGTGAAGAGGATGAAAATGGAGAGTTTGAATCAACAAGCTCTTCTTTTTACATTCTACTTTGATAGATTCCCTCAATTATTTTTGATGAAGAGACATAGTTGGAGATCAATTCTTTCCTACTTTCATTCTTTTGATAGATGCCCCCAATTATTTTTGATGAAGAGGCATAATTTTGCTTACTTTCATTCTTTACTTTTATTTTTGTCTTTGACTTATCCAATAGCTTTTTATTTTGACTAAAGGACTTTTCTTGATCTTTCTTTCTTTGCATTATTTCTTTTGATTTTGTATAGCCATTTGAACAAGGAACTTTTGCTTTTGCTTCTTGAGCTATATCCTCATTATTTTCTTGAGGCGGAACTTGTTGATCCATATCTATGAGCTAGATGGATGTAGGTGAGATGGATGGATGAGATAGATGAAATGGTAGGAATGTGTGATTCATGAAAAATCTTGGTGATGCACTCAATAGATTCTTTGGGAATATCCTTTTTGGCACTAATAATATCACAGGAGGCTTGCACATCCTTAACAAATTGGAAAGAAGTCTTAGTAGAGACAACAGTAGGGGATGCATATCCTAACCCGGGATGGCCGAAATAGAAGGGTGATGGTTAAAAGGATGGAGTGGAAGGAAAAGAATCATGAGATGGAGAGGGATGATCTTAAACATCCTCAATAGAATCATGAGAAGATATAGTGAAGATGAAGGTATCATCAGGATCCCAAAAGTTTTTGATCCAAGCAAAACCATATGAATTTGACTCAACATCATTCTTAAGAGTCTACATATCCTTAGAAACATTAAAATTTTCTTCTGTGGATGACTTCTCAGCACAAAACAAACTATCCATATGGTATCCTCCACACCCCATATCATGGATCTAGACCTTGGTTTTGGAAGCTTTGGTGAATAGAATGGATGATTTGACAAGGATAGGTGGATTGATGTAGTAGGATGAAGTGGAAGATGAAGCCTCTTGATTGATGGGCACTTGATATTCTATGGTTCCTCTTAAGTTGGTGCAGTAAGTTGGAAAGGATTGGGATCACCTAGGATAGTAATCTCAATGCCATTGTATGGAAATTTGAGGCATTCATGATAGGTAGAAGGTACAACTCTCATGGCATGAATCCATGGGTGACCAAGGAGGAGATTATAGGGAAGGTCCATATCTAAGACATGGAATATTATATTTTGAATAGCAGGGCCAACCCTTATAGGTAGAGTAATTAATCCTTCAGACAAGCACTCAACATCATCATAAGCCTTCATAAAAAATGTCTTAGATCGATCTATGTAATCTTTAAAGTATCCCAATTCTTTCACCAATTTTAGGGTATATATATTTAGACATGTTCCATTGTCTACCAAGACTCATATGATTTTATGTTTATTAATGAAAACCTCAAGGTGCAGTGGATCATTGTGATTTATCTTTTTTGTGGAAAGGTCTTGTTCTAAAAAGGTGTCATGATTTGGTGTAGCTATAGATCCTATCATGGCATGAAATTAGTTGACATTTATGTCAGAAGGGATGGATGTATCTTGCAAGGCTTTGTCTAGAATGACACTATGCTTGAGGGATATGTGAAGCAGTTCAAGAATAGATATTCGTGAGGGTGTCTTGCCTAAGTGATCAAGGAGATTGTATTGACTTTTGGGTTATAGATTAGAGGCAGCCCCTTGAAGGGTTACCTTGGATTTGTGAGTGGTAATGACACATTTTGAACTTTTATTATTAATGCTAATGGTGGTAACATGGCTATCAAAGGCTCGGATGTGATTAATGATGGTACTAGAGTCATGTGAAACATTGGTATAATTAGCACTATTTTTACCTGAACTGGAGGTCCTCCCTTTTCCATGGTCTTGCAAGGGAGTTTTGAATATGGTATGATCAACATTGGTTTTAGGTTATGGGTTATCCATTGAAATGTCTTTGTGTTCAATAAGGTCTTGAATGAGATTTTTGAATGTCCAGTAGGATGATGTCTTATGTCCTTTACCATGGTGATATTCACAATATTCATTTTCATTCCACTAATTAGGTTTGACCAATATGGGTTCATTATTCTTGATGTATGGAAGTTGAATGGAATTGGATTGTAAAAGTTTCTTTATAACTTATTCAATAGGTTCACCCAAGGGGGTGTATGTTCTCATAGTGCGTGTAGTTCCTCTACATTGTTGTTTATTTTTTACTACATTCAATGTTTGATCTTGACTTTGTCTTTGGGTGTTTGATGTGTTTGATGGGGAGGGACCTTTAAGGTAAATGGTAAGGTGACCTTTGTTCACAACTTTTGCATCAACAACTCCATCATTAGTGACATTATTGTTTCAGGACCAAAATTTTCCTTTGTCATTATTAGTTTTTAGGGTTTCTTTGGAAACTTTGACTAGTCATTTTTCCATGAGAGCTTTCTCAATAAAGACACATTTTTCAATGATATCCTCAAAAGTTGTGCAACATTGTATCTGGAGTTGAGTCATCAATTCTGCATTAAGGTTTTCCACAAACATAGGGACTAACTATTTCTCAAGCATGTGGCAAGGGCACTTGCTAGCCATATCTCACCATCATCGGTAGAATGATGTGAGTGACTCTCCCTCATCTTGTTTACTTGTGCACAATCAAGGGTCATGTCACTTTATATATTGAATGCAAAGTGATTAATGAATCTGTCATCCAAGTCACCCCATGTTTGAATCCCTAGAGGAAGGTGTGCAAACCAATCTAGAGCCTGTGCTGCAAGACTTCATGGAAATATTCTTTGTGTGGGGGGGAATGAGGATGTTAGATTAATGATGCAAGAGGGACATTAGACCAATCTAATGAAGAATTCAAAAATCTTAAATCTAAGATCTAGAAACTCCTACACATACGAAATTGAAACTATTCTATTGCAAACATGATGAGTAACCTACTGATTACCAAATAAAATGAATACAAATGATAGCTTTTACCATCCCGTAGTGGAGTGTATTCACTTGATGTTGAATTGTTCTTATCACAGTGAAGCCTCCAAAGTTTGTGTGCAAAGTGTGGATGAATGCTTGTTGTGTTTGGTTGATCGAAGACAATGGATGAAGTTCTCTCTGAAGGATGATCTTGACAGCACTTCATTGCTCAATGTATGTTGATTCTCCAATCCTTATTTGTGAGGAAAGGGGTTTGTTATATAGAAAATGATATTTGAAATGGATGATCAAGATCGTTTTAAAGAATATCCAGATCAACGGTCGAAGTGTGTTGAGAGGATTTAGATATGAGATAATTGTGCAAAGTTGATTGCACAATTTGTGTGACTGGGAAATAGATTGGCCAGTCAGGAATGTGATTGATCAGTTAACTAAATAGATTGATCAATCAACTTTGTGATGGCTTAGTTAGGAATGTGATGTTTTAGTTAACTGAATAGATTGTTTAGTTAACAAAATAGATGGATTAGTTAACAAATTAGATTGCTTAGTCATCAATCACAATTTTCTCAATCAGAAAGTGAGTGAGGAATATGAATTAATTGATTTAATTAATTAATTCTTTTTTGGGGTTTGAATGTGCAAATCAAGTTTGACTTTTGCAAACAAAGTTGCATTAGTTTGATTTGATTTTTGATAATTGATTTGAATAGTTTTATTTAATTCAAATTTTTGGAGGGAAAGTGTTGTAATTAAATTATTATTTAATAATTTAATCCATTTAGGGGAATAAGGTTATTTAGCGACATAATTAAATAATTGACATTATTTAATTAATCAGGATGAAATAAGGTGGGATTAGGACTTTATTAAATAAATGAGATTTATTTAATTGGTCAAAATGATGAAACATGAATTAATTAAATAATGTTGTTTTATTTAATTAATAAAGGAATTAGGGTTTCTAGGACTTTATTAAATAAATGAAATTTATTAAATTTGTCTGAAATGATAAAAAAAAGTGAATTAATTAAATAATGTTGTATTATTCAATTAATAGAGGAATTAGGGTTTCTAGGACTTTATTAAATAAATGAAATTCATTTAATTTGTCTGAAATGATGAAAAAGTGAATTAATTAAATTATGTTGTATTATTCAATTAATAGAGGAATTAGGGGTTTTGATGTCATTTTGATGTGATGCGATGTGGTGTGATGCGGGAACATTGCAATATGATTCTAAGCGTTCCAGGATGATTCTGAGATGATGCGAGACATTATGGGATGATTCTAAACTGCTTCGGGGTGATTTTGAGTTTATATGAGATTTTATGGGATGATTATGAGTTATTATGAAGTGTTGTGGGATGATTCTAAGTCATTCCAAAGTATTACAAGATGATTTCGAGTCATTCTGAAGTGTTATGGGATGATTCTGAGTTATTCTGAAGTGTTATGGGATGATTCCAAGTCATTCTGAAGTGTTGCAGGATGATTCTAAGATATTCCAAAGTGTTATAGGATGATTCTAAGTCATTTCGAAGTGTTATGAGATGATTAGGAGTTACTCTCAAGTGTTATGGGATGATTATGAGTCATTACAAAGTGTTATTGGATGATTCTGTCATTCTAAAGTGTTACAGGGTGATTTTGTGTCATTTTGAACTATTACAAGATGATTATGAGTCATTCTGAAGTGTTAGAAGATGATTTTGAGTCATTCTAAAGTGTTATGAGATGATTTCAAGTCATTCTGAAGTGTTACAGGATGATTCTGAGTCATTTTGAAGTGTTACGAGATGTTTCCAAGTCATTCTGAAATGATGTAAGATGGTGTTCCATATTGTTTGACATTGCTTTAGGTTGTTCGATGTTGTTCAATGTTGCATTGATGTTGTTTAGTGTTGTTTGATGTCATTTAGTGTTGTTTGATGTTGTTCAGTGTTGTTTGATGTCATTCAGTGTTGTTTCATTCAATGTTGTTTTATGTCATTCAGTGTTGTTTGATGTCATTCAGTATTGTTTGATGTCATTCAGTGTTGTGTGATAGGTGTCAATTCAATTTTGCATGTCTACATTTTTCCCCTCTTTGATACAAAGTACTAGTTGCTTTGTTTCAAATATTTTTTTTTTAAGATTAAGTTTTTTTAAAACATTTATGCCCCACTATGTCCCAGTGTTCAATGGAATGATTATAGGACTTCGTGTTTCCCCCTCGAGAGGTTGACCAAAAATTTCAAGTTTTGAGGTCAAGCTCTTGACACTATTGTATTTGTCGTTTCGATATTTTTAGATGGAATATTCTATGTTAATGTGCATCATTTCTTGTTCAGAGCTTCTAATTTGTAAGTAGGAAGATTTCCTAAGTGTAATTAGGTTTCCTAGATGAAATTAGGGTTTCCTTGAGGTGTTATATAGGCAATTTGTCTTCAAATTTGATCATTTGTTCTTAGTTATTTTTGTTAATTCTTGTCTCTAGATTCCACATTTTGTCAGTTGCTGAGGGAGAATGTCGAGATTTGAGGTTGTCCCACATCATTTTGAGCTCATTCAAGAGTATAGATAGCCTTCAAACATCGGCTCCCTGATATGTACCTTTTCACCCTTCACTTTCATCTTGTTTTTGATTCACCCATCGCTTTCATCGCGTTCTCATTTTTCATGTGCAAATTCCTGTCAGACAAATGCATTGGTTTTGAGGTTTTGGCACGTCTCGATTTTGGTGCATTTTTCAAGTGTTTTTTGTGTTTCTATCCAAAATTGGTGCATTTGTTCAAAACTGACGCATTTTTTCTAAGCACTTGTTCAAAAACTACATAGTTGTCTAGAAACTACGCAGTTGTTCTAAAACCGTGCACTTGTCTGGAAACTACGCCCAAAATCTTGTGCACTTGTCTTAAAACTACGCATTTGTCCCAGAATCTAGTAATTGAATCTTTGTCCATCATTTTTCTCTTAGCTTTGTCCAAACCCTAGTATGTGTGTGTTTACCATCATGAATGGCGTTCTTCATCATGTTTGCATTCTAAAACCTTGTCTTGTGTTTGTTTATCATCTCAAATGTCATTTTGGCACCTAGCATGCGTCGTTCTATGTTGCTTTGCTTGTTTTAGAGTGAAACCCTAACTTGTGTTTCTTTTTTGTTTAAGCATCATTTTGTCGTCATGCTTGTGTTCAAAACCCTAGCTTGTGTCCATTTTCCATTAAGCGTCATTTTGTTACCATGCCTGTGTTCAAAACCCTAGCTTGTGTTTGTTTAGCGTCATACATATCATTTGTCACCTAGCATGTGTCGTTCTTGCTTTGCTTGTTTTAGGGTGAAACCCTAACTTATGTTTATTTTCCATTTAAGCATTATTTTGTCACCATGCTTGTGTTCAAAACCCTGGCTTGTGTTCATTTAGTGTCATTCATGTCGTTTATCACCTACCATGTGTTTTTCTATGTTGCTTCACTTGTTTTTAGAGTGAAATCCTATCTTGCGTTCATTTCCCGTTTAAGCATCATTTTATTACCATGTCTGTGTTGTAAACCCTAGCTTGTGTCTATTTACCATTAAACATGTCTTTTATCACCTAGCATGTGTCATTTTGTGTTTCTTTTCCTATTTAGTGTGAAACCCTAGCTTATTGCATGTTTAGAGTGAAACCCTAAAATCTTGTTTTATATCTTTTGCAGGCAAATCTTTGATCGCTTATGACAAGAGAGAGACGTTCTCGTCACTTGTTTGATGCGATTGCCTAGTTCAATGCGTTGGAGTGGGACTTTCTTGATGCAATGGGATTGCATTTTAGGGTCTTGCCATTTTTGGGACTTGATCTTCATGTTATTTCATGGTGCAAAGGCATTTTGTAGACATGTGTTATATAAATATTCATCGGTCTAGTCGAGACCTCGTATGTGTTATGATTTTGTACTTTCCTATCACACTTGTGGCACTACGGATGTACTTATGACATATTCCTTTTTGATGATGATATATATGAGATATACCTTCTTTGATTCAGCCTCATTGTATGTTTATGTGATGGTCATATAGATGAAGGAATCATACTTTGTCTCATTTTATGATGTGATGGATGTTGATAGATGAATGCCCCATTCATGCTACATGATGTTTTTTAATTGGTTTATTATCATCATGATATGTATTGATAACATGTGGATGTAGAATGGATATGGGTCAAATGACGTTATACGTAGGATGAATGTTAATTAGAAGAAATATGATGATAAATAGAGAAATATGATGATGTTTGTTAGTTAGTAGAAATATGATAATGGATCAAACTTATGATGTTAATTGATGATGTGACTTTGCTTTGCTTTAGAGACTTCATTGTTTGAACAATCCTGCTTGATGTAGCAAATAGATACGATGCACCAGGGTATGAATTACCAAGGTGACTTTGTATCTATTGTGTGGACTTTGACTCTACAAACAAAGAGTATCCTTGTGCATACTAGACATACATAAACTTTTTTTAAAATATAGGGTGATTGCGTGAAAAATGTTTCAAACCAGTCACACAGAGAGGTATACAACACCTAACATGTAACTACTTCATGAACTGTTTTAATACAACTTCCATACTCAATAAAGCAAGTATTCACCATGGTAATGTTACAAACATGTCTTACAAATAGTAAATCAAAAATGACACTAAATTTCCCCCATTCCTTCTTCTCTAAATCCTTTTGGACATCCTTGAGAGATCCTGGGAATGAGTCAATAAAATAAATCACAAAAGTAAGACCACAAAAATATAAAAACACAGTTGCAGTATCACTTGCCATATCTGTTTAGAGTGGGGCTATTATCCATTGTTGATCATGTCTATCGTAGGAACGGATCTATTAAGGAATATCTCAGGATGTTGATGGGACTTGTTTAAAAAGATAGGTAGTTGATACTTTGGCTTTTGTTTTTGTCTTTTTACAGTCATCTCTTATGTGATTGTTTTTGCTTGAAAGTTCTAGCTTTTGATGGTTTCTTTGTTTGTGTGTTTGTTTTGTCAAAGGGTGATTTGGGACAGTTTATTTATTATGGGTGAACCTTTATTGTGGATAAGAGATGGTGGAAATAGGATTTTTTGAGATTTTTCAAATGTTTTTGTGCCTTCTGATGTTTATTTAATGTTGTTTTTGGTGTGTTTTCAAGTTATTTGAATGTTTTTGTTTTTGTTTTTGGTTTTTGTCAATTTTTGAGGAGCCTCATATCATGTGGATGCGTTTCGAGAGTTTGGGTGTCCTTTAGGCATCAGTTTCATAGTATGTGCCTTGTCACTTCTCGTTATGCATGTACATAGGTTATGTTAGTCAATAGCAAAGTTCTAGTGATTTTTGAGCACTTACATTGGTTTTGGCACTTTTGTTAGGTGTTTTTGGTGTTTCTATCCAAAAACTACATATTTGTTATGTTAGTCAATTGCCTAGAAACTGAGTAGTTATTTGAAAAATGCACAGTTGTTCTAAAATGGCACATTTGTTTTAAGCAATTATCCTAAAATCTCGCATTTGTTTCATGCAGTTGTCCTAAAATCTCACTTTTGTTTGCTTTGTGACTTGTAATTTTACCTTATCTTCAAACCACCATATCTTGGTCATATAGTATTTTTCATTAATTTTTTTTTAAATGGGGTAGAATTTCATGATCTTTGCAATGGTGTTGGTGGTTTTCAGTTTTTGTGCAGTTAAATTTTCCATTGGTGTTGTGATCTTGCATTTTCCTTTGTTTCATTTAAACCCTATTAGCATTTTTTTGTTATCATCCTAAATGTCGTTTGTCATCATGTTTTGTATTGTTTTGTGTTGTTTAGCATGTTTAGAGTGAAACCCTAACATCATGGGTTTAAAATTATTGTAGTTGATCCTCAAACCATTCTAGCTGAGGGAGAAATGACTTTGAGATCTATTTGATCTGATTATCGGTTTCATGGGTTTTGATGTTTTGTGAATGTTTTTGAATTTTTTTGGATTTTTTGTTTTTTTACTAAGTTGAAAGAAAGCAAGTTGGAAACCTAAGGGGACTGACTTAGGGCCCCGGGGGCTAAAAATATTTTCCTACGTTGTACACGCAGAGACCACGTATTTCAACCGTTTGACTCAAAGCATGAACTATTTTTGGGTAAACAACATCGATAGAATGGATTGATATCTTGTTTCTTTGTCTAGAGGATATGTTGTGGGAAATTCACTTGAACTAGCTATGAGGTTCAAGCAAATGTTGATATCTTAGACTATTTGATTGAAGGAATATTCCAATGATGTTTTTTTTTTTATGTTTTTCAGATGTTTTTGGATTTTTACCCTTTTGCCTAGGGGATAAGATGTTGAAAAATTGGATTGATACTTCACCTTGTTTTTCTAGAGGATATATTGTAGAAAATATTACTTGAACTAGCTATGGGGTTCAAGAAACTATTGATATCTTATAAGTGTTAAGTGAAGGAATACTCCATGTTGTCGTCATCTTTAAAGGTTACCTCAGTAGTGCATTGGTGGTACACCTTGTTATTGGGATGAATTATTTTGAAGGTTACCCTAATAGTGCATTAGCAGGATACTTGTTGATGGGACAAATTGTTTTAAAGATTACCCTAGTAGTGCGTTGGCGGGTATACCTTGTTGTTGGTGGATTTTTACCCTCTTTCCTAGGGTGTAAGATGTTGAAAACATGGATTGATATGCCACTTTGTTTTTCTAGAGGATATGTTGTGGAAAATCTTACTTGAACTAGTTGTGGGGTTCAAGTAATTGTTTATATCTTAGAAGTTTTGAGTAAAGGAATACTCCATGTTGTCATCATCTTTGAAGGTTACCTTGGTAGTGCGTTAGTAGGATACCTTGTTGATGGGATGATGCCTAGATCACACCATGAGTTAGAAGACATAGATCAAAAGTTTTTTTGAAGCGAGATGCAAGCATTTTCCCCCAGTGTCTAGCAATGTAGGTGATGGATTATCTTGTGATAGGATAACATGTTTGGATAGAATATGCCCTTTGGACAATGCCTCATGGCTCAGATAATGTTGGATATGATAGGATCAATGACAATGAACCATGTCAAGATGTTTTCCATAAGCAAGTGTAAAATTTATATCAAACATTTGTCAAGATCAAGATAAGTTGGATTTTGGAAACAATGGCTTGGGTTTGTTATGGATAAGTTGAGATGCTTCCACCTGAAATGGTGCATGTAGATGCTCGATTCTACACATGATGCTTGTTTGTTAGGTTTTCATAATGGTACTTGTCCAAAGTGCCACCATAGTGGTTTTCACTAGAGGATAATTCTTTTCTTGACTTTTTATCTTGATTTTTTTCTTTTTTTTTCTTATGTCACACAAGATGCTTGTTTACCAAGTTTTCATCATGGTGAAACTTGTTTTCTCATGTTGGACCACCTAATGGTGTTGATGTAGACATTTCCAATGCTGATATGGTCATTGTTGTTGTCATGATGTGTTAATGATATCCTGCTTGGAGGAGTTGTTTTACTAGGATATGAGTGCTTGAATGTAACTTCTGATAATTCTTCTCTTCCTTGTTGATACCAGAGTTTACCTTACCTTGATGCACACATCACGATAGTGTACCCTTAGAATCCTTATGATAAAAAGTTTCTTCCAACACATGGTCAATGTGAGATTTGGATATCATGGATGGTAAAAAGTGTTGAGGGATATGATATTTAGATGGATTGGTCGATAGTTTGGAACCTTTGACTCTCCAAACTTGGGATGATGAGCAATGATGGGTGAATATGGAGATTTGATTGGGACCAACATCTTCATCTACCTTGTAAATCATTTTTGAAGCTTTCTTTTGTATTGTTGGATATCTTTGTTGGATGAATTTCCCTTTTTTTAATTTTTCCCCATAGTTTTTTTGACTAATGGAGTTTGATAGGGATGATTTTCTAGCTTTTTCTTTTGTATCCATTTGAATTTTTCTTGTCCATTTTTTTGGTTTCTTCTTTTGCTTCAATGACTTGTTTTGTTCTTTGATATAGATTTTTATTTTGTTGTTGGTCCCAATCAGAGGGTGGAAATATGTGCAGATGTCAATTCATGGTATGGCTAGTTGTAGCATTGGTATCGATTTCATCATAAGGACTCTTAGTGCTCTATATGTCGATGCTTGCATTAGATAAAGTTTCCCCTAGTATTATGGAGGTATCCTTGATGTGTTTATCTCGCTTAGTTTTTAAATAATCAAGACCTAGATGCTTAAGATTTCCCATAATTTGCACTGGATCACTATTCATGTAGACCTAATCCTCTTCCTTGATATTGAATCCATTGAGAGAGTTTATTTGCAATGGGATATGTCTTACCTTGGAAACGAGGTGCTATTATTTCTTTGCTCTATTGTAGATCTTTAAATGTGGTAGCTTCCTCACTAATAGGCTCCTTTAGATGTGAGATACCTTCTTTATTGATATCTTTAACATGTTCCTGTGAAACATCATATTTTAATGCTTCTTCAAGAGGTGTTTATGATTTATTGTCCACAAAAAGTTCTTCCTCATGATTCATTTTTTATATTCCTTCATAGGATTTTTTTGATTCACAACTTATGTATAAGTCCTCTTGTTGATCACCTTCTGATATGTCTATATAGGATGTTTTTGATTCACAACTTATGTATAAGTCTTCTTCATGATCCCTTTTTGATATGCCTCTAGCTTATGTTATGTCTTGATCTTGTGTATAGATGCTAAGAGTAGGAGAATCTTGCTCCTTAGTAATGATTTCAAGAGTATGAGACTCTTTTCTTGGATGAAGATCATCTACATGTCCACTAGGAGTAAGCATATCATGGGTAGATGTATGTGTGTTTGATATATGGATTAGTTCTTTTGGAAAACATGTGATGTCTTGGAAGATATCTGCCAAGTCATTATAGTATTTTGATGATAGGGATTCTTGATCTTGAGTTTGTGTGGTATTATCTTTGATAGGCTTTGGATCACATTCTTGACATGGATCAATTTCAAAGAAGGGATTACTTGTAAAGGGTCCTTCGCTTTCCTCAAAATGTGGGCATATGGGTAATGATGCTTGGCTTAGATCTTCTACATTGGGTATAGGTGTTGGATCAAGAGTCTCTTGATCATCAATATATATTTCCAAGAGGTTCGATGATGTCAATATATCTTGGATTGAATCATTGCTAGACTTGGGTGATTGATTTTGATCATGCTTGGGACTAATTTTTTTATGTATGTCCTCTTTCTCACTGGATGATGTAGAAACATTGTCAATGTGATCGGTGATAGATAGCTCTTGATCGTTTCTTTCAACTTTTGACATTGAGACATTATCATTTTTGTTATTAGTTGATGGCCCTTGAATGTCATTTTTAATAGCTATTTCTCCCTAATCAATGAGGTCTTGGATGAGATTTTTGAGTGTTGCACATCTGTTCATTGGGTGACCCTTGATTTTTTGGTACTCACATCATTCGTACTAGCTATACCAAGGGACTTTAAAGCTTGGTTCACCATAAGTTAGACTATCTCTGATTTTGATAAGTTCTTGTTGAACTAGTTCATGCATGACTACCTCTAAATTCTCTCCCAAAGGTGTGAATTTCCTTCCTGGTTGGTAATCTTTCCTCGGTGGCTTTTCTTGATTGTTTTGATCTTGATTTTTTGGAACTCTTTGATTTTATAATTGGGGTATATTTTGATATTGTACTTGAGGTACACCTTGGTGTTGCAGAACTTCTTGATACCATAGTTGAGGTACATCTTGATATTGCACTTGAGGTACACCCTAATATTGCATTTGAGGCACACCTTGATATTATTGATATTTGAGGTGTTTTTGAGGTGCTTGTGGAATGATGCTCATTTTTTGTGGATATGTAATGTCCTAAATTTGCACATGGCATCGACGATATGTTTGATTTTTGTTTTGTTTAATTTCCTCAAGATCTCTCTCAATTTTATCTAGGGTATTTTGATGTTCTGGACTTATTCCTTGATGGGGATTTTGAAACCCTTGATGTTGTTGCCCTATTTGATATTGTGACCCTTGATAAGAGTAATTTGGGTAATATATCAACATGTTTTGGGAATGTTTTGATACTCAATACCCTATCAAAAGATCACTTGGTTTGTATCCTCATGGGCCAATTCCATCATTCATGGTGTTTGTTGGTGGGATACTGGTGTTGTTCTTGCTTGCTTCCATTTTTTCCTATGTTGTGATCTTGTGGTTGTCATAAACAACTTGGGTCTCCTATGGGAGAGTGGTGTACTTTCTAGTTGACTCAAATTCTAAAGATCCAGTGTTTTCCTAAAGATTATGTAAGATATTGGAACTGTTGGAATAGACCCGAATTCTGACAATAGTAGAAGGAATACAAGTTTGGATTTTTTTTGGAAGCTCATTTGTAGAAGTTATATACCAACCTAGTTTTGGTTTCATGAAGTGCCCAAAGGTGTTTCTTGAGACATTTTGGACTTAGATGCCTAAGTTTGAAATGACAACCCTATGGAATTTACCTTAGGGATCTTGACCACACATGAGATCATGAAGTGGATATTGATTGCCATGCGAGAGGTAGTAATATGGGTCTTTCGGATGATAAGTTTGATTTTTCTTCCTCTTCGTTTAGGATAATTGATGTGGTGAGAAACTGGTGGGGTGTCTCATTTTTTGCAAATATAAAGTTTCTCAAACTGCTTATGATGTTGATTTGTGCACCTGTAATGTGCATGAGACTTGGTTGAATAATTGGCGCTATAAGATCTAGTTGTTGAATTGGGGCAGTTGGTCACCAAATGGTCATAAATTTGGTGGTGTTATGGGATGGTTGTTCTGAATCTCAAGACCCTAGGGTTTAAGTGTTGTTTTGGATGACACTACTTCTTCGGGAATCAAAATGTTGAAGAACTAAGGTCCATATTCCACTTCCTTATCCAGAGGATATGTTGCAGGAAAGTCTACTTGTATTATCTATGAGTCCAAAGTAACTGTTAATATCATGGATGTCTGAGTGGAGGAATGACCTTAATGGTTTATTTGATTTTGATTTCAAATAGGTAGGATGGAAATAATGGATTTGGGACTATCTAACCTTCTATCTTTCCAATTGTTTTGGTTCGAAAAATGATCTTGTGAACAAATATTTTTCAACTTTTTCTCTGTGTTTTGAAATATGGCAAGTGATAAGGCAACACTTGGACTGACTCAACAAGCATGGACTTATGTGACCTTCATGTCTATAACTTAGGTTGTGAAATCACAACACCCAATCCATAGTTCCCAAATGTTTACTTTGATTAATGACCCTGAAATCAAAGTCAGAATGTTCAGAAAGCTTTAAGGAAAGATCCTTTCAAAGGAGTGCAAACATAAGGCTGCTCTCACAAGTGTGCACTAAATCAAAGGGTTTGTGGTTTAACCATCTTGTTTAGTGTGTGTTTTGAATGTGTTATTTTTCTTCAAATCAAACACATAATTTGATAAAATTGTTTTTAATGTAATGGGCCAAGTTTAACATAAACTAGCAATTACAAACCTAGGGGATAGACACCATTCTCTTAGGTAGGCCCGCCTCATGCTCTAAAGAGATGATTTTACATGCAACTTATGGCGTGGGCCTATAGTCGGACATGGCAAGTAGTTTCTCAAAATTAAATTTTGATGCACCAATTTCAGAGAATGTTTTTGGATAATAGGGTCGCTTCTAAAACACTTTGGTTCTTAGTGATAACAATGAACACGGAAATATATCACTCACTCACTAGTCACTGAAGGCTCTTTAACCATTCCTATTCCACTTAAGGTATGGGATTAGGTGCAGTCTGTTGTCAGCACGACTTGAAGCTACTTTCTTACAAGTTTGCAACCTTTAATATAGCCCGCCAGTAAACGTGCTTCGGGACCTTGCAATGAGTTCTCTTATGTGGGATGTATCTCAAGGCAAGCCCCCTCTTTAAGGTAAACTTAAAAATAAAGTGAAATGCTCAAAAATGTTCTTTCACTCACCCAAGATCACCAAAAGGTGTGAGGGGAGAAGATAAAACACTTTAGCTTTGCTAATCAATGAATGCATAGTGAACAATCCATAGCAATTTGATTAATTTTAAACACCTCGAGCGATGTTATCCCCAAAAATTTGTGAATAAACAAAAATTTATTTCTAACTTGCACCCACATGAAGTGTTCAAGATATCAAGAAATTAAGATATCAATGGTGAGAGATCATAAAGAAGCATTTGTTCATTTTTATGAGCTTCAAATGAAGTTTTTCTAAGAAAGGCAATCCTTGTCCTATCTTGGTCAACAAATTAAAAAACATGCGTGTGTCCACATAATAAAAAATGATTTCACTCTTTTTATGCACTGAAATTAAAGATTCATACTTATGAAAACATTAAATGTGCTCATTTTTAGAGCCCAAAACTGAAATTGTTTTGTTCTTTTTATGAGCACCAAACGAAAATTCCTAACTTAGAAAGCTTAAAATTGGTTCATTTTTAACAAAACTAAAAACAAATGTCAGTTTGTGTTGTTCATTTTTAGATCACCAAAAGGAAGTTCCCAAGTTAAAAATCTTAAAAATTGTTTATTTTAACAACACCAAAAACAAGTGTGAGTTTGTGTTGTTCATTTTTAGATTACCAAAAGAAAGTTCCTAAGTTAAAAATCTTTAAAATTGTTTATTTTAACAACACCAAAAAAAAGTGAGTTTGTTTTCTTCAATTTTAGAGCACCAAATAAAATTCCTAAGTTAATTAAAAAGTAATTTAGAAACTGGGACCGATCGTCTTCCCTACAATAAACACATTAGAATCATTAAAATCCTACATTAGATCTACCAATTCCTTCTTACACATCAAAAAAATAGAGCACCTGTTAGTGAAAACCTATTTTAAAAGTGTAGGATTGGTGCATTTTTCTGTCAGAACTATTGCTCATAATAGAAAATACAAATGCTAACTTACGAAATTACAAATGCACTAGTCTGAGACAAATGTGCCATTCCCATGACAAGTGTGCAGTTCTTCTGAAAAATGTGCCATTGTTCTAAAAAATATGCAGTTTTATTGATAGACAAATGCTCAGACTTTCTGGATAGATGCTCATGTCTTCAGAACGAGCGTGTGAAAACTGTGACAAAAGCATTTTTGGGACTTGCAACTTCAAAAATGGCTCAAATGAATGTCAGAGGGGACAAGGGTCCCACCGAGCATGCCAGAATGTGTGAGGGGGAATGAGGTCGTTAGATTAATGATCCAAGAGGGATATTAGAGCAATCTAACGAAGAAATCTAATCTACAACCAAAAAGCTTAAATCTAAGATCTAGAAACTCCTACACATACGAAATTCAAACTATTCTATTGCAAAGTTCATGCGCAAAGTGTGGATGAATACTTTTTGTATTTGGTTGATCGAAGATAATGGATGAAGTTCTCTCTCAAGGATGATCTTGACAACACTTCCTTGCTCAATGTATGCTGATTCTTCGATCCTTATTTGTGAGGAAAGGGATTTTTTATATAGAAAAGGAGATTTGAAATGGATGATCAAGATCGTTTTGAAGAATATCCAAATCAACAGTCGGAGTGTGTTGAGAGGATTTAGACATGAGATAATTGTGCAAAGTTGATTGCACAATTTGTGTGATTGGGAAATAGATTGGCCAGTTAGGAATGTGATTGATCAATTAACTGAATAGATTGACCAGTCAACTTTGTGATGGCTTAGTTAGGAATGTGATGTTTTAGTTAACTAAATAGATTGTTTAGTTAACAAAATAGATGGATTAGTTAACAAATTAGATGGATTAGTTAACAAATTAGATTGCTTAGTCAACAATCATAATTTGCTCAATCAGAAAGTGAGTGAGGAATATGAATTAATTGATTTAATTAATTAATTCTTTTTTGGGGTTTGAATGTGCAAATCAAGTTTGACTTTTGCAAACAAAGTTGCATTAGTTTGATTTGATTTTTGATAATTGATTTGAATAGTTTGATTTAATTCAATTTTTTGGAGGGAAAGTGTTGTAATTAAATTATTATTTAATAATTTAATCCACTTAGGGGAATAAGGTTATTTAGCGACGTAATTAAATAATTAGCATTATTTAATTAATCAGGATGAAATAAGGTGGGATTAGGACTTTATTAAATAAATGAGATTTATTTAATTGGTCGAAATGATGAAACGTGAATTAATTAAATAATGTTGTTCTATTTAATTAATAGAGGAATTAGGGTTTCAAGGACTTTATTAAATAAATGAAATTTATTAAATTTGTTTGAAATGATGAAAAAATGAATTAATTAAATAATGTTGTATCATTCAATTAATAAAGGAATTAGGGTTTCTAGAACTTTATTAAATAAATGAAATTTATTAAATTTGTCTGAAATGATGAAAAAGAGAATTAATTAAATAATAGTGTATTATTCAATTAATAGAGGAATTAGGGTTTTTGATGTTGTTTTGATGTGATGTGATGTGCGGTGTGGTGTGATGCGAGAATATTGTGGTATGATTCTAAGCATTTCAAGATGTTTTTGAGATGATGTGAGACATTACGAGATGATTTTGAACTTTTTTGGGGTGATTTTGAGATGATCTGAGATGTTATGGGATGATTCTGAACTATTTCGGGGTGATTCTGAGTTGATGTGTGACATTATGGGATGATTCTGAGTTATTATGAATTGTTACGGGATGATTATGAGTCATTCTAAAGTGTTAGAGGATGATTTTGAGTCATTTTGAAGTGTTACGGGATGATTCTAAGTCATTTTGAAGTGTTACGGGATGATTCTAAGTCATTTTGAAGTGTTACGGGATGATTCTGAGTCATTCCAAAGTGTTACAAGATGATTTTGAGTCATTTTGAAGTGTTACAGGATGATTTTGAGTCATCCCAAAGTCTTATGGGGTGATTCCAAGTCATTTTGAAGTGTTACGGGATGATTCTGAGTCATTTTGAAGTATTACGAGATGATTTTGAGTCATTTTGAAGATTTACAAGATGATTCTGAGTCATTCCAAAGTGTTACGAGATGATTTTGAGTCATTCTAATTTTTTACAGGATGATTCTTAGTCATTCTGAAATGATGTGAGATGATGTTCCATATCAATTGACATTTCTTGAGGCTATTCGATGTCGTGCAGTGTTGTTTGATGTTGTTCAGTGTTGTTTGATGTTGTTCAGTGCTATTTGATGTCGTTCAATGTTGTTTGTTGTCGTTCAGTGTTGTTTGATGTCGTTGAGTGTTGTTTGTTGTCGTTCAATGTTTTGTGATAGGTGTCAAGTCAATTTTACATGTCTATAGTCTCATCAAATATGTGGGCTTGAAAGCGATATCCATAAATGTCATGTCAAATTCTCATATGTGTTCCATTATTTATCCCCTTTCCCTTTATACTTGTTAAATTTTGGCACAATAAAGTGAGGGGGAAAAGGTGGCATGTATAATTTTTTGTCAAATGGATAAGGACACAATTCCTCCATAGAATATGTCTTTTTATTGTTCCCCAATTGCATGTTTGTCATTTGTTGTTATATTGCATGTATTTTTGCATTAAGGTTTCTGCGATAGATGGTGTTGCGTTTGGTTGATTTTGCATGGTGGCATTAGTGTTTAATGTTGGATTTGGAGTAACACTTTTTTTCATGGGACCTTGTTGATATTGATGTGAGAATGTTGCATTGGTGTTCATTTGATTTGGAATGAAATTGGTATTTTGATTTATCCCAAAAGTCATGTTTGTGTTCGGTGTAGCATTTTAAAATTATGGTGTTGGACCTTGATTGGCACTTTAGAATTGAAATTTTGGACCTTTATTTGTGTTTTAAAATGTAGGACCTTGATTTGAATTTTGATATTAAGGTTTAGGACCTTGATTTTCATTTTGAAATTGAGATGTAGGACCGTCATTTTTATTTTGAAATGATGGACCTTGGTTTATGTTTTTAAATAAAGGTGCAAGGCCTTGATTTGTGTTTTGAAATTAAGGTGTAGGACATTGATTTGTGTTTTGAAATTGATTTGGAACCTTATGTGGAACAATATGAATCCTCCTTGATTTATTGGGTTTATTTTGAGGTGTGGGACCTTGATTTGTGTGTTGGAATAGAGGATTTATGAATGTCATACCCATGGAGCTTGATGATGAGGCACCAAATGTAAAATTTTGTCCTTGTGTTGTGGCATGAGTTCTCTTGTTTCTAAATATTGGTGGATTAGTGTGTGTTGTTGTACCAAGTGGTAGGCTATTGAACATTTGTTGTGAGGATGGTATTCCTAATGAAAAATTGTTTTGTCTGAAACATTGGTTTTGTGCTTGTGTATCTACCTCTACAAGTGTAGAAACATCATAGCCTTGAGGAAGTTTGGAACATTTTTTAGCTAGTGCATAAAATAATTTTTTTGGATCATCACTAACAAGCTCATCTACAATGCATATAATTATTGGATCTTGGGAGGCTCTTTTAATCTCTTCTAGAGTTAAGAATTTTTTGAATTCTTTTAAGCCAAGGTTATCAAAAAAATTTGGTGAATCTCTTTGTGGTGTCTCTCTTTGTGATGGTGAATATTGATTTTAATATGACCCAAGGTTTGTGCCATGTGGAGGACTAGAAAAGAGGTTGTTTGAGGAATCCATGTCCTTTCTCTTTTCTCGTGATCTTGTTTCAAGCATGTAAGACTTGCAAGGTGAATATGATATTGCAAGGATGATAAATGCAAAGTTGGATATGAGACTAAGCTATTTTTTTGAGATTTTTTTTTGGATTTTTGAGGATAAGGATGAAAAATGATAATGCACTAAAGACTGAGGTTTGAGATGTAATTATGATAATGACCTTATGACTAAAGGATATGGTATGAAAATTAAGCTAAATGAGACTAAGGGATGTCAAATGATAATAATTATATGGACCTTCAAGATCTAAGAAAGAGGATCCTAACCAATCTATGTTGATCTAAGAGTATAAACCAAATTGTCATTGACCTTTATGAGGACCAATATTGAGAGATTTTGATAGGATGAGTCTAAACCAATACACAAGTTTGAGACCCAATTTTGATAATGACAAAGATGGTGATGGTAATTGAAATTTAAAAGATAAAGATAAATGGCAATCTGAATAAGCAACCATGAATTTTACAAAGGCTTGATAAGCTTCCTATGTCTGAAATCTCAAAGGTATGTGCAACCTAAGCCAAACCCAAGATTAACTATGTTTGGTAAGGATGGACAATGCAACCTAAATGTGATGCTACCTAAATGAAAGTGATGGAATGGACTAGTCAAGTCTTGCAAGTCTAATTTTTTGATAAGATCACTATCAAGACAATTAAGATCAAGGTTGGACAAGTATTCTTTGAAATTCTAATAATTGGGCAATTATGGCTCACTATTTTTGCAAGTGTAGTGAACTATGTGCTAGTTTCAAGTTTAACGATCTCAAATGGTTTTTATTTTTGGAAAATGTGGAAATATGACTGAAGAAACACTGAAAAATAGAGAAAACACTCCAGGAAGATAGATTTGGTTGTTGGCTTTGTCAAAAAAATTGTATGTGATATGTATGTTCGAGGTTTATTCACCCCAATTTCTACTAGTATAAACACATATAAAAAAAAATCAAGCACTTCCTATCCCTAAGGTCAATGTCCAATGGTGTGATGCTTAGGCCCATAGCTTGGAATATTTTTCAACATGAGGGAGGGACACTATTTCGGGTTATGTATCAACTCTTGTCTACGAGAGTGGATGGATAGGGGCCTCCTAGAATGGAAGGATAACCCAAATCACCCTTTTCTTGGAAAGTTACAAGTATAACAAGTAACTTACGCTAATACAAGGATTCCCAACTCACTCAAGGGAGCCATATGGTGAATAAATGTCAGGGTGTGGTGCTATAACCTTGCACTGAGAGTGACACAAAGATAATTCAAGCAATAAGGGTGGCTACTAAAATGGTGTCTAGTCACAACTCAGGGACATGCCACCTCGTAAGCATCCAACAAGCCACTTAAGGCTTTAACCAACCTTACTAAGGGAACTTATATGCTAAGGTACCTCCTTATTTTGATCGACACTATACGGTGAAAGATAATAGCAATTGGACTTGACTTTCATATAATCCTTTTTTATACCAGCCTGAGGGAAAAATTGTTTTGAGCCACCTTCAATTTCTTCATACAGATGTGTCACTTAGGTAGGCCCAACTAAAAAGAAAAATAAGATGCAATGATTTCTCTTCACCCAAGATAACATGAAGCGGAAGGGGAGAGGATACTCTCACTACACCTTATGTGATCTACTAACAAATAATGTTCAATTGTACCAAACATGGTAGACAATCATTCATTAAGTAGCCCAAATTAAAATGTACCTACTTAAGAAAACACTCAAATGCAAGTTGGTGTTAGTTTTATGCCCAATGAGTATGAGATGCAAAGTTGTTCATTTTAAAACCCATGAGTGAAAGATGCAGTTTGTTGTTCATTTTAATCTCGTGAACGTAAGATACAATTTGATAGGCTATCAATAGGTCCTACTACTTTATAATGTAGAATTTCAATTAGTCGACCAGGCAGTGTCCAAGGCAGTTTGCAAAAGAAGATAATTCAGATAACTCATCTTAGATTTTTTGTTTTTCTTTAAACTACTGAAATCAATTTTAGTCTAAGGCCATTTAACTTCTTATCGGGAAAACAATTTATTCTAGGAAGACTGGAAATACTTAAACTAGAAAGCATAAGATAACTAATTTAGAAAGCATCATGACTAAACTAGAAAGCATAATATAACTAATTTAGAAAGCATCATAACTAAACTAGAAAGCATAGAGATAAGCAAACTGTATAACTGATAAACTATGAAAGTGGAAAAGTAAGTAAACAGACTATAAAACATTTTCTCGAATAGTAAAAGATTGTAACAACTACGAAGAATAACTCATACTAAAAATATTGGTGCTTCGAAACTCCAGACTCAACTCTTAGCAAACTTAAATAATTCATACTAAATAATTATTTTTGTAACAACTAAAACAACATAATAGTAAGTACTTATCTATTTAAACTAACTCCCCTCGAGTGGTCAGCTCACAGGTCACACTTTGTTCTCAAATCACATAAACTGTAGGTTTTGGAGTCCTTCCATTATAAACAGTTATCATCTATAGTTCAACAACTTAGCAATTGATAGAAGAAGGTTCTTTCATTCATCAGTATTCAGAAATCATATAAGCAACATAACATTACTATTCAGTCTTATTCTTCCATTTTCAAATTATATTCTTATAGAAAAAAATATAACTAAATCCTAGATTTTAGATGGTGTGGATAGCCATTGAAAAAGTCTTTTAACAACTTTAACTAACTTCCATGTCTTTAAAACTCATAAACGTAGAGAAGGCTCGAGATGAGCCATGAAGTTTTTGGTAACATAAATTAAATAGACAATAACTAAATCTTCGGTTCATCAGCCTATGATTCAGGAGGAGGTTCACAGCATCTACCTTTCATCATACTTAAGGCACATGCTGGTTCAACATTTTGTAACAACTGCTAGATGACTGATTATTCCCTACAAAAACACTCAAGTCAACCCATTAAACCTCTATTGGAAAATTTCCTCAATTGATCATAAGAAATAAAGTTTGCATAATTTTCCTTAAAGATAAGCAATTATTTCTCCTAAAGTTTAATAAATTGGCACAGACTTAGGATTGAAATTGTAAGAATAAGCTTTTTTTATTTTATTATGATGAGGTTATTTTTACCTCATCATTTCCTTCCCCGCCTAATTCCTAGCAGGTCCTCCTGCTCCATAGTTATAACCCTAATTTTTATTCCACTCCTCGTATATGGCACTGAGATCATGTTCCTCTCTTGCTATTGCATCAAAAGCTACAGGGTCATGGATGAACCCTTTGTGAAATATCACACTCTCTCTCCATTCATTAAAAATTATATCCTTCTAATCAGTTGAAATATTGAAAGCAGGAGGTGGATTAAGTATTAAAGGAGGCCTGTATCTCATTCCCATCCAGTTTGTCTTAAGGGTTCTCAGGATTTTGACTAAAGCATCAGCACTTCTAAAAGGCCACCTGAGATTAAGAGGGGAAATGACCTCTCTTTTCTTGAGGTAAGCAGGTAATGGATTGAACCTCTCTTCACAAGCGTGTCATGCTTTCCCAATCAATTTTTTCCCATGATTCATAAAATTATTGTAATACTGCTTGAGGCTGTCATCATACTTTTCTTTCATTTTGTCATTAATTAGGAGAGATGAAAAGGTGTCTTCGAAACCTCTAGGCCTATAATTTGGTGACCTTATTTGGAGACCTATTGTCTTTTTTTCCTGTGCAAATTCTTTTGTACGCTCCTTAGAATGAATCTGGTTTCTCATGGTAGACAACAGGGCTCTTAATTCTACTTCTCCAACAAACAGGTTGATAAATAAATCGATGTGATTTTCTAATAATAAATCATGCAAAAAGAACTCACAAATCAAATCTTGATCCTTAGGGGTTGACTCTACAAATATCTTAATAAAATCTTTGTCATTAGGTTCATAAGGCTGACCATTATAGATTCTGAATAATTTCCATCTTATCCACTATTCGTTTAAAAACATGGAATACAATCTAGATGGCCTTCTACAGGATAGTAGACAATCAATTAATTGGCATGCATCTTGTTTGCCTTTGTATGCCTTGTGAAATGAGTCCTTCAGGAGTACCAATTCCTTCTTCAGCCTGTAATTTTCAGTTTGAACATTTCTTAAGAAATGTCATTTTTCCATCCATTTCATTAGTAGTGGGGGAATGCGAACCTGGAACCAATCAGTTATAGCCAGCTCAGTTTGGATTTCTTTGGATTCCATGTTTGGTTTCATAGTGCATTTCACCAAGTCTTGTTCCAACTCTACAAATTTGCTGATGGAAGCATTTAATTCTTCAGTTCTTGTTTTCTTGTCTTCTTCAAAATCTAAGAAAATAAGCACAAAGTTTTGCTTTATCCTTTCAATTTCTATATTCTTTCCTGCAATGTCAACATTATAAGTTGTATGCTTTTGACTCAACTCTTGTATTTTCTCTTTCAACTTATAAATCATTGTGTCCTTTTCATGTAATTGTAGTTATAAACCCTATATTTCTTGATTCATTTTATTTATTACAGCCATATGCACCATCAATTCTTCTTTTTGCAATTCAACTTGTTCATTACTTTTGTACAATTTTTCTTTAGATTATCAATTTCTATTTTACATTTCTCTATTTCTGCAGTGTCATCCTTTGTTTCAACTGTCTCAATAATTCTATTAACAATAGGGGGAAAATTACTTGGAATACCATCATCTCCCTCCTATTCTCTTCCTTGAATTTCTTCAGTGAAGACCTCCTCCACATATACAGAGTGGGAAGGAATTTGTTCGACTAAATCTTATTTTTCTAGAGGTATTTCCTCTACATTGGTAGGCTCTGAAATCTCTACAGGCTCAGATGGCCAATTGGGCTTTTTCTTTTTGGAACTTCCCTCCATACCCTACATTGGGGTTTCAGAGAATTCAGAGGCTAGGTGCTTACTTATTCTTAATGGAGGAAGACCTTGGAAGGTGACAGGTGTCCTATTTTTCCCTTTTCTTTTTCTTCTATGGTTACTCAAACTAGAATAAACAAGCTCGACTTGCTCTAGAAAATTAGGGGTTTTGAATTCATTACTTAAAAATTTTGGCACTTCCTCACCAAGGGTGGTGGGATTAGGACCTTCTGGAGCTGGAGAATCCTTAGGGGAAATTGCTCCAGATGGTGAAGTAATTCAGTGAGACGATTCCCCTGGTTCTATTGTTTTTCTGATTGAAGGCTTCTCAATTTTCTTTAGAAAATTTTCCCATTTTCCCTCGGATTTCTTGCGAAAATGGTATTTACAAATCAATTGAATTAATCCATGGTGTTTTAGTGGCCCTGACCCTATTTTATATCTTTCTATGGAAGTGTTTAGAGAGTCATATAAAAATTCAAAAAAATTTACCCTAAGAGCAGGGTTCTCTTTCCCATGACGCAAACGGATCAGCATTCGAAAAGTAGGTCCTACTACAACAGCTAGTTGACCTTCACAAGTAAAATATTTTATGATCCAAGCAACAATAGTACCCCAGGGCTCTAGTATGGAGGTCCTCTAGAGCCCTTTATTCTGTCCTCTGGTGCTAATTACTACCATGGGGTGAGGGTCTCCCTCTCTAACAAATAATTTAGATAATTTTTGGTACGTTATCTGAGAGGTTTCTTTTATCTTAATACCTTAATTTTCTAACCTAGACAAATGGGAAATTATTTTTGGACTCACCTTGAACTACTTTCCATGAAGTACCACTTCACCATTTGAGTAGTTTTCAGCAAACGAGCTCACCAAATTTTCTGATAAAATCCAACCATCCTGCCTCTTCGAATAGTCTGGAGATATTGCTTAATCCCAAGGATTTGTTAGTTGAATTTGGCTCTAACTTCTTTTTACCACTCCCCATTTTTATATTTTCCCTCTCTGTAAAAAAATTCAATCACAGCCCAAAGCTTTCACACAACACTTTTGAAAATATTGCCTTTGAAATTACTTATTTGTCTTGTTTGCAACTTACGATGCAATGATTTTCAATCTGCATGGAGGCATGCAAAAGGCTTTTCCTTACAAGTAGTTGATCGTCGAGTGGCACAAATTCCTAAATTCGAAGTGGAGTTCATGCCAATTAATTATTCTTTATTCGAAAATAACCACCTACTTAAAGCGAAAATTAATACTTACTTGCTTTCTATGGTCGTTCAAAGATCTCATGCCTTACAGATTTGACAGGATGGTGAAAGGTATTGGCTGAAGTGATGGCAGATTTATTGTGGCATGAATGCAGAATTTTATGGATGATGGAGCCATCAATGAGGACTACGGTACTTGGAGGATTTATTGATGATAAAAAAAATAGATAGAACAACATGTTTACAATATATGATGATGGAAGTGTCGTGAAGTTTTGAAATTATGAAAAAGGTGACGAAATGTGAATGAATAAGTTTTGGAGCACGTAATTGTCATTGTGCTTGAAACTAGTGCAAGAGATTTTTATTCGTGACAAAGAAGGCGGATAAGTTTTAGAGCATCGGTGAAAGACGCAATCGAGACAATAGCGAAATGAAGGTTTCAGAGCATCACTGAAAGATGTAGCTGGAGCATCGTCAAAAGATGCAGCTAGAACAACAACGAAATGAAGGTTTTGGAGCATCGCCGAAAGATGCAACCAGAGCAGCAATGGAATGAAGGAATTTTGGACCTCAGGAGCTTTGACCCTTAGTGCAAGAACGCCTTTTCGACATGACAATTTTTGTACAAGTTTCGAAGCATCGGGCGTAAGGACCATCAAGTTGCGGAGTATCTGATATGAGGATCACAACGTTTCAGAGCATCTTTGGAGGGTACGCTGGAAAAAAATTTCATCTTGATGAAGTCCTACAAAATGGAACAAAAATTTAGCTAAGTCCAAAAGAAAAAAAATTAATGAAGAGAATTATCTTGGCATACATGTCTTTTTATTACATTTTTTTTTTCTTTAAAGCAGCAGCATCATTTAAGCACTTTTACCAACTACACTCTGCCTTGGTAGAGTCAACACATTGGACCTTGCCTTGCATTTCCACCATTCTTGAGAACTCTTCCCTATTGACCGGCTTATGGTAGAAACATAAGTGGTGACCATTAACTAAGAGGGTTTGTGTGTCACCATCAATTGGTTTCAACCAAACAGTTCCATTTGAGAAGACTTCAAAAATATCATAAGGTCCCAACCAATGAGTCCTAAGTTTTCCCCTATGATCTTTGTACCTCGAATCATATAGCAGGGCCCAGTCTCCATTATCGAACTCCCTCTCCTTAATTTGTTTGTCATGCCACTCTTTCCGTTGATGTTGAATTAGTTTAGTTTGATGGATAGTGTCTAGGAAAAGCTCATCTAATTCACTTAGTTGCAGAAATCGTTCAACTTGAGCTCATTTTAAATCCAGACCTAGTTCCATAGCTGTTCGTAGAGTTTGCAGTTCAAATTCAATGGGAAGAAGAGGTTTCTTTCCAAAAATGAGCTCATAGGGACTAAATCTAGTTGTGGATTTCCAGGTTGTGTTGTATGCCCAAACAGTTTCTTGGAGTTTCCTGGCCCAATCTTTTCTTCCTGAAGAAACTATTTTTGTTAATATGTTTTCAAGATCTCTATTAGTTACTTCCACCTGCTCATTTGCTTGAGGTTGGTAAGGGGAGGACTTCCTATGGCTTACCTGAAAATGGTTGATAAATGCCAAGATCACTTTGGACATAAATTGGGGTCCCTGATCAGTACTGATAGTTCGATGGGCTCCAAATCTAAGAAAGATTTGATTATAGAGGAAATTCATGACTTTCTCTTCCTTAGCTACTCGTAAGGCTTGAACTTCAGCCCATTTCATCAAATAGTCAGTGCAAACCAATATGTACTCTTTCCCTTGAGAGGAAGGATCTATGGGTCCGATAAAACCTAAACCCCATTTCTCGAATGGTTAAGGCACTACCTGTGGTAGTAATGACATTTCCAAAGAAGTAGTTGGTCTTCCTACTCTTTGACATCCATCACAATGATGAACATAGTTCTTAATATCCTTATGCATTGAGGGCCAATAGTATCTGGCACCTAAAATTTTATGGGACGTTCTCTTCGCAGAGTAGTGCCCTCCCGAAGGATCATCATGACAAACCCTTAGAATACTGTAGGTTTCATCCGCTCTCACACATCTTCTTAAGACCATCTCAGGTCCACAATGAAATAACATTCTGTTTATCCATTTGAATGGGGCACTTTCCCTAATAAGTCACTTCTTTTGCTTAATCATGAATCCCGAGGGTATCTTAGAAGTAGCTAAATAGTTAGTGATATCTGCGAACTAGGGTGATTTTACAGAAACTACAAATAGACTCTCATCTAGAAATTCATCCTAAATAGGAGTTCTATCACCCTTGTCATGTTTGATTCATGATAGAAAATCTGCTACTACGTTATGTTTCCTTGGTTTATCAAGAATTGTAGCATTAAACTCTTGAAGGAGTAATAACCATCTCATAATTCGACCATTAACTATGGGTTTGTTCATTAGGTATTTTACAGCTGAATGGTCCATATAAACTGTAACCTTATATCCCATAACATAGTGGTAGAATTTCTTAATGGCATGAACAATAGCTAGGAATTCTTTTTCTGTTGTTGTATAGCTCCTTTCTGCATAAGTAAGATTTTTACTTATAAAATATATGGCATATTTACCCCCGTTCTCATCTTCTTGTCCCAGAATTGTACCAATAGCATCATCAAAAGCATCTGCATAAATATGGAAGGGAATACTCCAATTTGGTCCTCACAAAATAGGAGCAGAGACAAGATTTTCCTTAATGGTTTCGAATGATAGCTGACACTCAGGCACCCAAACAAACTCTACTTCTTTATGTAAAAGAAAGAACATAGGAGCTGCTATTTTATTGAAGCTTTCAATGAACCTTCTGTAGTAACCAGCATGTCCAAGAAAACTTCGAACATCTGTTTGTGTTTGAGGGATAGTCAACTATTGGATGACCTCAATTTTCTTGGGGCTGACCTTTATTCCCTCAAAGGAAATATGATGTCCCAAGACTATTCCTTGTTCTACCATTATTAAAAAAAATTCATGGCTAAGGGATAGTCTATTTTCCTCACACACTTAATGTAGAACTCAGTCTAGGTTCTAAAGAGATTCATCATATGTTGACCCATAGACTATAAAATCATCCATGTAGACCTCTACACAGTCATTAATGAGTGCAGCAAATATAGCAAGAACAACTCTCTGAAAAGTCATTGGAATGTTACAAAGTCCAAAGGGAAGTACTCTGTATGCAAATTTTCCCCAAGGGAAAGTAAACGTGGTCTTGTCTTGGTCTTCCGGGGCAACCTGTATCTAATTGTAACCACTAAATCCATCTAAAAAGGAGAAATATTTCCTTCCAGCCAAGTTGTCCAGAACCTGGTCAACAAATGGTAGGGGAAAATAATCTCGATAAGTGGCTTTGTTGAGTTCTCTATAGTCTACACAGATTCTTCATTTTCCATTTTTCTTGGGCACGACCACCATAGGTGATACCCACTTACTATTAGAGATAGGATAAATAAATCTTGCATGGAGGAATTTCTCAATTTCAATTTTGACTAGATCCTTTAATGCAGGATTGAGTCTCCTCTAAGGCTGGCGAACATGCCTTATACTGGTTTTAGTATAGATGTGATGAGTAAAAACACTTGGGTGAATTCCCCTCATGTCCGTATAATCCCAAGCAAAATCTTTAGACCTTTTTACCAACACATTGAATAACTTATCCTCTTTTGTTTTTGTTAGCCAGCTATTGATGTTTAAAGTATTTCTTGGTAAGAGCATGATCGATTTTGTTCTAGGATGGACCAAAGTGACAATATAAATTGGCCGTAACAAGGTATTGAGACGAAAACTATGAGGTATAAGTCGGTGAAACCTTGTGATATCTTCAAAGAAATGACTTGTTCTGGGAATCAAGTTTTCTAAGGGACAAGGCATTCCCATTGTAGCATAACTTTGCTCCATCCCACTTATATCAATTGGTTGCCCAAAAATTCTTGGAGCATCCATAATTTCTTCCTCATTCGGGGTTATAGCAAGGTGTGCTACATCACTTACTAAATATTCCTCAAATTATTCTCTGTTATGTTTAATTACTACCATGGCTAGTGAGGCCAAATTGTCTTTACCACTAGATTCTTTTGGTTCATCAACCCAAACCTTTTTATGCTCAGTTGGTTTAGTAGGGGGATATAAGAACAAAAATTTACTATCTTGACCATGCAAAATGGTCATTCCCCCTTCCCTACAATAAATCTTAGCAGCAACTATGGCCAACCATGGTCTCCCAAGAATTATTGGATAACTATCTTTAGGTGTAAGCGACTGAATTACCTAGAATTCGACTAGATATTCCCATCCATCAACTTTGAAAAGGATGTTTTTAATGACACCCTTTGGGATGGCTATAGACTGATTTTCCATTTATAAGACTATGGTTGTAGGACATAAATCAGTTAGTCCTAAATTTTCCATTACATCCACAGTCATCACGTTAATAATTCCCCAAGATCCACTAGTGTGTTTGGTATTGCTACATCGTTGATTGTAACAGTTATAAGTGGACTCCCAGGATCATCATATTTTGGAGCAATAGACTTTCCAGACAGAAAATCAGCTAAATAACCATCAATATGAACGGTATTTATCTTTTTTGGCTTCCTCCCTGGCATTTTAATACATAGTTTGATTAACTGGTTTAAATCAGGAATTTCCTTTATTTCCTACAAAAGAGGAACCTCAATTTGTAGTTGCTTAATCTCCTAAATTAATGCAGTTTCAGAAGCCATAGATACTTCTGGAGTATCTTTTGGGGTCATTGACTTTAAACATTCTAGATATGGTGCCATTATTTTCTCTTTTGGAACAAACAGACCTTCCTCCTCCCGAGACAAATCAGCATCTCCCACTATTGAAAAAGGCTCATTATTCTTCGTGGAAGTGTCTTGATTAGGTGACTTGTCTCTTAGTGGAATTTTGGGCTCAGGTTCCTCTACTATTTCCTCAATATTTGGGGGTTGAAGAGTTCTACCTGAGCGCAGCTATACATTTCCGTAATGTATCGCATTCAATCATGAACATTTTCATGTTCGATAGATTAGACTGGTGTATTTTGGTGATTATTCTTAGGATTGGGAAGCGGTTGCGTTGGAAGCTGAGGTTGGTTCACCTGCTTGTTCTGAGGAAGGTTTTGAGCTGGAGGTAAAAAAATTTGTTGTTGATTCCTCCTGGGTCCAGTATAAAATTGATTATGTCCTTGATTCCATTGGGGGGAAACATGTTGTTGTGGTTGGTTTGACCACTGCTGATTTCCCCATTCGGGGGATCCCCAATAAGGAGTTCCCCAGTTAAGTTGCACGGGAGGTGACTGATTCCAAGATGGGGTCCATTACTTATGAATCCATTTATTTTGTGGTCTCCATGCAGGATTGGAATTTTGTCCATAAGAGAAGTACCTCCTTGACGTTGGTTTAACGTGTTTATCTCCTCTTCAACCTGAATAGTTTTTTTCTTGGCATTCTTAATATTAGAGAGAAGCTCACACTATTTTGTAGGATGGTTTTTCTCATAGAGTTGACAAATATTGACTTTATCTAAAGGACACTCTCGCAACAGGTGTTTGTTTTGACACCTGGGATAATAGATTGACAAGGTCTCTGGGTTACGAGTTTTAGCTTGTATGCCATCTAAAGTAGTGTTTAACTAGATGAGAATGTCGGTTTTCAGATTTTCTATTTCTTCACGGAGCTTACCTATCTCATTAGACCCTTTAAAAAGATTAGTCTTATGGATTCCTCCCTGAGTACGGGAGAAATTCTAACATAACTCACATATTTCCTCAAGGGTCAGTTGAGACACGTCACCCTTTCCCATTAGATCAAGACTTCTTCTAGCGTCATCGTCAAGTCCCTTAAGAAATTTTTTTTTGAGAATCTCGACACTAATGGCCTCTTCTCCACATCTTTTAGAGAGTAAAATGAACCTATCGAGATAATCCTCTAAACTCTCATCCTCGTTTTGTCTCAGTTTACATAGTTCTTCCTTTCGGTCACTCACCCTATAGTAACTTTGGTATTTTTGTAAGAAAACATTTTCCATTTCCCCCCAGGATGTTATACTACCAGAACCCAATCCCATAAACCAGCGCATTGATGAATCCTTTAGAGTAGAAGGAAAAAGCTTCAACTTCTGGTTATCATTTTTATAGTCATATGTTTGACATAAGACCTTAAATTCAAAGAGAAATTGGTCTGGGCCTTCCGAGGACAAGCCACGGAAGGTTGGAAGGAAAGTTGGAGAAATGTTCTTCATCGTAGTATCATCATCTGCATCCAAGGTAATAGGATAAGTAAATGTTCTAGGAGGGTGTTGAGTTTCATTGTGGTTAGGTTCAACTCTACAATCTCCCATGATGTTTAAAGAACTTTGTTCCTCAAAGACAATTTCATCTATAATTGGTTGTTCTGCCAGCTGCTCATCAGGTAAATAGTGGAAAGCCTCAGGTGGGATAGGCTCAAATAATTCTTCAGAAGTGTGGTCGTCTGAGCCTTGGGCTTCCCTAGGTATTATTGGTACGTATTTTGGGGGGGTCTTTGGTATAAATCATCTGTGAGGGCCTCTTTTCCTGACCATGCAGAAGAGGAAGCTGACAATAGAAGTTTTGGCATAAAATGAGGTATCAAAAACCATCTCCTAGTAACACTTAAGTACAAAGGCTATTTTAGGGTCCCCGAAAATGGCACCAAAAAGTGATAGGTTGTCGTTATGTCCTACTACTTTAGAATATAGAATTTCAATTAGTCGACCGGGCAGTGTCCAAGGCAGTTTGCAAAAGAAGATAATTCAGATAACTCATCTTAGATTTTTTGTTTTTCTTTAAACTATTGAAATCAATTTTAGTCTAAGGCCATTTAACTTCTTACCTGGAAAACAATTTATTCTAGGAAGACTGGAAATACTTAAACATGAAAGCATAAGATAAATAATTTAGAAAGCATCATCAATAAACTAGAAAGCATAAGATAACTAATTTAGAAAGCATCATAACTAAACTAGAAAGCATAGAGATAAGCAAATTGTATTATTGATAAACTACGAAAGTGGAAAATTAAGTAAATAGACTATAAAACATTTTCTTGAATAGTAAAAGATTCTAACAACTACGAAGAATAACTCATACTAAAAATATTGGTGCTCCGGAACTTCAGACTCAACTCTTAGCAAACTTAAATAATTCCTATTGAACAATTATTTTTGTAACAACTAAAATAACATAATAGTAAGTACTTATCTATTTAAACTAACTCCCCTCGAGTGGCCAACTCGCGGGTCACACTTTGTTCTCAAATCACATAAACTACAGGTTCTGGAGTCCTTCCATTATAAACAGTTATCATCCATAGTTCAAAAACTTAGCAATTGATAGAAGAAAGTTCTTTCATTCATCAGTATTCAGAAATCATATAAGCAGCATAACGTTACTATTTAGTCTTGTTCATCCATTTTGAAATTACATTCTTATAGAAATAAATATAACTAAATCCTAGATTTCAGATGGCATGGATAGCCATTGAAAAATTCTTTTAACAAATTTAACTAACTTCCATGTATTTAAAACTCATAAACGTAGAGAAGGCTCGAGATGAGCCATGAAGTTTTTGGTAACACAAATTAAATAGACAGTAACTAAATCTTTGGTTCATCAGCCTGCGATTTAGGAGGAGGTTCACAGCATCTACCTTTCATCATACTTAAGGCACGTGCTGGTCCAACATTTTGTAACAGCTACTAGATGACCGATTATTCCCTACAAAAACACTCAAGTCAACCCATTAAACCTGTATTGGAAAATTTCCTCAATTGATCATAAGAAATAAAGTTTGCATAATTTTCCTTAAAGATAAGCAATTATTTCTCCTAAAGTTTAATAAATTGGCATAGACTTAGGATTGAAATTGTAAGAATAAGCTTTTCTGATTTTATTATGATGAGGTTATTTTTACCTCATCATAATTTTTTGTTCATTATAAGCTTATGAATGTAAGATGTGGTTTGTTGTTCATTTTAAATCCCATGAATGTAATATGCATGTTGTGGCTCATTTTAAGCCCATGAATGTAAGATGTAGTTTTTTGTTCATTTTAAATCCCATGAATGTAATATGCACGTTGTTGTTCATTTTAGATCCCATGAAGTGTGTTAAAACCAAAAATCTTTCTACTTTAAACCAAAAACAAGTAAAAACCTTGCCAAACCACAAGTTAGATCTCCTTGATGAGAGCCACACATTGTAAACAAGATATTAATAAACCAAAACCCCTTTAATGATAACAAAAAATTAAAAACATTAATAACTTTTCCAAGTCGTAACAAAATTTAAAACCATAAAATGCTATGGAAAGATGAAAGTGAGACTTGCAAAACCCATAAATAGTTTTAAAAGAGACTAGACACAAAATTTGTTGTAGACGAAAGAAAACATGGATTTTAAGAGGTTAATAGCTAATTTTTTTTTTAAAAGAAGAATTTAAAATAGCCATAAATTTCTCAAATTTGAATGAAATTTAAAATTGTAAAAAGTTGCAAAAAGCTAAGAGTGAGACCTACAAAACCCAGAAACCATTTTAAAAAATTCTATGCGCCCATTTTTTGATTGTTGAAAGAACATGACGGATTTTTATGTGAATTCTCGGTTGTAACCTGTAAAACAACTTTTAAAACACTCAGATGACCAAACTGTCCACGTCAAGTTCACCAATATAAGATAGGGAAATTCGAAATGCAAAATATCTAAGGCCAAGTAGCAACCACTCTACCTAAGATCTCAGCCCAAATACCAAATCCAAACAAGAGATTACAAATGATCAAAGAGAGAAAACAAAAATAAAAGCATAAAATAAAACTCCCCTATCACAATTGATTATCTTCCTTGCTTTTCCTTCATTATTTCTCAAGTTGCAAAGCTTTGCCCTTAGATTTTGAAGTGTTTGAATACCTACAAATGATAATGACAAGATAGAAAGAACTTTGGAGAATGTGGTTGTAAATTAAAAATGAAGGAGAAAGCCTTCTTTTATAGAAAAGCTTCTCAAATGGACGGACGAGATCGAAAGTCTAGAATATGCCAAGATAACTAGTGGAGGATTCATGCACCACAAAGTAGTGGGCTAGGGATGGCTATGAACGAACTGTCAAGATTGAAAAAAGACCATAGAGAATCAACAACCAATATTCAAATGAGGAAGTGTAGGGAAGGTAGTGGATGAATCAAATATAAATTTTTAATTCATGGAGAAGCATGTGAGGGAATAAATAATCATTTACATTATTAGTCCTTGCCTTATAGGTGGGAGACTAATGTTTTCACCGCGCTCATGCCTATTAATGCATTCCTTGAGAATCGTGCGAACAATGTTTTTTTTAACCATGCTAATGTTTCTGGGATTATTTTATTAAAAGGAAATGTTGGCCTTTTCTTTGAAATTTTTTCATTGGTTGTTGTCATTTTCCTCATGGTTTTGTGTTTTTTTAATCAATTTAATTTTTCTAATTGGTTTAACGAATTCCTAATGTTTTGTTGCTATTGGAAATATTTCATGACTTTGTAATGTTCTTTGATATAGTTGTGTCTTTGTGCCTGGTGTTTCTATTGATGTGTGGAATTTTAGCAAGGACATTGTGCATTTACTATTAGCACATTTTCATTTATTGTGAATAGACTGAAGTGCAGGCATCATTAATGGCTTATGGTGTGAAGTTGTAAGTCTATCGAGAAAAGGATTATTTACATTATTTATTCATTTGCTCAGATTTTTTGATGAGGGTGAAATTTGTGTATGTTGAGAGGGTTTACATCTATCATGTTTGAAGTGACAAAGGAGGCATCTATAATTTACTATATCTTTTACACTATCATTTTTGTGTTGTTTATTCATTTGCTCAGATTGTTTGATGAGGGTGAAATCAATGTCTTTCAAGAGGGTTTATGTCTATGGTATTGGAAGTGAAAAATGAGGCGTTTCTAAGTTCCTATATCTTTTACAGTGTCGTTTTATAGTTTTTTACATCTCTACATTTATTGGTTAATGTCTATTGTTTGTTGTTCCTTTCATTTACTAGTCCCTAGTTTTTATTTATTATGAATAGGCTGAATCGCAGGCACCATTAATGGCTTATGGGGTAAATTTTTAAGTCTATGAAGTATGTGTATGTTGAGAGGGTTTATATCTATGATATTGGAAGTGAAAAAGGAGGCATTTGTAAGTTCCTATATCTTTAACACTCTCATTTTTGTGTTGTTTATTCATTTTCTCATAAAGGTTGATGAGGATGAAATCTGTTTCTACTAGCAAGGTTTATGTCTATCGTATTAGAAACAAGAAACAAAGAATTTGTAAGTTCCTATATCTTTTACAGTGTCATTTTATAGTTTTTTACATATCTGCATTTTGTGGGTTAATATCTATTATTTTTTGTTCTCTGCATTTTATGGGTTAATGACTATTGTTTGTTGTTCTTTGCATTTTATGTGTTAATGTTTATTCTTCCCTATCTTTGAGTGCCTTTATGGGTCAGTGTCTATTGTTGATTTAGAGACGTAACGCCATAATTCATTAATGTTGACTTCTCTTGTTGGCCACAATTAAGAATGGAACTAATATTTTCTCTCCATGCATCCATGTGAAGTGCATTTCAATCTATCAATATCATTTCATCAATTGGTAATGTTTTGATGCTATTGGAAATATTTTATCACATTTTCATTTGTTATCAATGGACTGAACCACAGTCGTCATCAAAGGATTCTGGTGTCAAGTTTTAAGACTTTCAAGAAAAGGATTATTTGTGTTGTTTATTCATTTGCTCAGATTACTTGATGACGATGAAATCTGTCAAAAAAGGAGGAAGTTGTAATTCCCTATATCTTTTACACTGTATTTCTTGGATTGTTAATATCTATTGTCTGCTTTTATGGATTGATATGTGTTGTTCAATCAAAGACTTAACACCATAATTTATAAATGTCAAGTTCTTTGTTCACCACCATTAACAAGGCAACTAACCTTTTGTCTCCCATGCATGCATGCCGGCCACACTTTAATCTGTTAAATAAAAATTAGGTCTAGATAAGTGAAAAATTGGTCGATGTAAAATCTATAATATTTCATCAATATGCAATGTTTTTTTTTAGGACATCCAGTTCTCCAATGGGACTAGATTCATAATTTTCTATCTTTTCTCTTCATTTCACTAATTAGCTTTAAAATTAAACCGCTTTAATTTAGGATCTTCTTCTTCTATAGGTATTGATCTCTCAGATGTAAGCACAAAACAAGTTCCTGGCCTTGCTTCCCTATCAAAAGCACTTGAAATGACATTTGTAATATTTTTTGCATCTTGCCTCTCTTTCAAATTAAAGGATTTCTCTTTCTGATATTTTCATGGTTTTCTATTTTAACTATTTATTCCCTCAACTAATTCCTACTTTCAATTTCTCGATGCAATTACCTAAACCAATGAAATTTGAAAAGGAAACTCAATTGGTACTCATTGATATCCATGCTACTATGATCACAATGAAATTATGATTTCCACATGTATCAGTTTGACTAATTTAATGTACATATAACTATTTGAAATTCTATAAATTACATATTTCATAATTCATTTTAATCTATCGAATATCAGATTTTTGATTTGCACAACTCATTCAAGGATATTTATCCTCATTTTGATAAAACTTATCGAACAAAAGTTATCTCATCATATTTGTGTTCAAAGATTTTTTAATATGGTTATTCATAGTATGTTTGATTTAACATTATTGCATTACAATGTCCTTTGATTTTTCATATAGACACGATAAATTTTTACAATTTCATCCTATATCCTACTATCATATATTATTTCATGGTTACTATTATTTGCATCTTTCCATATGACCTTAATTAATGTACATTGTTGCTTCATTGCTTTGTTCTTCTAGTGTTGAATACCTTAAGCAATCCTTCAAACAATAGCATTATCTTACACCCATTACTCATTTATCTGATCTTTTAACTTGAGCACTTTTCCTGTATTTCCTAATGATCATATTTCTCTCTTTTTCTCACTATTAATGTTTCTTGTGCATCTTCACACTCTACCTTACATGTTTATTGAATATACAGTAAATGACACAAATAAAATATTAACAATCAAGTTTTTCAATCTAATCAAACATGTAATTAAACATAAAGATTAATGAAATGGTGGAGAAGTGAACATAACTATTCACAACATATGAACAAGTATGTGTGGAGAAAACCTTGCAACAAAAAACACCACCAAAAAGACTCAAGCTTGTATCAATCAAAGTAAAAAACTACATCAATATAATATTCTTATCATTTTGTCTAATACTAATCTAGCATTATGACTAAACATGTAATTAAACCATAAACATTAATGACATGGTGGAGAGGTGAACATAACTATTCAAAACATATGAACACCATATATGTGTGTGTGTGTATGTATGTATCTATATATTATCTATATATGCATCTATATTATAGATAATCTAGATATATATCTAGTGCATATAGACGTATATATCTATTATCTATAGATGCACTATAGATGTATATGTATGTATATATGTATCTATATATATATACATCTATATATATGTGTATCCATTAGTATATATATCTATACATCCTTACTATATATATGTATGGGTGTATATACATACACATACATATATAATATATATAGATAGAAATATATATATGTGTGTATATATATACATATATACATATTATAATACTTGACTCAACATTATAAATTTTGTGAGAAGATTTAAAGTTCCAAAGCCACATGGTCATGATCAACATCCTATATTAGAAACTAACTCCTCTTACATGTCTTTATATATCATTGATTGTGTCATGGCAATCAAAATGAATAGTTTCTCAAATCTATGCACTCCATGAAAGTATTTAATTGGAAGGATATTCTATAACTACTAATTTTGATATTTTCAATGTAACATCCCTATTGAATACCTTCCCGCACAGTATCCAAGTATTTCAAAGAATAAATAATTTCCACATCTCATGATGTTTGAAGATCATAAATTGTTTATCATCTACATGCTTAAATATGATTAATCAAGACATAAAACTTACAAGATGAATCATACACCTAATCCTAACATTCTCTCGCTTAACATTCACATTGCAAAGCCACAAAAAGAAAATTAAAAATGATTAATCAAGTGCTAGAAGATGAAATATGTATAGCCTAGATCCACACCAACAAAACTTATATCTATCCAATGTTTTTGTTCATGCACGATGTTATAACAAGGACATTGTGCATTTACTATTGACACATTTTCATTTGAAGTTTTAAGCCTGTCAAGCAATTTCTTCATTTGCTCAAAAAATTTTATGAAGGCGAAATCTGTGTGTGTTGAGAGGGTTTATATCTATGGTACTGTAAGCAAAAAAGGAGGCATTTATAAGTTCCTATATCTTTTACACTATGATTTCATAGTTTTCTACATTTATGTAATGTTGTAATCTTTGTTGTTCCTTATTCACTACAACAAATCCATGTGATTAGCTCCATTTTTTGCTTCCACCCACTGTTTTAATGTATTTTTTTCCAATTTTTTGAAAATTTTGGTGCTATTTATTGGGATGGCACTATTTTTGGCATTTATTGTGCCGATCAGGACAAGTAGGCACTAATTTAGGTGCAAATTGGCACCTAAATTAGTCCTACTTTTAACGTCGAGTATAGCGTTGATATTAGCTCTAATTTTAGCATCGATTTTTCACCAAGTTTAGTGTTGAGGTTAGTGTAGAGATTAGCATCGAGATTAGCTCTGATTTTTTGCCAATTTTTAAAAAAAAATTATGCTAGCATTAGCACCTAATTTAGCGCCTACTTTAGAGCTTGTTTTAGCACCTAATTTAGCGCCTAATTGTTTTGATCTAGCAAGGATTAGGGGTGTTAGAACAAAAAAATCCTTCCCCAATATTCATTAGCCTTCAATTGCTTGCCTAAATTTAACTTGCATCAAAAGATCCCTCAACCCTCAACCCTCAACCCTAATCCCTCAACCCTCAACCCTCAACCTTAAACCCTAAACCCTAAACCCCTATACCCTCTACCCTATACATTGGACCCTTAACCATCCTAAACCTTCAACCTACATATACCCTCAAACCTATACCCTAAACACTCTACCCTCAACCCTTAACCATCAACCCTAAACCCTCAAACCCTAAACCCTTAAACCTTCTACCCTCTACCCTCAACCCTAAAACCTCAACCCTAGTATACCCTCAACCCTATACCCTCAACCCAATACCCTAAACCATCAACTTTATGTAATCCTCAACACTAATCAATTTCCTATTAGCAAGTGCATCCACCAAGATGTTAGCTTCCCTATAGCAATTGATCATAATTTCAAAAGAAGAAAAATTATGAAGAAGAGACAATATATGTCCCAAAAAATAATTCAATTGCTAGTTTTCAAAATCCTTCCTTGATAGGGAATTAACTAGTACCGTTGACGAATCACCTTAATGAGGATATGAAAAAAATTATTCTTCAAAGCCATGTCTATTATAAATATACTTCTATTGTGGCACTAAACTAACAATGTCAAAATTTCTTGGTGGGTAGGTTACTACTATTGGATGTGTCTTTTCACTACCCAAGTGTCTTAATCCTTCCAAGCTGCATCATACTAACAATGTCCCTTAAGAGACATAAGACCAAAATAATTCTAAAGTGATATTTTTGAATTTCTAGCCTGACATAGGCTCCCTTACCATTGTACATGTGTATACAATGATATTAAGTTTGTAGTTAGTGTTGAAACCATTTAAAAAAATTATTGTCACTCCTAACAAGTAATATTAATCCTTATTATTCAAACCACTAAAATAATTTAAACTATTTAAGACTTGAATACATGCAATATATATATATATATATATATATATATATATATATATATATTGATCTCAATAAGGCCATGAAGGTAAACATAATCTCTTGAAAATGTCATATAGTGTTATAAGGTCTACAATGTCATATATGCATTTGATGAATGTCTAAATAAATTCATATAGGAATACAATTCTACATATTGGTAAAATATAAATACATACATATAAATCCATATAGGTATATACAATGATATACATTAGAGTAAAAATCTACATCTAGACATTTCATGAAGGCATACAATAAATGTGAAAATATATGTATTTATGGAGTGTCATTAAATGATCAATGACTCTTTCTTTGTTAAGAATATGGAGAATCAATATCATAATTGCTATCTCTCCTTTTCCAATTAATAGACTTCCTAGGCTCAATGATTTTTTTAGCTTCACCTATTAATGCAATTAAACCATATATACAATAGTATAGAAATCTTGAGTAAAATGAAATAAGTAAATAATCACCTGCCATAAATTAATGATCCTCTTCTTCTCTTAATTTACCTAAATGGGCTAGGTTCACAAAGTGGAGTTTTCTCCTCTTATGGAAAGAATGAAGAAACAAATCAAACTAAAAATAAATATCATTTATTTACACTAAGTGGTGTTAGATAAAATAAAAATTACATAATTTTATTTATATTACTAGCTCATACCAATGTGAGAGCCTTAGGAGATAAAATTTCCATATCAATTCCCATATCTTAGAAGAGTATTTGTTGATGTCATTAACTAAAAATAGGAACATTATTTGACCAAAATATTCATAATATTATTTACATACATAATGATTAAAATTAATAAAACTTATCCTTTAATGAAATTTGATAACTAAGTACCACTAATATTTCATAATATTAAAGGTCTTGTTGGAGCCAAAAATCTACCTTGGTTATTTTGCATACTTCTATTTTCACCCATCTTCCCACACTCACCATATGTCCCATCTCCATTTCATAATGGCTAACACTAATATAAACCACCAAATAAGGCCCTTGGTCATAACACTAAAGTGAATTCCTTGTCTGAAGTTTTCCCATAGCAGCACATGGCATGTCACCAAGACAATGCTATATCAAAGAGAGTCTCACCATAGTCTCTTTGATGTGAGCAGAAAGGTCTAGTGTGAAATATAGATGAGACTCTCGAATTTCTTCTCACTAGCCTAAAGAAAAATATGTCTAAGAGACTTGGACTTGTCGAGGATAAAATCTAACATGTCTCACTGACAAATTATACAGAGCGTTCAACATTCAGGAAACAAAAAAATATCTCTCAGACATCAAGAGATTATCATAAAATAAATGATAGGTAAAACAACACGAACAAATGGAAATGTTGAAAAGACATCGGCATGTCGAGGAGAGAAGTAAGAGAGTCTCTTCGACATTCAAGCCTGATATAAATATCGATGAGACATAGAGACATCAAATAGACATTGGAGAAGGTCTCATCGACATCCTAGCAAGGATATCTCGAGGAGACATAGGGGTATTGAGCAGACAGTATCAAAAGTCTCCCCGACATCCCAGCACAAGTGTAAACACATGTTACCAATGAGACTAAGAGACATCGAAGAGAGGTGACCATGGGTCTCCTCGACATGACAAATTCACATAGAGATCATTAGCAAGTAATACCATTGAAGGAAGAGATAAGGATATGTCAAAGAGACATAGGATTGTCGGAAAGATATATCCGCCAGTCTCATCGACAAAAAGGGGGACCATAAGGGAATAAACTAAAATGTAAATATCGAAGAGACCCTGCAACATCGAAGAGAAAAATCTAAATGTCTCTTAGAAACTTCTCAAAATATGGTCAAGGATATATCGAAGAGAGATATAGATGTTATGATTAAAGTCTCTTCGACAAAATATGAACTAATTATCACCGGATTGATTTGAATGATGAATTAATCAAAGAGACAACTGGTATTAATGTGGTGTGATCACCATTTATGAACCAGAGCTAGCGTGAGTGTGCTAAATTTTGATAAATATAGCCTCTAAGGAATTGAAATTCATTGTGAATTGTGGCTAAGTATTTAGAGGATGAAGTTGGACAAAGGTGAGCAGCTCATAATTTCTGGCATTCATTCAAGTAATTACATCTTGGCTCAGCTAAATGTAATTTTTCAAAGATAGCTTGAAGTAAAACACAATTAGGGTTAAAATGGATAAAACCCCAGAGAAAGCAAGAGCAAAGAGGCAAAAAATAGAAAGTAGGCCACTTAATCAATACTTAATAGACCAGTGTCTCGGGTTTGCACCAAAAGCAAGGAGAAAAATTCAATTAAACCCATCATGTGAGACCCTAGAGGACAAGCACAAGAAATTTGGAGATGTGTGGACTCCACATAGGGGTTATGACTTGTTCATCTATCACTATAGGAAGAAATACAGATATAGCCTAGCTTCAAACCCATGGAAGTTGAATCTAGGAAACCTTGTGATGCTAAATGTTTTTGTGAACGTAGAACTAATTAAAGCACTAATAAAGAATTATAATCCCAAAACGAGGGAAATTCACTTACACGATGGGTCACAGTTTATGATTATAACATAGGATTATATGTGTATGGTTTTCCAATTGTACACCTCCCTAAAGATGAAATTGTGGATGAGAGACTTTTTGGAAGAGTATTGCTCTATGGATACAAGCTATAAGAGGTGGAATTTTCCTTTGCATAGGCCCAAAGTTCCAAGGAATCAACCTAGGAGATTTTCTAGTGATAAAAGGCCCCCATTCTCTATAGATTTGTTTGAAGAATACTATCAATACACATACTATTCAGCTAGCCAAGCACTGGGAGTTGATTCCCCTACTAACATGACTATAGCTACCATGGTTCTAGCTGTAGAAATTTAAAGCCAAGATTCCAAGCCCTATGAATATGCAAAGTATCTATCTGAGGCCATTAACAGTGCTCTTAATGCTATTAAGAACAACAGTAAAGCTATCTGCTTCAAACACTATTCACTTCTTATGCATATGATATTGTATGAAGGACAAGTGATGGGAATATGGTGAAAATAATTGAGAATAAAAGATCTGGATAGTGATTGTAATTCTAGACCAGTGCAAATGTGGACATCAGTCTGGGATAGTAGATGTGGGAGATCCCATTACCTATACTTTGAAGAACATTTTGTCAAACCCTTATACAAATTACTTGGCCACAAATGTGACTATAATCTATCCCCAAAAGTATAGAGGTTCCTCCGACCAAAGGATAAGGGTCATGATGGAAAAATAAATCACAACTAGGGAGATTGGTATGCGTTTGCAGATTGTACTGTCATTAGAGCATATGGATTTGAGGTAACACCATATTTACTACCAAAAATTGTGCCAGACAAATTTGTGTACCTTGAGATCATAAGACAATTGTCTTTTTCAGCATTCATGCATTTGAAAAGCTATTGAAGGAAAAAATTTATGCCTTCCACTCTATTTTTTGGTGACTTCACTATTATTGTTGATTCAAGATATGACGCAATTGGTAGCAAGATAGATTATTATGGCTTGCTGGTGGGAAACAAGAGAGAAAATTTTGACCCTGAACATTTCATTTCTGAGGCCAAGATTTCTCAAAAATTGAAAGGATATGAGCATGAGTTCCATGTGGATGATGTTATCATAAACTATGAGGAAATTCAAGTGATAATGAAATTGAATGCATACAATAGAATAGTTATGGTTGAGGCTTGGAAAATGAATAATAACCCATCGTATGTTGAAGCCTTTCATGAAATTCAAGGTCCCATGGAAAGGATTGAGCAACTAATTTTGCATGAGGAAGAAATAAAAAAGGATGTACCTCTAGTAGCATTTGCAAAGATAATAAGTGTTGGTTCTAGGAGGAGGCAAGCAGAAAATATAGCACCATTGGGCCATTTGTCACCATAGCCTACCCCTGAGGTAAGCTTCTTAGTTGACACCCCAATCATGGTTGAAGATGATACTGAAGGGGAAGAATAGGTCACACAGATTAACGCTCCTATTATTCCCCAATATGAAATTCCATTGGAAAGGAGTTTGATTACCTTTGAAGCTTATAATGAGCTATCTGATGATGTGAGACATCATGCCAGTCAGGAATTCATTGCAGATGATGCATTTGTCCAAACTTCTGAATTTAAGGCTTTCATCTATGAGTATAAGGGAAAGGTGGTAAAGGAAAGGCTAAAATACATTGACTCTAAAAAGGAAGCATATGCTTTGGAAGAGCTTCAACATGAAATTGATAGAGAGATGAAGAAAATGCCTGCTGAGAGAGGAAAATAATTATTGCAAGAAGTTGGGGTTACGCTCCTTCCAGGGTGGTATATCAGTCTAGCCATTATGTTTGACAACTTTCTAAAGAGAAATAATAAAACTTTCCACTTGACAAATGAAGATGGTGATAAGATCTTTATTGGATTAGGATATAATCCTGATAATACTACTTTATAGATATGGGCACTTTAAGCACTAGGAAAAAATCCTTCCCTTGTTGATCATGATCAAATTTATGGACATATTTTGGTGCAAAGAATAGGAGAGACAAATCCTATGGAAACTGTTGACTTGAATGTAAATGTGGCCAAGGTCACCAAGGCTCAAATTTAGAAACTGATAAGGGATAACAAGGGAATAATAGAAGAGAGTGAAAGGCTAAAGCAAGAGTTGATCAGCTACAGAGATAGACTGCCTTCTTCCTTAGGGCTTTACTCTCCATTGATTGAGCATGAAAGAAAGATGCTAGAAGTAATGTAAGAAACTACCTACTAGAAACATTAACATGAGAAAGTTCATAAGGAACAAGAGGATTTAAAATGAAATATCAAGACCACCATCTTTGAAATGGCATTAGAGATAGTATCCATGAGATTGGAAGATATGTATAAGCATGTTGAACAAGTCTGGCATATTCATGATAAAACATATGCAACATTATTGGAAAACACTAGATTGAGTGAAAAAATGAAGGAAGTGGAGTCTCACATCATAGTAAAGAAGGAAGATAACCCTAATGTGCTACAAGAATATCAACAGCTTATGAAATCCCATAAAGATTTCCATAGCATCTTGACACATGAGTTAAGTGACTTTAGTCAACCACTGAGTATGGCCTTTCCCAACTTCTTTGAGGAAATAGAATTGAAAGATCAAGATACATGGAAGGATGAGATATCCCACTATTTTCCAGTTGTTCTTGATGCAATCAATGATGAAGATGAGGTACTTAAGAAAACACATGAAAAACTTGGAAGAATCTTTGAATTGGAGTATGTCATGAAAGATATTATACATAATGCAAACACTCATGCCAAAAGTGGGTACATTGAGCATTTGTCAAAGATTATCTCATTCATTGCATAGTCCAAGTAAGAGAGGAGTAACAAGGACTGGATTTTGATGTTTTTGATACACGATCATGGTGCATGAGCCTTGAACAAGTCTTAGGTGATCAGGGGTGCTTGTTGGAGATTAACGGACTGTAGTGCATCGACCAACAAACTCTCAATATTTTTATGTTTATTCTAATTATGTTTTAGTTATGAAGTGATGTGAAATTTTGTAAATGGGCTTGAAGCTTGTTGCTTCCCATACAAATAGGGAAACTAGGGCCCGATTTTCAAATCATCATCATCATATCATATTCCATTAGAGTAGGCATTAGTAAAATGATAGGTTGTATAATCCACCCATCCATATTATATTAAAAGATTTATGTTACAAATGCTTATATTTTGAAGTAATACAATGGAGCGGACTACTTATAATTCATAATCCATTTTCAGAGTTCAATTAATGTGTCAATTTTCATTGCTTATCTATTACTTTGTTGTCTCCAAAGTGATCTTTTCAAGTTATTTAAATCTTCAAGATTTATCAGAACACATTTCTTGTTACTGTGTCGATGCTTTCATTGTTTTCTAGTTGATGTGAATTAAAAATCCTTTTAAATAGTTTACTTTAATTGGTCCCTGCCCAGGGTTAAAATACTTTTAAAGAGGTTATTTTATGATCATGTATATTTTTTTCTACATACTTCATTATAAAATTATTACACCCATTATCACATATAGACCCACAAGAATGGTGAATGTGTCATGAATCTATAATGGAATTCCTAATTCAATGATTATTTTATGATGCAATTATGACATGTGGAATTAATATGCCATTCTTATCCAATGAGCTCATCTTGGGATTTGGGTGTTTATTTTCTAACTAGGTTTTTGGGTGCCACTTTTTTGGTGGTTTTAGATCATGGTTTGGAATCACTACTTATATTTATATGATGCTTGAGATTTAATTTTAAATAAATCAATTTCTAGGTAATGATATGCTACTAGAATCACTCTAAATCTTTGGTTGGTGATGCCCTTATAAACAAATTTCCCTTAAAGTTTATTATAAATATGTTTAGACTATTGAATAGTAAATTGGGCTGTTTTGAGTGTGATTTTTTCTCCTAAAAGGGTTTTTACCACGTACACTTGTGTTGTGTTATGTTTTTGTTTATGGTTTATATGTATTTCTCCTTTTTGTAAATGTAAATATTTTAAAATTTTCACAATAATATCTATTAAGATTAGTTTATGAAGAATATTTTTGTACCCTACTTTCTTTCATTTGGTAATATTCTTATCAACTTAAATTATAGGTTTTAGGTAGAGAATTTTATTTACTAATATTCATTTAAATGTGATATTTCCTAGAAGGGTTTGATCTTATTATAGAAAGAGATGACAATCACATCTAGGGTAGAAATGGAGAAGTTATTAGGCATAAAATTTAAGCTTTAGAAGCTTAAGATGGAGTATATTATTGTGGATAGAGACATAAGGGTTATAGTAGCTAGATAAAAACCTATTGAAATGTCATAATAAGGCAAAAAAATGGAAAAAAAGATAAGAGTCTCATTAGACTCTATTTGGATAATTCAGTATTGTTGAATATGCATGAAGAGACCATTATAGCACTTTTTTTAAAGAAATTGGGAGATACATATCAAGCTAAATCTATAGTTAATAAAATATTTCTAATAAACATGTTACATACCATCAAAATGGAGAGTGGTGGTTCTATAGCTTTACACTTGAGTTAATATTACTGAAGCATTTCAAAGTTTAGGCCATAAGAATCATCCTTTTTTAAACATGGATTACAAATAATTCTAAAAATTTAGAAGTCTTGGTCATTAACATTATTGTCTACTACAATTTCATACAATGTATCATTGTTAATGTTCATATGTTATTTCAAGTATTTAATATTATCATCATCCTCATCTTAACCTACATCATCTTCATCATCATTGAAATTTGACTGTAGACCATATATATTGTTACCAGATGTATTTGGATCATCATTTTCTATACCATCCATATTGTTTTCTTCCATAACATCATCTAACTTTGGATTGTTGGCTTCTTGTTCCTGAACATAACCATCTTCAACATCATCATGGATGTAAATTTATTTGATGTTCTCTATTCCCTCTCTCTCATTTTGTTGGCCATCATTATTTTTCTCAATATCCACTAATGCATCATCAAATAAATGCCTTAATCTTGGATCATAATGTATGACAAATATCCATTTCAGGTCCAAAATATCTTCATAGAAAAATACCTACACATGAACGACAAATATATTAGACGTATGTTATAACAATTTTATTGATTAATAAACACATGTATATAATCACAATAAACTATGAACTAATAGATTAATGATCACTACCGCTTTGTGTTTGAGTTAAAGAAATACATACTTACAATGAATTGGTAAAACATAAGGCTCCTTATCCTCTGGTAGGAAGCATGAGGAATCTATAGAAAACAATCCACTATGGGTATCATGTCTTCGTATCCTCTCAAATGCTTCATACCATATACACTTAAAAATACAACATTTAAAAGAGCGGTAATCCAACTCAATAATTCCTTGTATTTTCCCAACATATTGTAGATTCCCTTCAATTATATCCTTATCTTTTGAGCTTGATCAACTGAATTGCTTGAAGTCAACCATGATGCCACAATTGAAGGATCATCTCTTTACATCTACACTGTCTACATGATAATGTTGACCATATGCCACATTGTTGGATATTTCTTCACATGTGAAAGACCATTTATTTTAGTGAGAACAAATATAATGATGAATATTAAAATAGTTAATAGTGTCAAAACTATAAGGAAACAACATTTTGTAAAATGCCAATTGTACCTTTCTTTCACATCCTCTAGACATGTTGATTTCATCTTTTGTTATGTTTGAATCTATACTTGCATCTTATATTTGAGTTTGAATTTTTTCAGTAACCCATTCTAGTGTGCAACCTTTGCCCCATTCCCCAAGCAGATCAGTGGGAAGTGGATTATTCCTTGGGTTTTATCTCTTAAACTGTCTCCTTGCTTCTAACACTTCTTCTCTCTTTTTATCATACAAATCAATCCATTTGTTAATAAAGTCCATGTGGTATAGAATGAACTTATCGAGTATAGCACTTTAGTCTACACCTATTACATGTCAACATGTTTATTTCAAACTCCAAATGTCATGTTGTTAATTTAACAAATAAATTATAGAGCAAATTAATGATTGCAAGAAAAACAACCACACTTATCATGAATTTACTTACTAATTTCTCCTTGAACACCATTAGATTGTGGTTTTTCTCCATTAATAATATTTGGTGCTCGTTCTTCATCCTAGACATGCAACCCATCTTCAAAATCATTACCAATGAATTCACACAGGAAGAAAAATGCTTCATTCAATACATACCCTTCAGTCATGCAACCCTCTGTATGTGCCTTTTGTTGGACATATCTTTTTAGAGTTTTCATATACCTCTCAAAGAAAAACATCCACCTTGTTGATACAACACCCGCCAATCAAATGTAATTGACTAGGTATATAAGTAAATGGACTTGTAGGTCCATGAAACTTGTAGGAAGCTCCTTCTCAAATACACATACAATTTTTGCAATTTCCTTCTTCCATTTTGGCACTTCACATTCATGGATCTCCTTGGAGGTCACCCACCTAATATAAGAATAGTAAATTAGTATGAAACTTTAGTCAAAACTTAAAATGCGATATAATATCTCTATGTCTCTCACACATGAACATTTCATATAACCACATACCTTGTAAATGTTGACAATCAACTTATGGCATTCCTTAAGTCAACTATAAGACAAGAGTCCCCCCTAATTGTCAATGGCATGATATGCTATCAAACGTATTTATGAAAAGGTCATTAGTAATTTTTTTCTCACACAACAAAATATATTTAGTACTTAATCAATGTTACCAGTGTATGTTAAATGGATTTATAATACCTTCATAAAATTATGAAAATCATGTGTTTTAAATCCTATGATATGTCCATGAACTGTAAAAGCTTTAGCCAATGATGACCCATAACCAGTAGGTGTCCTTATTGACCAAAAAAGACATGTTTAAAATGGTCTAGCTCTTTTTTTTCAAAATCCATGGAGCTTTTGTATATGTTTCATTTTCCCTATTTGGCCACAAATGTTTTCTATCAATTTTGGTACGCGAAAGAGCAATATCTCTCCTTGAAGATAATGTTTCCTTCTCTTTGCCTAATATATGTCAAAATATAGAATTTGGGACATTTTTGAAGATGTGCATTGAATATAATAGGTGAGATATTAATAGATCCTTCCAGTAAGGGATCTCATAAAATATGGATTTCCTTTTCATTCCTTGTGGCATATTAACTACAACTTTCTCTGGTTCTTGAATTGAATCACCTTGATCAAAAAAATCCTCCCAAGCTTTCAATTCAGCATCTCCATACTTCTTAATCCAATCACCTGGACCCATAATCATGGGAGGGCCTCTATTTTCAACTTTTTCCATCAAATTGATTCTTCAGGCGATTTCTAAACTTATGATCTAGTGCTAGAAAAACCTTGTTGTTTGCATAAATAAATTTATGTAGATCTTCAAAATACCGCCCTTGAAATTGTTTTGCACATCTTGGACATGCAAATATCCCATTTTTTTGAATCCCTACAATTCAATAAGTAATGTTAGTAACATCAAAAAAATAGTATAAAACTAAGTATGAAAGTTGGGATGAAAATAAATTATGAGTGTAAATACGTAAATATTTTATCTTACCAAAACAAAAACCAAGTCCTAGGAAATCAAGAATAGTCCAACATAGAACACCATACAACATAAAGGACCTATTTTATGGAGGACATGATATGGCATACATTCTTATGCCTTTCCATAGTAGTTGCATCTCATCAATAAAAGGCACAAGATAAACATCCATGTTTTTAACTTGATGTTTTCCTAGAACAATAAGAGTCAACATAAGGTGCTCCTTTCTAACACTCATCCATGGGGGAATATTGTATACTATCAATCTGACTGGCCAAACACTATAATTTGAGCTCAGGAAAGAGAATGAGAACACTCCATCAACTATAAGACCAAACTTGATACTACGGGGTTCATCTTTGAATTTTCTTGGCCATTTTTCCCCTATGTGTTTCATTGCTTTGGAGTCGGTCGGAATTCACATGAATCCATATTTACTCCTATTCTTTGCATGTCAGTCCATCAATTGTGCAAGTAACTTGCAAAATAACATTCGTTGAAGTCTAGGTATAATTGGCATGTGACGTAAAACCTTCTTTGGAACTATAGGACCTTGTACATCTATATGATATCTCTTCTCTTTGCATACAGGAAATTCTACCTTGTTTCGATATTCATCTCTGTATAAAATGAAATCATTTTAACATGAATGAATTTGCTTATATTCAATTCCCAACTCAACCAACAACAAACATGCCTCTATGCAAGTTGATGGCAACACATTCTCTTCAGGGATTTTTTTTTTTTTTGATGAATAAGAAGATGTTTATATTAATATATAAAGATAAAATACATATTCACAAAAAAAGATGGGTGGTAAGAAGGCACACCCTAGAATATTTTAGTTTTTAGTGCCCCGTAAGATTTCTAGAGATTAAATCAATTGAATGTTTGATTTATGATGACCATGTTTGATATGCCAATCTATACTAGGATTGTTTATATACAATATATGGTTTTAAAATCTCCTTAAAGAAATATAAATAAAGTTGATGAATGTTTACGAATTATGTACACCAATTGAAAATGAAAAGTAAGAAATGTATTTTAACTCACTTCAGTAGGGTAGTGAATCCTTTGTCTAACCAACCAAATAGTGACTTGATTTCTAATGATATTAATGTGCATGCCAGTTTTGAGGTTCTACTTCCACCCGATTTGAAAATGGGTGTCCGCTTCTTGCTTGATGGAGTCTTTCAAGTTGTTATCATCAACATTAAATTGGTGGTAGTTACCCCTGCTATCATCATTATTTTCAACCATATGATCATTATTGGCATAATTTTTTCCATCCACAAAGAAACCTATAAGAATTTAATTCAATCCTTCTTCATGCACTACATTTTCACTATCATGATCATCATCATTAATGCTATGTAGCATGTCATCAATGTATGCACATCTCATCAACTCTTCAAATTTCTCAGTTGGTAGTATTCTCTTCAATCTTTCTCTTTTTTCCCTGGTATTGTTTAAAGGATGGTTTGAATCATCCCGTCCAAATATTAATAACCCAGTTGGATCATGGGTATTAGTATGTATTTCATCAACATCATCTACCTATCAACAAACACAAGCATTTTTTGATGTTTTCCAACAATTGGATAAATCATAAATGTATCAATTTCAAAGAAATATAATAAAATATGACTTAAAAAAAAAAAAATACAAATTGTATGAACATATATACATCAATTGAATAATGGAACATTATTTTATAGACTACCTTTTTTATACAATAATTTAAATAAAACACAATTTTGATAGTATAGTTTATAAAACATCTATCCACACTCATTTATTATTCTTTGGCTTTATGCCCTTACGAACATCCTTACGGAGACCTTGTTCTTCCCTTTTATTTCATGCAGGAGTGTGTTTTAAGAAGGGGTAATCAATCAATAACTCATCCCCAATGGTAAGGTCCATAATAGCCTCAACCATTATCAATCTATCAACCTCTCTTTCCATATCTCCATCTTTATCATTTATAACCTCAACAAATTGACAATTCAGTCTTACAGTAGGGTCCCTTCCCTTACTACTATTTATAAATCCTACAATATTTTTGTGTGTGTATGCATGTCCATATATATACATAAGATGACCTTTATTCATTTCTTTTCCACTTTTCAATTAGAGATGATGTGCATACATATTTCAATTTAGACCATATGCTGACATGTTAGGCTTATATTTTTCTAGCCTTCTCCATTCACCACTGTAATATGATGGACCATAATATGGCATTAATCTCCTAGTGGTTTTTTCTGAATTGTTTCTATGTTTAGATCCCACGTGTACATTTTGGACAATAAAGAGGCCTAGATTCACTCCATGAATATTGGAGGGTCGCATCATGTAGTTGTATCCCCAAAATTGAAACACCTCATACACTCTAGGTAGTTATTGATCAGTAGGCCAAGCGTAATATAGTCGATAATCAATGTCTCTTTGTAAATTGATCTCAAAATCAAGTGCAAGTCATTATCTCCATCACATTCATTCTCATAGGGTATGCAGTCCACCTTCCCCTTGTCTTTAAGCAAATTATGCATCTTTAAACTAGTTATTGTTCTGTTACTTGTTTTCATCAATTCCTCATCTTTCGAGTTGGTATATTGGCACATATTTTTGTTAGATGTTTCATCTAATAAATGATCATTTCCCTCTAGGTTGGAAGTCGGTGATCCAATAAACTTTAAACCAAGAACTTTATCCTACAAGTATCCATTAAGAAAAAAAATAGTTATTTAAATAATATAAACAATTTTTAAACGAAGTATACATGTTATTTATATCAAATTGGAAAATTCCTTACCATAATCCCTATTGGATTTGAATTGATTGTATGAGGCATACTATCGACTGGAAGCTCATCATTTATTAATGTATTTGTACAATTGCTCATTTGAATTGTTTCTTTCTACGACATATAGAACATCCACAAACAACAATTTTCTCAAAGTATTCATCCCATGTACTATAGTCCTGACTAACCTCTTCTTTAGTGCAATCATTTGTTGTGTCTGCAGGATCCATTTCATATCCTCTTCCACCCACTATCCTCTCTGTGATTTAACAATTTTAGGTCCATTTCCACGTACATATCTTCTTCTTTTGCTAGTTGAACACTCATGCTCTACATTTTCTCCAATCTCCATCTAAAATAATCAACAACATGCATTAATTTATGTCAAGATTGGAAAATACATTATAAATTTTAACAATACCATGAAGATGGGTGTATCACAAAATTCCATCAGATCATTTTTTCCTAAGTTAAGTCAAAATGTGAGTACCTGATGTCTCGCTTCATCCGTTGTGTCCTCATTTGATATGACATGATCTGTTGCCATGGCCTCGTCTTGCCCCTATAATACACAACATAGTAAATAATGTTTAGTACACCAATTATATCATTTCAATGAATATTCTATCCAACACAAAACCTCACTTTAGTCATATATTTGACATACTGATATCATGTTTTGGCCATCCTAATTTTCAAACTTTTCCCTTCATCATAGAATCTCGTTTAATCACCTTTCTTGTGCATTTTCAACCAATAATTTTGACCTCAGAGGCCTCATGGACAAAAAAATGACTTTATCTCCTCTATGTTATAGCATTTGTGAATTCATAAACACCTTCCTCCTGTGGTTGAGGTTGCTTTCTCTTCTTACCTCTATTGTATCTGCAGATTTCATTGTCATATCTATTTCCACCCACTTTCCTCTCTAATTTAGTAGTTCTACGTCATCCATGTCCTCTCTCCATGGCCTCCTCTGGATCCTATAATACACAAAAATGACAATATTCACATAAAATTTGTGCACCAAGAGAATATTGTTGAAATTATCTTGTTAATACACTCGCTTTTCATTAAGACACACTATGAAAAACAAAATAGGACATTGCAACATTTTTCTCTTCACAAATAGTTTACACGTGGAATCTTGACAACTAGAGCTCAAATCTCTCTACGAAGCATGCAATACACATAAGATGTTGATGCAATGTCAATATCACATGATAATGATTTAGTTCTCATAGATGATTTTTCATAATTCCCCAATAAGCCCTATATCTAAGATGATAGTAATGAATTAGGGTTTGTCCTTTTATACAAATCTGCAACATGCAATTTGAAATATTTCACACTTTCGATGACTCATATAGCTGTATAGGGTGAACATGGGCCCATTTATATTTAAAATTTAAAATTTTAGGGGTCATTTTTGAGTTCAAAAACCTAACCTCTATTAGTTTTGCACCCACAAAATTTATATGGGATAAGGAATAGATAAAATAGGGAACCATGATTGCTCCCTTGGAACATATGAAGGTGAATTCAATTTAGGATCAATTTATTTATCAATTTCCAAGAAAAATATATCATTTTGCATTGTTAGGCACTAAATTAGGTGCACTTTTCACTTCCTTCGGTGCCCCAAATAGATCACATTTAGGACTAAAAGTTGGGGTTAACTATGCTGACTATAGCATCAACTAATGAATCAAAAACAAAAATTAAAAAATTCCCTCATAAAGGAAGAGATGATAACAGAAAAATGTCACACAAAGGAAGAGAGGAGAAAAAAGGGAAAAACGGTGCGAAGGAGGGCTACAAGCAAGTAGATGAGAAATTCAATTTAGTTTGTGACACCATACGTAAGGTTACAATTGATTTTTTTCATTCCCACAAATATTTTTGTTTGGATTAAATGGAGAGGATTGTGAAGAAAGGGTTGTGAATATTGTTTTGTTTATAGGCGAATCGTTCAAGTCTCATGTGGTTGCAAAGGAGGAGGGTAAAATTGTAGAAATTTTTTTATTTCGTCTGCATCCAAGAGCATTGAACGCATTTTTGAAACCCCAATACCCCAATTCGCTTATCATTCTCATCCCAATCTTTCAAATTCTAGTTCAATTTCTCAGACCTTCCTTCCATACCTTTCTTTGAAGACAACTTTCTCAATTCCTTCCTAAAAAAGTAGTCAAGTGTTTTCAAGACAAGTCATTAAACTGTATCTGCCCCACTACATCCAGGTCTTATGGAAAAGGAGTGTTGGATATTGCTGATATGTGGTTGTCATTGATGTCAACATTATTGGCATAAATGTCTTTAAGGTCGTATATGTCGAGGATATTGAGAAAATTGTAATAAAATAAGTTGAAGGTTGTCAGTCAAGCACTGAAGTTCAGTATGATGGCTATCTTAGTATATTGATGGTGAACAGTTGTGGATTAAATTATTTGTTGTCAAGTATATCTAGTTTATCCACCAGAAATTTCAAAGGTTCACATGAAGATTTGATCAAGTTATGAGTATTTGTGTTTTGACAATTATTATGTTTCTTTAGTTGGTGTTCCTGAAAGAAGATGATGTGATTCTGGTAATCTGAGTTGATGTGGATGCTTCTATGGCAAGTCAGGAAGCTTTCGGATGTTTCTAGATCATTCTCTATCCATGTTGTTGGTTGGCATTGATCATTGTGCTAGCGACTGGTGATTTTCTTCTAAGATTTCATGTTTTTCATGATCACGGCCGACAGGGTGATTGTAGCATGTTGTTGATCTTCAAGGCTAATTGATTAAGGTGTTTCATGTTTGACACATGTTGTTTTGGGTCCCTTTTATGTTATGGCTGATGCTATTTGGTTCGCATTGATAAATTGTTTATTAATTTTGGCCAACAGTTTGTACACATTTTATATTGTCTTGGGCTAACAAGTAGTTGATGTTATCCCTAGTTGCAGATATATATGATCAATTGTTTTGAGGAGATTGGCATACAAGGTGTGTGAAGTGTGAGTGTTGTGTGTGAATAATGTTCACATGTTTCGAAGGCAGAAGTAAAGTGTGAAGAAGGGTGAGAAGAAGAAAGTGTTCATATGTTTAACCGGAACTATAATCAGGCATTAGCAGATGTTATTTTCTTAGTTCAAATCCTTAGATGTAATCTAAATGTGACTGTAAGACAATGTGTCTTCCTTTAGGAAGTAAGGCTTTTTGTATTTGAGCAGTGAGCTCTAGGTAGTGTGCCTGAATGCATGTGCATTCCCCATTTATAATAATTTTAATAGAGTATCAACTTGTGGATTAACCTCCACCATGGTTTTTCCCCTAATAGGGTTTCCACGTAAAAATCTTGGTGTTATTTGTGTTTTTGAGGTGATGATGGCTTATGCTTTCATGTTTATTTATCAGATCTGAGAATAAGTTTAATAAGTGTAATTTCTATGACAACTGATTCACCCCCCTCTCAATTGTTTGCCCTTGTGTTGCCAACAATTGGTAATAGAGCAGGTTTCTCTGGAGAAGCTTGATCGCTTGAGGTGATCCGATACAAGAAGGATAGTCTGACATTTGATGGAACAAATTATACTCTGTGGAAGACTCGAATGGAGTGTCATCTGAGATGCATTAGTGAATCCTATTGGACAATTACAAAGAATAGATATATCATCCCTCATAATGGTCCTTCTACTACATGTGAGATTAAGGAAGCTGAGTACAATTGTTACCTATTTTTAGCTACAACTCAAAACATGTAGAGTTGAATTGCATTCATCATTGAAGGTACACAAGTGATTACAAAAAATTTCTACTAAGTATTCATTTCTGAAACAAATCTTATTACTTTTGAATTTTCAATATTATTATGCAAGTAATTGTAATAGAAGAAATAAATAAATTTCATAATGTTTGTTGCTTTATTCATATTGTACAAACCAAAGTCCCACACAAGCCGTGGGCATAGCTTAATTTTATTTTCACAATTAAATAATGAATACAAGAAAGAAAGGTATACTACACAACTAAAGATAATATAGATATAAGGGAGAAGGTGATTCGTCATTGCCTGGAATGACAAATCATTGTAACACTTGAAACCTTTAGTTTTCATGTCTCCAAGTTGCAGCAACTTTGAGCTCCAAATGCATCTGGAAGATTTGAAAAAGGTGGTGTTAGAGCAATAAAAAATCACATCCTACCTCATTCCTATATTACCAACAGAGATGTAATACACATTCAATTAGGCATTCATCAGATGATTAAGTCATTAGAGAGACAAGTATTCAATGAGCACAAAATTCAATGGAAGCTCTCAGCTTCAATTATTTTGCTAACATGTTTTTTCATTGTGCAGGAATAGGTTCATTATGTTCGTGATCAATTCTCATCAGATATGTGGAGAAAAAAGGGCTCCCACAAGGGTTGAGCCTAGCATATCAAAAACGACACCTCTCATTCACATAATTAAATGAGAGTTATGAAATATTCAGAACAGTCATCAGATAGGACTACTTTCATAAGATAGATTCATAAGAGCAGCCTTTAAATTCATTATAATGGAAACTGATTGAGAAAAACATTCTTTTTTTCATCATTCAAAATAAAAAATAAAAACACCGCGAATGTTAGAAGAAACAATTTTACCGCCTCAACATTCTACTTCTCTTGACATGCCTCCCTTAACTTTTATGAGTTCCATAATCTGAATTTCACGATCAGACACTCTAAAAGTTAAGGAGAGCGATGTCAATAGAAATAGCACATTGACATGAAAGACATTAATAGAGTTCCAAAATGCATACACCTGGAAGTCAATGTATTTTTGCATCAGAAATGAGAGATGAGCATATAAGGGACAATTACCTATGCAGATCCAATACAATTTTTAAATAAAATGAAACAAGCATAGGAGAAACAACAAAGATTGTTCTTTCATCAACATCATTCAATTGTCAAGTATGTAGAAAAATGACAGTGACAGCATGCAAGCCATAGGAAGAAACAAGTGACAGGGAAATCAAAGGATGGTAATGATTCACAATGATTGTATTATGAGTTTACTAAAAGCATTTTTCGAAAACAAACTTCCAATGCAAATGAGATACAAAACTGAATACAATGATACAGACATTCGTGATACAAAATATTGAATGAGTTTGAGCCCTTCTTTTCAATGATTTTTTCTTCTGCTCGTGGATTACTTTAGAGTTACCAATTTTTACACTTAGAATTGACTTTTAGTTTCATCTCCATGCCTTTGAGAGGCTTATTGTATAAAGTGAAATGACTTAGTCATTTTTCATTAGTTCTGGATTTCTCTTGCCTTTGCAATTTTTGCAAAGAAGACTTCTTGTAACTCGGTTTATTTTTTAGATTAATACATTCTCCAGGTTATTATAGGTTAATAGAATTTGTTGAATTACATAATTTCCTTAAGTTATTTGATTAAATCATTGTTTCCCTTTTTATTCTTTGGTGCTTTATGTTTTGCAGTGATTTGATGCAAATTTATTGTGTTTTTCTCATAAACCTTTAAGTTTTTGTCTCACCTATTGATGCATGTGCACAATGGCAGTTTATTACAGGTCATTAATTGTGCTTGTTGAGTTTATCTTTCCTCTTAATTTGTGAGAACCTTTTTTTTCCTTAGTAAGAGAAAGGTTGAACTGAGCCTTTTATTGAATTACTATTGTGATTAAAGTGCCCAAATTAAGTTGTGTTAACAGATTCTGAGAATATTAGTTGTGATTAAGTCTGCACATTAGTTTCTTTCACACCACATTATAGTTCAATTACCAATTTTGCATTAGTTTTAATCCTTTTCCCTTTTCCAATCAGGTTTTAGTCCATAATCATTAGAATATCATAAAGGAAGCCATCCTAGAATCTAGAGGTCTAGTTTCGTATAGGGTACCCACAACCTGCAATTAGTCCAATGTTACATGGGATTGCAGAGCTTTTCAGCCTTACATGCGAGTGCAAATCCCTATGATAATAGTTTTTGGCATGCCCGGTGGGACTCTAAAGAATCACTTCAGAGCAAGAATTCAAGTTTTGATTTGTTGTTTACAACAGCATTCAACCTATCAGAGGCTTATATTTGATTGGTGACTTCGTTTACTTGGTTTTAAATTGCAGATTTCAGTAGCACATGAGCAAAATTCAAACAAGAGAAAGTGTTGATCCATTTGAATACCTATAGCTACCATCGCCCAAGAGGAGAGGTAGAACAACAAGAAGGAGGTTGAGAAGATCGAGATCAAATTCAACACCAAGGTCTCACTCTATGCCACCCAGTCTCAAGCCTTCAAGTTTTGTACCTATTTTTCCAGTTACACGTACAGTACCAATTTTATAAGTACCACCTCCTAGAGTAGCTTCGATGGCTAGAGTGCACGCGTTTGTACCATTTAATGGGGGCAACCCATGGAATTTGGACCACCATGATGATATACCAATTGTTGCCCTCAAAAGTCTTCCTATTTTTACTAGTAAGGAGAATACTACGCCAATTGAACATATCAAAGATGTAGCTTCACTTTGTGGAGTTCATCACATGACTCAAGAGAATGTGGCGTTGAGGCTATTCGTGGCTTCATTCAAAGGAAAAGTGATTCAGTGGTTCTGAGGCTTACCAATGAATTTTGTTGCAACGTGGGATGATACAGGAGATAAGTCAAACAAGTAATATTCAGACAAGTCAAGTAATCTTTCTCTCGTTGAGCAGATAACAATCAAAAAAGCCCCACAAGAATAAATGTTTGATTTCAATTCCAAGTTTCACAAGACTTGGAATAGAATTCCAGCAATGGTAAGGCCGACACCTGGTCATGCTTTTCTTTATTATCTCAGAGCCTTAAATAGTGATATTGCTTTAATGATACAATCAATGGGTGGATTAACATTACCAGAAGTATATGACATTGCTATTAGAGTAGAAAACAACCTTATACAGGCTGGTAAAATTGTACCAAGGCCTCGTATGCCAATTTTTCCAAATATTTATCCTTTCATGCCCATTCATAGACCACCTATTTCCCCACTTCCAGTTGATCCAGCCTTAGGCTCTCAACCAATTGTTCAGAATAATTCTTTTCTAGCACAATCATATTTACAAGAGCTTAGGGGTACTCAATAGGAGATGGAAAAGTTATTGCAGACAGACAGTAATAAATTAGTGGGTCTTAAGAGACAAAAAGGTCAGAATTTCAGGCCTTACCAAGCACCATTCCAACCTAACAGACCACCTTATTAGGTATATAATCAAGGATAGTGAAGGAATTTCAATCCTAGGCCACCATACAACCAAAACGCTGCCAGCTCTTCTAAGGAGCTTGTACCCATCTAGAGCAAGTTGGCACAGGATTATGTATGGTGTTATCCCTACAATCAGCCTCATAATCAGGCTACTTGTGTGAATTGGGTTGTTAATTAGGCCCTTATGGTGCAAACCAGTTATGTAGCTTCTGAGAAGACGGTTAAGGAGGCCAGTGATCAGCAGGATGATCAAACGCAAAAAAATGATCCTGACGTTGCCATGATGAACTGGTAGGGTAATGAATTTTGTGGAGTTAATCATGCACAAGGGTAGAATCAGTCAAATACCTCGATTGCAGCCAATACAAGGTCAAAAAAGAGAGTTGTTGACCTGAGACAACATGTTATTCCTAAAGTACAGTAGCCAGAAAAAGACAAACAGCAGGCTAATAAAGGTAAACTACAAGTTGTTCAACATAAAAATTAAATTCCAGGAGCTCAGAAGGAGCAGCCACAACCCGCTTCTTCATAGAATATCCATATTTTACCAAGAGGAAAACATGAGCCTGCTAAAGAGTAGTAGAACAAGTAGAACCTACTAATGAACAACCAATAACTCAACCAGTTCCAATACAGAAGGAGGTTGCTATTCCTAAAATGCAGCAAAGGGTTAGAGGTTCTCCTTTCAATATTGTAGATCACATGAAAAATGCTACAGTTAGCATCACCATGTTGGATGCATTACACCTTCTTGGGCAAAAAGAAAGACTTTAGGAGGCTTTAGCTAGGATATCTATTTATGATGAGTCTATAAAAAACTAGCCAAGAGTTCTTGCAAATAGTTCAGACCACAAGAAGGAACAACCAACTCAAGAGGTAAAACCACCACCCTTTTATGTCAGTCTGATTATTGGTGATAGTATATTGCATAATTGTATGATAGATTCAGGAGCAAGCAACTCAATTATGCCTAAGCATTTGGTAGATAAGTTAGGACTTGAATATGAGCAATTGTCAAAAGGGGTAGTCCAATTAGATGGTATAGCCATAAAGTCTATTGGAGTAATTAAAGGTCTACCTCTTACATTACATGCTTTTCCGAACTTTCAAATTCCACAGGACATTTATATTATTGATTTCCACCTTATTTTTCCATTTGTCTGTCTAGAGATTTTACTGCAAAATTAGGTGGTTATCTATCATCAGACTGGTCACACATGTTCTTCTAAACCATATATGGTACTAGAGTCACTGTTAAATTAGAACCATGAGCTAAAGATCATATTGATCCTTATGTTACAAATCCCATAAATGCAAACCTAGCTTTCCATGATCAAGAGGATCAATCCATGACCCCCGACCCCATTGTACCTATAAAGGGCATACCCGACATAAATTTATATGAGTGGGCAGCCAAGAATCATGAGGTTGATCCATTCACTCTCATGGACAAAGTAGGTTTGGCCATTTATATGATTTAGGAGATGGATGTAACTATTCCAAATCTGGTAAAGGAGGAAAAACAACTAGAACAAGAAATTAATTAGCTTTGGAAGTTGTATTTTGATGGATCTAGGAGTAAAGTAGGTGTTGGTGGAGGATCTATGTTGATTTCACCAGAAGGAGATAGGTACTACTCATCTTTCAATATGTTTTTCAGTTGTTCTAATAACATTGTTGAGTACGAAGCACTAATACATGGTTTAGAATGGGCCAAGAAAAGAAAAATTAAGTGCTTATAGGTGTTTGGTGATTCTAAATTAATAACAAATCAGGTTAGAAATCTAAATTTAACAAAGAACGATTTGCTGAAATTATATAAACATCGGGTTTGGGACTTAATTGAGGAGTTTGATGCATTTAATCCGATATCAGTGCCAAGAAATCAGAACAAGCAAGTTGATAAACTTTTTGTCTTACGATCACAATTTGATATTCCAACTCAAATCCATAATGTGCAGGTGCAAAAATATGTGAAAATAGTTGTTAGACCATCAATACCTGATAATAAAGTGAGTTGGAAGATTTTTTACAATGATGAGAAAATATTCCACTTTCTAATGGAAGAAGCAGAGTTTTCTATTGGAAACTAACAAAATTTTGATTAGCAATATGGTGATTAGATTATGCAGCTAAAGTCTAACAAGCTACCAAAGGTTTTGGTAACCATCAAATCAATCTTTAACACTGATGATCAAGTTAGAAGAGATAAATATAGTATTACAATTAAGGAAGAGCATTACGAGCTGATAGAAATTTTCAGAGACAAGATTCTTAAGCTTGGAAAAGTCTGTACTGGAATAGAACAACAGGATTTTGTTTTGCTTTGCCAGGAATTCAGTGATGTTTTCGCTTGGGAGTATGGAGACCTCAATGGTTTTAATCCCAAGTTGGCTCAACATACCATTGAGCTAGAACACAATGCAAAACCAGTAAGACAGAAGCAGAGGCCCCTGAATTTGAAGTTAGAACACCTGATGAAGACAAAATTGAACAAGCTAATTGAAGGTAGTATAATTTTTCCAATCAAGCACACTCTTGGGTTTCAAACCTGGTGCCTGTCAGAAAAAAGAATGAAGAGATAAGATTGTGTGTTGATTTTAATTATCTAAACAGAGCTTCACTTAAAGATCACTATTTGTTGCCTTCAATGGAGTAGATATTTTAGGTTGTTTCAGGTTCAGATATGTTCTCATTGTTGGACGGCTATTCAGGGTATAATCAGATTCTGGTTAAAGAGGAAGACCAGTATAAGACAACCTTTACCACCAACTGGGGTACTATGGCTTACAGAAAAATTCCATTTGGATTTTCAAACGTGGGAGCAACCTTTCAGAGAGTAATGGATATGGCTCTCCAAGGTTTGATAAACAAGTTTTTTCTTGTTTATTTGGATGATATCACTGTTTTCTCTTGAAATGCTAATGAACACTTTGATCATCTTAGACAGTTTTTTGAGAGATGCAGAGAGTATGGAGTTTCTTTGAATCCAAAGAAGAGCATTTTTTTTGTTCACGAAGGTAAACTTCTGGATTAAATTATTTCTAAAGATGGCATTTCTATAGACCCAGAACGTATTGCAGCCATTCTGGCATTGCCACTTCCTACTTACAAAAAAGGTTTACAGAGTTTTTTGGGAAGAATTAACTTTGTTAGGAGATTTATTCCTAACATTGCAGCATTGTTGCAACCTCTCATAGCCATGTTAAAGAAGAACATGTAGTTCAGTTGGACAAAAGAAGGTAAGAATATTTTTGAGCTAATCAAAGAGGCACTTGCAGCAGCCCCAACACTCATTAATCCAAAACTTTGAAAAATATCTTATATTGTATGCATTTGCTAGTGTTGATATAATTTCTCCCATGTTATGTCAACATAATGATGAAGGACTTGAATAGCCCATTGCATTTTTTAGTCAGGTCTTGCATGATTACGAAGTAAGGTATCCATTCATTGAAAAACATGTCCTTGTTGTAGTTAGGAGTCTTAAAAAATTTAGACATATGTTGTCTAATAATAAGATACATTTGTTGGTAGCTCATCCAACAGTCAAAGAGTTTCTACTAAATAAATATATAAGTGATAAAGAGCAGGTTGGGTAACCAAAGTTATGGAATATGAAATTGAAATAAAGGTTACCAAGCTCATTAGAGGCAAAGGCCTTTGCGAGCAGCTTTTTGGGAACTCAGAAAATGTTACAACACTTGAACGGAAAATGGAAACAACCTTTAATAATGAAGATGAAGTTGTTGCTCCGTTCATTGTAGAAAATTGGATACATCAGATGATTCATTATCTGCATATAGGTGACTTTCCTGAAGATCTAGACAGGTCAAAATGTAGATATTATAGACTTCAGGCAATACCTTTTGTAGTGATTGATGGTATCTTGTATAAGAAGGATTATAACGGTGTTTTTCTTAGATGGGTCAACTGGAGGCCTCTTTGCACCGACAATAACAGCCCTGAATATAATGAGTCGGCTATTACTAGCTTGATTTGTTTAAGGATTCCCACACCTAGGTCAAAAAGTGCAATAAATGTGCAAATATTCACCAGAAAACAGAAGCTTGCAATCATGCCACTTCATCTAATTCAAATAGAGCAGTCTTTCAGCAAGTGGGGATTGGATTTCATAGGTCCAATTAATCCACCTTTAAGTGTTGGGCATAAGTGGATCTTCACTACCACAGACTACTTCATGAAATGGACTAAAGCAGTTGAATTAAAAGATGCAAACAAAACATCTGTTCTAAACTTTTATCAAGATTTGATTTCCAGATTTGGTACACCGGATTCCATAATCTCTGATAGGACTTTGGCATTGATAGGATTAAAATTTTCAGATTGGTCTGTGAAAAACAATATTTATCTTAACACTTCTTCGAACTATTACCCACAGGGTAATGGACAGGAAGAGTCCACGAATAAAAACTTGATAAAGATCATTAAGAAACAATTCAGGGCAATCAGAGGACCTGGTACGAGAAGCTGAAACTAGCCCTCTAGGCTGATAGGGTTACACCAAAGAGGGCAATAGGTAATTCACCTTATGTTTTAACATATGGAAAAGAGGCAAAGGAATCTATCTCAGTTGAGTTGCCTACTCTAATTTTGATCAAGGAACTAGACCTGCTTGAAGAGGAGCCTATGCAGATTAGACTAGAAAAATTAATGGAGTTGGAGGAAACTAGGAAGGAAGCCTTGAGAAATCTAGAAATCCATCAAGCCTAGATGAAAATAACATTTGATAGGAAACCTACTCCAAGGATTTTCAAATAGGGAGATCTAGTTTTCAAATGGGATGAGCTCAAGAGTAGGCCTAGTAAACACACAAAGTTTGATGCTATGTGGAATGACCCATATGTTATCACTGAATGCAAACAACATAACACATTTCAGCTCTCAAGGCTGGATGAAGAGGTGTTGCCAATCCCTGTCAATGGGATTCACCTCAAACAGTGCTATTAAGCATCAAATTTGTAGTTTTACATAGTTGTGTAGTTTCAATTTCAGCTTTGGTTTCAATAAGTGCCCCATGGCACATTTCATTTCAGTATTGTTTTACTTTCAATAAAGTGCAGTTGCTACACGGGGTTTTCTAACTCTGTCTTAAGAAGAGTTTCAATAGTTTCTTTAATTTTGTGTGGTTTGTAGCTGAGTTACAAGTTTTATGAGTCAAAACAGAGCAAAAATGGACTCCATGCCCAATGAATATACAAGGCAACTGGTCTATGGTGTTTAGCAGGCAAACACTCCGCAAAGGTCGCCAAATTGTTACCTATTTTTAGCTATAGCTCAAAATGGGTAGAACTGAATTGCATTCATCATTGAAGGTACACAAGTGATTATAAATTTTTTTCTACTAAGTATTTATTGTTGAAACAAAATTAATTACTTTTAAAATTTCACTATTATTGTGCAAGTAATTATAATAGAAGAAATCATAAAATTGCATAATGTTTGTAATTTTATTCATATTGTACAAACCAAAGTCCCACACAATCTATGGGAATAGCTTAATTTTATTTTCACAATCAAATAATGAATACTAGAAAGAAAGATATACCACACAACTGAAGATAATATAGATATAAGGGAGAAGGTGATTCCTCATTGCTTGGAATGATGAATCAGTGTAACACTTGAAACCTTCAGTTGTCATGTCTCCAAGTTGCAGCGGCTCCGAGCTCCAAATGCATCTACAATATTTGAGAAAGGTGGTGTTAGAGCAATGAAAAATCACATCCTACCTCATGCCTATATTACCAACAAAGATGTAATACACATTCAATTAGGCATTCATTAAATTATTAAGTCATCAGAGAGACAAGTATTAAATGAGCACAAAATTCAATGGAAGCTTTTAGCTTCAATTATTTTGCTAACATGTTTGTTCACTATGCAGGAATAAGTTCATTATGTTCATGATCAATTCTCATCAGATATGTGGAGAAAAATAGGCTCCCACAAGGGTTGAGCCTAGCATATCAAAAAGGACACCTCTCATTCACATCATTATATGAGAGTTATGAAATATTCAAAATAGTAATCAGATAGGATTGCTTTCATAAGACATATTCATAAGAGCAGCCTTTAAATTCATTATAATGGAAATAGATTGAGAAAAAAAATATTTTTCTCATCATTCAAAAGAAAAAATCAAAATACCACAAATGTCAGAAGAAACAATTTTACCGCCTCAACATTCTACTTCTCTTGACATGCCTCCCTTAACTTTTATGAGTTCCATAATCTGAATTTCACGATCAGACACTCTGAAAGTTAAGGAGAGCGATGTCAAGAGAAATAGCACATTGACATGAAATACATTAACAGAGTTCCAAAATGCATACACCTGGAAGTCAATGTATTTTTGCATCAGAAATGAGAGATGAGCATATAAGGGACAATTACCTATGTAGATCCAATAAATTTTTTAAAGAAAATGAAACAAGCATAGGAGAAACAACAAAGATTGTTCTTTCATCAACATCATTCAATTGTCAAGTATGTAGATAAATGACAATGACAGCATGCAAGCTACAGGAAAAAACAAGTGATAGGGAAATCAAAGGATGGTAATGATTTGCAGTGATTGTATTATGAGTTTACTTAAAGCATTTTTCAAAAACAAACTTCCAATGCAAATGAGATACAAAACTGAATACAATGATACAGACATTCATGATATAGAATATTGAAAGAAAAGCACTTGTTTTCAGTTTCGAGGAGAAAATGGTACAACTTATGAGTGAAATGATCATTTCATTCAACCAACAAGAATGCCCAAAAATTAAAACCCTCGTATTAGGGTTTTGTGAAATGTCTCGAAAAAATCAAGTTACAATGTGGGTTTTTGTTATTTCCCTTATTTTTGCTGAAAACCCTCGGCCATGTTTGCCTATTATCTTTCCCAAAAATCTTGAAATAACAAAAACATATAAATTTGGGTTATCTGTGGCAATGGCCATGACCACATTTGAATGGAGCAAGAGTCAGAAGGAGAGATTTCTCATGTGTACACAAGAAAAAATGACAATAAGAAGGGAGAAGTCGCAACCCATTATGGGTGTTTCCACATAATCATCTTCAAATCATATCAACAACATGGCCATGACCCATGTTTCACATGAAGGGTTTGTAACTATTCGGGCCAATGGAGAAATGTTTGCAACTTCACAAATTTTCATGAAAAAATAATAGTAAGAATTTCCATACTCGCGGCCATTTTTCAGAAAGACCATACATTAGAACATAGAAAATGCAAGAAAACAAAGCAATCATGACATTTCTATTTAAGAAACAATCATCATTTTCTCATAAATGAAATGAATAGTAGCAGATTTCACACAAAGCTTTCTCAATAAAGTGTAGAAAATGATATGGATGTACCCTCACAGAGAGAAGTCTCAGAATGCATGAAAATCTGATGGAAACCACTGTCAAGCCCGCATATTCACCATTGAAGCAGCCATCAAACCCTTTGTCGGTGCTAAGCTTCTTCTTGAAGCTTTTCCAAAGCAAAATGAAATGACAAAATGAAGATGTCAATGATGTTTTAGGGTCTCATACCCTAGACTCATCGAAAGTTTTGTGACTTTTGTCACATTTTAATAAAATTTCATGCCTTTACAAATACCAAGGTCGTGGGTTCCATCCCATTGTTATGCTCTAGGTATTTTTCATTGTATGCATTTGCTAAGTCCTCATTTTTATGTGGAATGGGGAGCATATGTAAGGGTAGAGTTTAGGTATTGGGGTAGGGTTGAAACTTTTATTAAATTTAAATGTTGTGTTTGCATAAAACTATGTGAAGTTAGTTAATTAAATGATGCAATATAAATCATTAAATTAACTTAACTATTTTAAAATGCAAACATTAACTCAAAGTTACCCCAATCACACATGTTAAACAAAGACTTAATGATGGAGTTGTCCGAGTCTGATGTGCATGGGCGAGTTGACATAAATGAGGTAATTTTTGCATGTTTTTCCCATATTTTCAAGGATTTCCAGTTCAGTTCGAGAACCCCATGGTCAAATATCAGTTGAACTCGACTTTGAGATTGAGTTCACTCATTTTTGCATGAGTTTGAGCCCTTCTTTTCAGGGATTTTTGCTTCTTCTCATGGATTACTTTGGAGTTACTTATTTTTACACTTAGAATTGACTTTCAATTTCATCTCCATGCCTTTGAGAGGCTTATTGTATAAAGTGAAATGACAATCATTTTTCACTAGCTCTGGATTTCTCTTGCCTTTGCAATTTTTGCAAAGAAGACCTCTTGTAACTCAATTTATTTTTCAAATTAATACATTCAGCAAGTTATTACAAGTTAATAGACTTTGTTGAATTGCAGAATTTCCTTCAAGTATTTTATTAAATCAGTGTTTCCCATTTTAGTCTCTGGTGCTTTGTGTTTTGCAATGGTTTGATGCAAATTTAATGTGCTTTGCTCAGAAACCTTTAAATTTTTGTCTCACCTATCTATACATGTCCATGATGGCAGTTTATTACAAGTCATTAATTGTGCTTGTTAAGTTTTTTTTTCTCTTAATTTGTGACAACCCTGTTTTTCCTTAGTAAGAGAAAGGTTGAACTGAGCCTTTTATTGAATTACTAGTGTGATTAAAGTGCCCATATTGAGTTGTGTTAACATATTCTAAGAATATTAGTTGTGATTAAGTCTACACATTGTTTTATTTCACACCACATTATAGTTCAATTATCAGTTTTATATTAGTTTTAATACTTTTCCCTTTTCCAATTAGGTTTTAGTCCATAATCATTAGAATATCATAAAGGAAGTCGGCCTAGAATCCAAAGGTCTAGTTCCATATAGGGTACCCACAACCTGGAATTAGTCCAATGTTACATGGGATTGTAGATCTTTTCATTCTTGCATGCGGGTGCAAATCGCTATGATAACAACAATATCAGGGCTAAGGAAGCATTGTTGAGTGCTCTGACTGATTTCGAGATGAAAAATGTAATTGAGTTGAAGACTACTTATGAGATCTAGAAAAAATTTGGAAACCTTGTATGAAGGTGATAACCATGTGAAGATTGCTAAGTTGCAGAGCTTGAAAGGGAAATATGAAACATGGAGAATGGGAGAAGATGAGAACATCACTTATTTTCTGTAGAGAGTGAATGAACTTGTGTGTAGTATCAGATGTGCTTGTGGAACATTGGAAGAATCATATATTGTTGCTAAAGTGCTCAGATCCTTGCCTACTACATACAAACACAAATCTACTACTATTGAGGAGATCCAAACTGTGACAAATTTAACCAGAGACATGTTGATTGGTAAGCTTGCTGCTTTTGAGTTAAGTTTGTTTGGTGAATCTCTTCCTAAGACAATTCAAAGCTACTATATTTGGGAAAGATAAGCAGAGATATGATATGGGGGAAAGTTCTTCTAGAAAAATGTCCAAGTATGAGCAGGAAATGAGAGAGATTGGAGAAGAAGAGAGAAAACTAGATGAGATTGAAGCACTTCTTGTCAAGAGGGTAGCCAAAGGAGAAGGTAAGTATAAAGGGAAATTGCCTCTTAAATTTTTTTCTTGCAATAAGGTACATCATTTTGCCTCGGGGTGTCCTGAAAGAGTTCCTAAGCCAAGATCTAACAAGCCTAGATTCCAAAGAAAGTGTTATTTTTCTATTGATGAAGGTGTCACAGATGATGAATCTGACAAAGGAAATGTAAGTGAGGATGAGTTTGTATTTATTGCTATTAAGGAAAATAATCTAGTAGCCATTGAATCTACTAGTTGCATGGATGTGGAGAAAAAGATGAATGGGTGATTGATAGTGGATGCTCTCATCACATGACAAGTGATAAAAGCAATTTTTTGAGCTTGGAAAAGTATGATGGTGGTGTTTTAAGATTTGGTGATGAAAAAGATAGTGTAATCCGTGGCAGAGGATCCATTTATTTTGGTAAGCATAATACTGATGATTTTTTATATGTGGAAGGTTTGAAGCATAATATTTTAAGTGTTGGATGGTTGAAAAGGGATATAATCTTCAATTCAAGGATGGAAAGTGTAAAATATTGGGGATTTATGGAAATGTGGTTGCATCTGGTACAAAAACAAAAGGTAATATCTTTCACCTAAGTACTACTGGTAAAAGTTGCCTAATTTCTCAAGTTGATGAAAGTTGGTTGTGGCATAGAATATTGTGTCATGTTAAATTTGACAATATTATCAAGATCAACTCTACCCAGGCAGTGAGAGATCTTCCTAAGTTGATAAAACCTACTAATACTATATGCAAGGAATGTCAGCTAGGGAAGCAAACTAGAGTTTCATTCAGAAGAAAAAAGTATTGTTCAAATGAAGTATTGGAGCTTGTGCATACTGACTTGTGTGGTCCTTCTAGAATCAGAATTTTACAAGGTGATAGGTATCTCATGTTACTTATTGATGATTATTCTAGATTGATGTGGGTTACTTTCTTAAAGGAAAAATCTGGAGCTCTAGAGAAATTTGATATTTTTAAGGCTATGGTTGACATAGAGACATGTCTAAAAATTAAATGTCTGAGATTGGATAGAGGTGGTGAATTCACTTCCTATGAGTTTAATTATTTATGTGAAGAGCATGGGATAAAGAGACAATTATCTGCCCTGCGGATCCCTCAACAAAATGGAGTTGTGGAAAAAAAGAATAGGATAATTCAAGAAGCTGCTAGGACTATGATGCTAGAAGGAAATGTTCCTGATATCTACTAGAGAGAAGATGTGATTACTACCATTTACACTCTCAACCAGGTACATGTCAAAGATGATACTGGTAAGACCCCTTATGAGCTATGGTTTGGTCATAAGCCTACTATTAGATACTCCAAAATCTTTGGAAGTAAATGTTATATCAAAAGAGATGAAGATATAGGAAAGTTTGATGCTAGAAGCGATGAAGGAATATTTCTTGGTTATTCTACTAAAAGTAAATCCTATCGGTGTTACAATAAGATATAAAGGAAAGTAGTTGGAATCGCTAATGTCAAGGTTGATGAAGAAACATTTAGACCATCTAGATTCTGTGGATATGATTCAAACGATCAGAATGAAAATTCAGATAAAGGAAAGAAAGTTCAAATCATTCTGGTGAATCAGGAAAATCGAGAGGAAGAAATCGATGAAAGTGCAGAAGAAAGATCACAATAGCCTGAAGTTCAAGAACAACCTAAGACTCCAAAGTATGTAATACTAAAACATTTATAAGATCATATTATAGGTGATAATAAATAAGGTGTTTAGACTAGGAGAAGAATCGCAAAAGAGTATTGTTTGATTTCAAAGACTGAGCCTAATAATGGCAATGAAGCATGCAAAGATGAACATTGGATGGAAACAATGAAAGAATAACTATTGTAAATTGAGAAGAATGATACATGGATTCTTGTTCCTATACCTAAGGAAAAAAAATAATTGGAACTAAATGGGTCTTTCAGAATAAACTGAATGAGTAGGGTGAAGTTATTAGAAACAAAGCAAGACCGGTGTGTAAAGGATATTCTCGTATGGAAGGAATTGACTTTGAAGAGACTTTTTCTCTTGTTGCTAGGATTGAAGCTGTGAGATTATTTCTTGCCTATGTTGCTTGCAAAAACTTCAAGATTTTTCAGATGGATTTCAAGTCAACATTTCTAAATGGTGAACTGGATGAAGAAGTGTACATTGAGCAACCTGATGGATTTAAATTGATTGATTAGGGAGATATGGTTTGTCGGTTAAAGAAAGAATTGTATGGACTCAAGCAAGCCCCAAGAGCATGGTAAGCTAGATTGGACAAGTATTTTTTGAAGCTTGGATTTAATAAAGGTATTGTTGATAGTAATTTGTATTTCAAGATTGATCATGATAAATATTTGATTGTTGAAGTCTTTATTGATGATATAATTTTTAAAGGAGATGATAGTTTGTGCATGAAGTTTTCTAATAAGATGCAGAGTGAGTTTGAGATGTCTATGATTGGAGAAATGAAATTCTTTTTGGGATTGCAAATTGCTCAGCTAGATAAAGGGATCTTTATATCTTAGTCCAAGTATGTGAAAGAACTACTAAAGAAGTTTGGTATGGAAGATTCAACACCATTTGGTACACCTATGGTGACCAGATGTAAGTTGACTCAAAATGATGATTATCCTAAAATAAATCAGACTAGATATAGATCCATGATTGGTGGATTGCTCTATTTGACTCAAACTAGACCTGATATCATGAATGTTGTATGCATTGTTGCAAGATTTAAAGTTGATCCTAGAGAATCTCATGTGCTAATTGTGAAGATGATTTTTAGGTACTTGAAGGGGATAGTTGATTTTGGCCTATGGTATCCTAAAGAAGATGACCTTACTTTGAGTATTTTTACTGATGCTGATTGGGAAGGATATGTGGATGACAGAAAGAGTACTAGTGGTGGTGCATTTTTCTTGGGAAAGAAGTTGATTTCATGGTTAAGTAAGAAGTAGAATGCCATTTCTTTATCTACTATAGAGGCAGAATACATTGTTGTTGCTAACAATTGTACTCAAGTATTGTGGATGAAACAGATGTTGAAAGATATCAAAGTTGTGTATGATGAACCTATTGCCATATTTTGTGATAATTAAAGTGAGATTAACATTTCTAATAATCTAGTGTTGCATTCAAAAACCAAGCATATATCTATCAAGTTTCACTTTTTGAGAGAGAAGGTGAGTGAAAAAGAAGTCAAATTGGAGTATGTGCCTACTAAAGAATAGATTGAAAATATCTTTACCAAGCCCTTGCCTAAGGATACTTTTGAGTATCTCAGGGAAGCTAGGGGTGATTATCCCTCCTAATCAAAATTAAGATGCATTGACTTGCATCAATTTGTGCATTTCATAGTCATATCTTGTGATCCGGATTGATGTTGTGGTGGCTACTACTCAAGGGGAGTAGTCATATGTTCTATACGTGGTTCAGAGCTTGTTTACCTTTGTCATTGATGTCAAAGGGGGAGAAGAGTCATGTGAAAAATTATGAAAGAGCTAAAGAGAAAAGAGTCAAAATCTAAGGGGGAGAAAGTACTAAGAGAAAGTTTTGTTGATGGCATTTTTCACATCATGTGTTGTCATCAATGCCAAAGGGGGAGATTATTGGATATTTCTGATATGCGGTTGTCATTGATGTCAACACTATTGGCATAAATATCTTTAAGGTTGTATATGTCGAGGATATTGAGAAAATTGTAATAAAATAAGTTAAAGGTTGTCAGTGAAGTTCAATATGATGGCTAGTTCAATATATTGATGGTGAGAAGTTGCAGATTAAAGGGTTTTTTATCAAGTATATCTAGTATATCCACCGGAAATTTCAGAGGTTCACATGAAGATTTAATCAAGTTATGAGTACCTTTGTTTTGACAGTTATTATGTTGCTTTAGTTGGTGTTCCTGAAAGAAGATGATTGATTCTGGTAATCTAAGTTTATGTGGATGCTTCTGTGGTGATTCATGATGCTTGTGGATGTTTCTAGATCATTTTCTATTCATTTTGTTGGTTCGCATTGATCGTTGTGCTTGTGATTGGTGATTTTCTTCTGAGAGCTCATATTTTTCATGATCATGGATGACAGGGTGATTGTAGTGTGTTGTGGATCTTCGAGGCTAATTGCTTAAGGTGTTTCATGTTTGAGACATGTTGTTTTGGGTCCCTACTATGTTTTGGTCGACCCTATTTGGTTCGCATTGATAAATTATTTATTAATTTGGGTTGACAGTTTGTACACATTGTAGACGCTAAAATTTGGTCTAGGCCTGCGAGTACCACTTTCGACATAATTTTCTAATGTCCATGTCATGATTAAATAATATTAATTATTTAATCATTTTCTATACACATCTTTCTTCTATTAATTAAATAACCTTAATTATTTAATTAATTCATTATGACTATTATTCAACTTTGATTAATTAAATAAATCTTATTTATTTAATTACATCGCTAATTAAATAATTCTCTTTTTGAATTAAATAATTTATTATTTAATTTACCTTTTATCATATTTCGACTATAATTAAATATTCTTTTTGAATTATTTAATTATTCAATTAACCTTTTCAAATGTCAATTAAATAAATCATTATTTATTTAATTAAATCTTTTCAATTTCGAATGTTGAATTAAATAAACATTTAATTCATAAAAAGAGTTATTTTTGTCACATTCTTCTATCGCCCACTTAACTAATTATTCACTCACCATCTGACTCGAGATCTATTTAAATCCATCAATTGTCTCCTGATTCGATGTCTGATTATCTCTGCGAAGAGACTTTCTATCTTGATCAATCAGTTTAATTCTCTTATGCATGAACATATTTATTAATTAAATATATTAATTTAATTAATTAATTTATGTGTGCATTTGAATAGATCATTTTCCAGATTCTAACTTTATCCTTTTCATTCAATTCTTATCTTTATAATTTTTGAAGACTTTCAACTGAAGATTAAATCATTTATTTAATCTTGATCTCTTAGTCAGTCTATTTTCGAATATTCTTAACACCAGATTAAATTATTATTTAATTTAAACTTTATCCTGCAGAATTTCCCAACTCATGTTCTAACTGACACAAATATCACATCGCATGGCATTCATCAATCTCAATCATTGATCTCTCTTTCGAATCTGAGTCGATCATTCAAAAACCAATTTCCTATAAATTGACCTGACCTTCGACATTATTCCTCTCCTCCTGAAATCAATATACTTTTGGAAGAGACTTGTTAATCTTCGATATTTTTCTATAATCACATGCATCAAGGCTATACTTACACACTTATGAAAATCTGAGGGCAATTATACTACAAAAGGAAAAATGAAGGATGATCAAGATAATTCGAAGAGGTGGACTGATATTCGGTGAGATTGTTTCATATTTCTTTATTTATTGTTTAGTTTATTTACTTTGTTCTTAGTTGTTTGATTTAGATTAATGCATATTTAGATTAGATTTAACCATCTTGCTTGCAAAGTCATTTTACCTACGTTACACACATTTTATATTGTGTTGGGCCGACAAGTAATTGATGATATCCCTAGTTGCGGATATATATGATCAAATTTTTTTAGGAGATTGACATGTAAGGTGTGCAAAGTGTGAGTGTTGTGTGTGAATAATGTTTAGATCTTTCAAAGGAAAAAATAAAGTGAGAAGAAGAGTGAGCATAAGAAATCATTCATGTGCTTAACTAGAACTGTAATCAGGCACTAGTAAATGCTATTTTCTTAGTTCAAATCCTCGGATTTAATCCGAATGTGACTGTAAGACAGCGTGTCTTCCTTTGGGCAGTAAGCCTTTTTTGTATTTGAGTAGTGAGCTCTAGGCAGTGTGCCTGAATGCATGTGCATTCCCCATTTATAATACTTTTAATAGAGTATCAATTTGTGGATTAACCTCCGCCATCATTTTTCCCCTAATAGGTTTTCCATGAAAAAATCTTGGTGTTATGTGTGTTTCTAATATGATGATGGTTTATGCTTTCATGTTTATTTATTAGATCTAAGAACAAGTTTAATAAGTGTAATTTATGTGACAACTAATTCACCCCCCCCACCTCTTAGTTGTCTGCCCTTGTGTTGCCAACACAGAGGTTGGTTGAGACAATAGAGGAGATAGGGCTTTTGAGATGACAGCTGAATAATAGATCATTTCCTCAAATTTGTGAGACCTTCGAGCTTAAATTAGCTATTACTAATTTTCACTTATTCTTTTACAAAACAATCACCTCATGGTTTCGAATTAATTGTGTGCACACATTCATTTTCTTTCTAATTAGCGGATGTGACTCAAGCATGGGACCTATCTATGTTAACTCTCAATAAAACCACACTCCGCACCCTTTTTATCCCCAAGGATTACCATTCTATACAGGTGTGCAAGCGTTGATTTTCTTACAATACATTTGTTTCATTTTGCATATATTTATATCCTTTCAAATATGTTTTCCCTAAAAAATTGTTTTAATAGGTTTTGATCATACTTGACAGTGTGTACTTCATTTTCCTCCACAGAATAGAAGAAAATAATTTTCCCTAGGTCGTCTCAAAATGTCAAGCAATAGAGGGAAGAGATCAAAGGGAGAAGACTCTAGCCACAATGACGTAATTCATTGTCAATTTATAGATTTGTAAATGTTTCAATTGTTTCTTTCATTTTTAGTTTTTAGTTTTCTATTTTTAAATTTAAAATAAGAAATTTATTTTATATATATATAGGGACATGAGACTGACAAAGATAAAGGCATTGGCTTCCATATTGGGGGTAGAGGTAGTGAACAAATTGGATGGTGTGGACTTGGCAATGCTTGTTGGATACATAGAAAAATGATCTAGTGAGGCCCCTCAAAAATTGTGATGAGGGTGCAACCCGAGACACATAAAATCACACACACAACCAGAGAATAATATTATTATTCTGAATATGAAAATCTTACATGCAGAGGATCTAAAATCCTTGAGTTCTACAATACATGCAAATTACATAAAGAAACTACAGAAATTCCCTTTTTCGCAACATGCGATATTCTTTCCCCCAAAAACTGCCCCCAAAAGTCAGAAACTACCCCATAAATAGCCCAATTCTTCGTTTGGAGCTAAAAACAACATTCTAATTATGCACAAACTTCCGGAAGCCCTAACTCAAGATCTAACCATCAGATCTTCAATGATAATACCTTTTCAGAAAGGTCTTGTGAAAATGAAGTGCCAGAAAGTGGGGCCTATAGGCTAGCCACTTTCATTTTCCGCCAATTTTCGGGCCCATCCAGAGCCTTTAAGTCCCTCAAAATTAGCTCCGAAGATTTTGTAGGGCAAAAAGCAGAAACTGAAACTTGAATAACTTTTGAACCGGGAATGATCTTCACCTGATTCTTTCACCAGAGTGTTTATTATTATATCCCAAAGCTTCCCTTAAATTTATGTCTCCTCATGCCTTCAAATTCATACTTGCTAAAAATAGCAGTTGAGCAGAAAAAGTAGAAAAGCAGTTCTGAAAGTTGTGAATTCTTCTTCAACGAAAAGGGTATCCAGAAATGCAAAAACATCTACAAAAATCTAAATGAAAGTAAATATATTTTTGGGTGATGTAGGATTGCCCTTACACCACTGGATGCTCCTACATCAAATTGCAACCAAATCAACCATGTCAAAGGGAATCAATTGATTCCCCAAGTAGTCCTCGATCGAGCAAAAGATCCAGGAGGAAATAAATAATAGTAAACTCTAGGAATGTGGAACAGGGACCAGAACTTCCAATGTCCCAGCCACTCCTAGGACATAGACTTCTTCCACCACGCCATATTTTTCATCTTGCATTGGTAGCTATGATACCAAGATAGAATACGATGTGGTTTTAGGGGAAGTCTGAATGACAGATGCTGGAAAAAAAATTGTGAATAGGTTGAAGGAATCATGCCTTCAACGGTTCAAAGACCATCTACATTTTCCATTCTCAAAGAGACTTGTGCACCTATAAAAAATAGTTATCCATGACATGGAGAATGAATTTTGCATAGGTTGGTTTGTAAAGAAGATAAAGCTACGAATGTCCCAAAATTGTAATAGATTTTGGTGCATCCAAACAAAGAATATAAAAAAACTCCCTCCTGAGCTAAGGCTCAAAAAAAGGCCAATTGATGTAATTGTGAAAGTATGGAAAGAGATTGTAAAATCATATGAGAAGTCTGATGCATGGAGGAATTTAGGTGAGGAGAGTACGCAGGTATTTGAATTTTCTCATAAGATTGTATCAAATTTATTAAACAATTTTTCAATTTTATTTGTGCATAGTTAAATTGAATTAGTATATGTTTCAAGACAAGGCCTCCAAGGCTAGACTTGAAAAACTTCGTGACATGCATCACAGTGGCCAGAAAGGTTTATAGGCCTTCATCTGTTACATTTGTAAGTATATTTAATATGTTAAATGATATATTTTTATTTCCTAGGAAAAAGTAAATGATTGCATATTAATTAGTTTAACTATTCCATGTGCCATGTTTTGACAGGAGGAGAAATATGGTCAGCATCCAAAGCAATTTGAAAAGGAAAAGTTACAAAGTAAAAAGTGGGTCGATTTTGTAATCTGGATGGAGAACGAGGTATCAATAGTTTACTTTCAATAACTTAGTTATATATTGTTGTGTTAATATGTAAATTTTCATTTCTTGTGTTGAGTTGTTTATTGATGCATAGGATGAGTTCTAAAGTGCTTCTTTGTTGGCCCTAGATCCCACTCAATTGTCCCATTATTTTATGTTGAGGAAAAAAATATTATTTTCCTTAAAGGACAGTAGGTGACATTCATGCCTTATTTTCATCGCATCTTTTAATTAATGATCATGGTATTTTAACATCTCTTAAGTGTCCTCATTTAAGTTATGATTTGTATCATTTGAGTAACTTAGTCCAATGTTGATTTGATTTATCTTCTTTTCTATCAAACATGGTATCTCAAGGAGTGCTTCCTTGGTATGTCAAGGAGTACTTCCTTGAATTCATGTTGCCATTCTACTAAGTGATCCACATACATCTTTTCCATCCTTCCTCATGATGTCGCCATTCTTTAACATGTAAAAATGTTTTGATGCATCTTGGTAGGCATCCTATAGATCTAACACATCCTTGTAGTCTACATCACTTGGTGTAGCTAACCAGCCACTTAATTTGTCCATCTAATTTTTAAAAAGGTAGTAAATTCATGTCTTCCAAGTTAAAAAAACTCCATAAATAAAGAAACCAATAGTAAAAAACTTGCAACCTGATCTGACCTACATAGAGAAGCATGTAATACTAGACTTCTTAATATTCAAAAGATAAATAGAATGTTAAAGCTATCCAAAAAAGCTAACTAAAAACACAAACGTGCTCCTGCACACAATGGCCTAATGGTTGGTTGTCATAGAATTCAAACTACTGAAGTAACATCACTAATCAAGTTAACATATATGCATCATTTGCATAAACATCTAAACCATTTATGTTCATGAATAAATAGTAGACGTATGTAGATGATTCTAATTCCTCTTCTACATCAAAGGGTTCATATCCTTGATCTGACTCTTCTAAATTATCAGAATCAAAATCACTAGCTTCCATATTCAAAAATTCCCAACCACCATCTTCAATGAATTTATCTGGATCATCAATAATAGTCTTCAAAATTGGTCGACAATTCAAGTTCATTATGCTTTCATAATACTTTATATCCATGGAGTTCAGCCATTCCTTGATGCCATCAAGTGAAGATTGAGTAATGGCGTCAATGTAGAGTACATCCCACTTGAAGTATTTGGAAACAATAGCCATATCAAATGCTTTTTTCCCAAGTCCTACTCTCTCAAGGTTAACAATCTCAATCTCACTAATAGTGATTACTAAGAAAGGTAATTCCGCCAACTCTACCAAACATTTTACCGTAGGAACAATAAAAGAAGAGGCTTTGAAAGGAACTCCATAAAAACCAAGCTCTCTAAATGGTATATCAAACTCTAGTTCAAAATATTTTAGATGAGGCTACTCCCATATCTCTCTTACTTGCTTGACAAATCCTTGAAACTCTGCATTGATTTTATTTTTCATGTCCCTCTCTTTTTCTTCTTCCTCAATTTCATCAGGATCATACATTGACCTTCTTGCCCCTCCTAAATTTTGGACCACATCCATTACCTCCACATAAAACTTCACATCCTTGGTCTTCTCGGTTCCCAACATGATATGGTTATGAAAATTAAAATGAAGCAAAGTAATCATCTCCTTCTCCGTTGGATAAAAGAATGTGTGCTTAATATTTTGATACATGATATCAACTCTCTCTTCTACTCTCATGGTTGAATACCGAAATCCATTATGGTGGGCCTCTAGAGTTCCATTCATCCTTCTTCCTCTTCCACCAAATGTTGGCTTGATCCACAAGTCTGCCAGCCTAATTGGATTTGTTTTTGAAATCTGAAGTTTCTCTTGAGTCACTAGTGTAGCTCTCTCTACCTTTTCAGACTCTTTCATTGCTATAGATTGTCTATGGGATTTAATTATTTGTACAAAATGGTTGATGTGCTTCGAATCCTTGGATCTAAAGTAAATTTCCTTAACATTAATATTGCTAAGCAATTTCAATGTTGGCATGTAGTTGACACTAAAGCCAGTACCTGGAACATTCAAAATTATCCTTATATAAGAATTCCCTCCATCTTGTTGGCTTGTAACACTCTTGATGGTGGCTACATGAAATGGAACCATGATGCCATATATGGGTACCTTGAAACAACATCATTTTTTGTATCAACCTGAATCATGAGCTCTCTAGAAACGAGGATATCATCCACATTATTGTAGGAAACTATCTCAGTGGATGGCTTGGAAGAGCCATGTCCATATCCTATACCAATGACCCTTGAAGCCAATCTTCTTGCAGTCTCCTCATTCTTTCTCCTTGCAATTTCTACTTGGTATTGTTGATGTTGCTCTTCTTTAGTCATCTCCTGATTATCAGAGTGTAAGGTTGCCTTGGAGATGCCTAATTCTCCTCCATTTACCTCAACCTTGAGTTTTTTTCACTTCCTCATCTTCATCATCATCGTTAAATGAGTATGCAACATCAGTGTATACTTTGGAGCTAACCCTAGTTGCATTTTCAGGCCCTTTATCCTTAACAACCACAGTGTCAACAAGGAACAATGAATAATTCTGTGTTTTGGGGTTACCAGTTAGCAACTACAAATTCTGAAACCCAAGTGATACATTAAAATCCATTCCAGCCTTCACAATTTTTTCATTTCTTGAATTCAAACTTAAACTAGACTCTCAAAATTCGATCCCTATTTCTATTCTTGCAGACTTTGTAAGATGATGCAAAATTTCAGGTCCATCTCTTTGAACTACCTCCATAGTTTCCTTATATTAACATACATAAATATGATGTGATTATATACATGAAAAGGTCACTTAAAAATAGTATAATCAAAGTACAAAATATCCTGAAGAACTATTCTTTGTATGCTCAAGTATTGTTGCATTCCATAGCTTGCTTACAAATAGAAAACTAAACCATAAATGTTAACTCTCAAATATGGGGACATATAGACTAGTTAATTCTCAAAGAACCTTTGAAGCATATTACAATGCCAAAATGTCCTTAAAAAATATTCATTTCTGAAATATAGGAGAAGAAGATATATAGACCAGTTAACTCTCAAAGGATCTTTGAGGAAAACATAATCATATATACCACAAAATGAAGAGGGTTGGCACTTAAGGTTATGTAATAGAATTTACAGTTGATAGTTAAATTGTATAACAATTTTTTTTATGATCTTTACTAATGTTTATTAGAATCGTTGCATGTTTTACATCATTGGAATGACATATTAGCTATAACTTTTTTGAAATATTATTATGGTATGTGCACTTTGATATGATGTAATACGATTATGGTTTCGTCTCATATGTTTTAATATTAGATATATAACAGAAAAATAAATTATTGCATGAAATAAATAATAACTTTTCATTTTAAATGTTTTTTTGTAGAACATGGGTCTTCCAGAAGATCAAGATGATCCTCATCATGATATAGATCCATAAAATATTGGTTCTACTAGTACAGATCACATGGCAAAGGATGATGATGATGCAGATATGGAAGACACCGAGGCCGATGACGACGATGATGATCATCATGATGATGTTCATGATGGTGATGATGATGATGAGACAGTTACTGATAGTAACTAGTGACATTCATGATCATATAGACTGCATCATGGATCATTGTTGATATATCGTTATGATGCCTCTTTTCATGGTTACTATCATATGTATCATTTTCATGACCTATAGTACCATATTATTGAGTTGTATCATATTGACATGTATCATTTTCACTTATATCATTTGGACATGTATCATCTTGACTTGTATCAATTTGAGTTACTAAATTTATCATTTTTACTTATATCATTTTTACATGTATCATTTTGACTTTTGTCGACTGTTGGACATGTATCATTTTAACATGTTATTGATCTACTGGAATATTTGACTTTCACTTGTTTTAGTTATATATGATGATGATCTTATCAGTATTGACTTGTCAATTTATGTATATTAAAAGTGGTTGATGATTTTTGGATGGATATTTATTATGTATGATGATTTTAATTTACTACTCAGGATGGATGTTGTCAAATTCAATTAAATTTTAGATATTTGACTCACTTGTTTTAATTATAGATGATGATCATGTTATAATTATTATCTTGTTATTTAATTATATGAGTTAAATAATTAAATTAATTACTCTATAATCATATGAGTTATTTAAGAGGCACAATATATTTAACTAATTAAATTAAAATAAAACATATTATTTAATTTACTTACTCTATAATCATATGAGTTATTTAAGAGGCGTGATATATTTAACTAATTAAATTAATAAATGGAAGTAAAATAAGAATCATTTTTAGAAGGAAAAAAGAAAGCAACAATAGAATCCAAACTAGAAGTAAACCAAAAGCAATCTTGGAAGAAAAATTGGAAGCAAAATCGGAGGCAAACCTGGAAGCAAAATCGGAAGCAAAATTGGAGGCAAAACTGGAAGAAAACCTAGAAGCAAACCTGGAAGAAAAATTAGAAGAAAACCTGAAAGAAAAACTGGAAGCAAAACTAGAAGCAAAATTGGAAGCAAAATTGGAAGCAAAATCGGAAGCAAACCTGGAAGCAAAACCGGAAGAAAAACTAGAAGCAAACCTAGAAGAAAAGCTAAAGAAAACCTAAAAGAAAACCTGGAATAAAAATTGGAAGAAAAACAAGAAGCAAACTTGGAAGAAAAACTGGAAGAAAACCTGGAAAAGAAAAACTGGAAGGAAACCTGAAAGCAAAACTGGAAGAAAAACTCGAAGCAAACCTGGAAGCAAACCTAGAAGAAAACCTAGAAGAAAACCTAGAAGAAAACTTGGAAGCAAAACTGGAAGCAAACCTAGAAGAAAAACTAGAAGCAAAACTGGAAGCAAACCTGGGAGAAAAACTAGAAGCAAAAATGGGAGTAGACATAGAAGCAAAACTGGAAGCCAAATTGGGCATTAATTTAGGCGCTATTTTCGATGTTATTTCTCGATGCTATTTTAGGCTCTAAAGGAGGCTCTATTGCTTGTGCTACTTTTATGGCGCTAAATCTGACGCTACAGTTAGTGCTAAAGTCGGCACAAAAGTTGGTGCAAAATTTGGCGCTGAAGTGAACATTTCATTTTGTCCTGAGTTTTGTGCCAACAAAAGTGTCCAATTCATGAACTTAAATACAATAAAATCTAGCGCTATTTTAGGTGCTAATTTTCTATTCTATTGTAGTGATTGATGAGTGTTTTTATGGGTTAATCTCTTTTTTTGCAATTTCCTCATCAACTTTTGATATTTCGATTGTGGTTTTGTATTTTTCAATCCAAACTAATTGTGTGTTCATGAAACAGTCATAGATATTGAAAGATGTTTATTTGTTCAAGACATGTCTGATGTACTATGATTTCTTGATGCATGTGCATCATGCATGTCTTCAACAGATAAGACTTATGTTGAAGATGTGTATTTGAAACTATTAAAATGAATTTTGTGCTATTTGTTTGCAATTTTCTCATTCACAATTTATATTTTGTTCTTGGTTTTGAATCTTCCCAATTGCAAATGATATGTTTTTGTAGCATATTCATTATTGATATGGAGTTTGAGCTATATTCTTGTAAATCCTTGATTAGATTTTGATATTTCGGTCATGGTTTTCTATTTTCTTAGTCCAAATTAATTGTGTGTTCATGATATAGTGATAGACATTGAAAGATGTCTATCTATTCAAGATATATCTGATGTACTTGGATGTTTTGGTGCATTTACATCATGGATATCTTGAATAGATAAGAGATCTCTTGAACATGTGTATTTGGAATTGTTAAAATGAAATTTGTGCTATTTTTATAATTTTCTCATTGGCAGTTGATATTTTGTTCTTGGTTCTGTATTTTCACAATTGCAATTTATTCTTGGGAGCAATGAAGGAAAGAAATTATCAATTTGTAATGATTTGAGTTTATGTGGCTTGTGTGTATGACCACATTTTGCTTTTGTTCGGATCTAATTTTCACTTATTGTAAATAGAGTCAAGTGCAGTCATTAATGGATTATGGTGTTAAATTTTATGGTTGTCAAACAAAAGGTTCTTGTGTGTACAACCACATTTTGCATTTATTTAGATCTGATTTTCATTTATTATGAATAGATTCAAGTGCAATTTCCATTAATGGATTATAGTGTTGAGTTTTGAGCCTATATATGTGTGTGTGTGTATATATGTATGTATGTATGTATGTATATCTATATGTACATATATATATGTATGTATGTATGTATGTATGTATATATATGTGTGTATATATATGTATGTGTTTATATATATATATATATATATATATATATATATATGTATGTATGTATATATATATATATGTATGTATGTATGTATGTATGTATGTATGTATGTATATATATTCAAGTGTAGTCATTGTTAATGGATTATGGTGTTAAGTTTTATGGTTGTTAAGCAAAAGGTTATTGTGTGTGCAACCGCATTTTGCATTTATTTAGATTTGATTTTCATTTATTGTGAGTAGATTCAAGTGTAATCACCATTGATGGATTATGGTGTTTATTTTTGAGCTTTTCAAGCAGAGGATTATTTGTGTTGTTTATTCATTTGCTCAAAACATTGAATCATGATAAAAATTTTGTCTCTTGAGAGGGTTTATAGCTATTGTGTTGGAACCAAAAAAGGAGAGTTTTGTAAGTTCATGTATTTGTTGTTCCCTATCATTGAGTGCTTTTATGGGTTAATTTATGTTGTTCAATTAAAGACTTAACATCATAATTCATTAATGTCAACTTCTATGTTAGCCACCATTAACAATGCAATTAATGTTTCCTCTGCCATGCATGGATGCCAAGTGCATTTCAGTCTATTGAAACTAAATCACAGGTTCATGTCTACATTGGCTAATATATTATGTATATATGTATCTATATATGTATATATACATATATATATGTATATGTATACATACACATATATGTATGTATACATACATATATGTATATATACATATATAAGTATATATATGAATAAATATAAGTATATATGGATATATATATTTATGTATATATATGTATATATATGTATATAAGTATATATAGATCATCGTGCTCGTACCTATTAATGCATTCCTCGGGAATCATGCAGATTTTTTTTCGCCATGCTAATGTTTCAGGGATTATTTTATGAAAAGGCAATTTTGGCCTTTTCTTTACAATTTTGACATTGTTTGTTGCCATTTTCCTCATGGTTTTTTTTTTTAATCAATTTAATTATTCTAATTAGTTTAATGAATTCCTAATGTTTTGCTTCTGTTGGAAATATGTCATAACTTCCTAATGTTCTTTGATATAGTCATGTCTTTGTGCCCAGTGTTTCTATTGATGTGTGGTGTTTTAGCAAGGACATTGTGCATTTACCATTAGCACATTTTCATTTATTACGAATAAAATGAAGTGCAAGTCACTAATGGATTATGGTGTGAAGTTTTAATTCTATCGAGCAATTTCTTCATTTTCTCAGATTGTTTGATGAGGGTGAAATCTGTGTGTATTGAGAGGGTTTATATCGATGGTATTGTAAGTGGAAAAGTAGGCATTTGTAAGTTCTTATATCTTTTACACTATGATTTTATAATTTTTTACATTTCTACAATGGTTTAATCTCTAATGTTCTTATTGATGAGTTTTTTATGGGTTAATCTCTGTTTTTTCAATTTTCTCATCGGCTTTTAATATTTCGATTGTGGTTTTGTATTTTTTCAATCCAAATTAATTGTGTGTTAATGAAATAGTGATAGATGTTGAAATATGTCTATCTATTCAAGACACGTCTGATGTACTTTGGATGTTTTGATGCATGTGCATCATGCATGTCTTGAACAAATAAGACTTTTATTGAAGATGTGTATTTGGAATTGTTGAAATGAAGTTTGTGATATTTTTTGTAATTTTCTCATTCACAATTGATATTTTGTTCCTGGTTTTGAATTTTCCCAATTGTAAATGATATGTTGTTGTAGCATCTTCATTATTGATATGGAGTTTGAGCTATATTCTTGCAATTTCTTGGTTGGCTTTTGATATTTTGGTCATGGTTTTCTATTTTTTCAATCTAAATTAATTGTGTGTTCATGAAATAGTAATAGACATTGAAAGATGTCTATCTGCTCAAGATGTATCTAATGTATCATGGATGTTTTGATGCATGTGCATCATGGATATGTTGAACAGATAAGACTTCTATTGAAGATTTGTATTCAAAATTGTTAAAATGAATATTGTGTTAATTTTTTATAATTTTCTCATTGGCAGTTGATATTTTGTTCTTGGTTTTGTATTTTCCCAATTGTAATTTATTCTTAGGAGCAATGAAGGAAATTATTTTATAAATTTGTAATGATTTGAGTTCATGTGGCTTGTGTGTATGACCACATTTTTCTTTTGTTTGGATCTAATTTTCACTTATTGTAAATAGAGTCAAGTGTAGTCATCATTAATGGATTATGGTGTTAAGTTTTAGGGTTGTCAAGCAAAAGGTTTTATGTGTACGTCCACATTTTACATTTATTTAGATCTGATTTTCATTTATTGTAAATAGATTCAAGTGTAGTTGCCATTAATGGATCATGGTGTTGATTTTTGAGTCTATATATATTTGTGTGTATATATACATGTGTATGTATGTATATATCTATGTGTACATATGTATATATATGTATGTATGTATGTATATGTGTGTATATATATGTATGTATTTATATATATATGTATGTATATATATATATTCAAGTGCAATCGCTATTAATGAATTATGGTGTTAAGTTTTATGGTTGTCAAGCAAAAGGTTCTTGTGTGTGCAACCACATTTTGTATTTATTTAGATCTGATTTTCATTTATTGTGAGTAAATTCAAGTGCAGTCACCATTAATGGATTATGGTGTTTAGTTTTGAGCTTGTCAAGCAAAGGATTATTTGTTTTGTTTATTCATTTTCTCAAAACATTAAATAAGGGTAAAATATGTGTCTCTTGAGAGGGTTTATAGCTATTGCGTTGGAACCAAAAAAGGAGAGTTTTGTAAGTTCATGTATCTATTGTCCCCTATCATTGAGTAATTTTATGGGTTAATTTTTGTTGTTCAATTTAAGACTTAACATCATAATTCACTAATATTGACTTATGTGTTAGCCACCATTAACAATGCAATTAATGTTTCCTCTACCATACATGGATGCCAAGTGTACTTTAGTCTATTAAAACAAAATCATAGGTTCATGTCTACATTGGCTAATATGCTATGTATATATGTATGCATATATGTATGTATGTATATATATACATACATACATATATATATATATATATATATATATATATATATATATATCTACATGTATACATACACATATATATATGTATACATACATATATGTATATATATGAATGTATATATAAGTATTTATGGATACATATATTTATGTATATATATGTATAAGTATGTATAGATATATATGTGTGTGTGTGTGTGTGTGTGTGTGTGTATTTATTTATATGTATATATATGTGTGTGTGTGTATGTATATAGATTTATATGTACATATATATATGTATGTATGTATGTATGTATGTGTTTATATATATATGTATGTATGTATACATATATATGTATGTTTATATATGTATATATATATGTATGTATATATATGTATGTATATATATATGTATGTATATATATATGTATGTATATATATATGTATATGTATATATGTATGTATACATATGTGTGTATATATAAATATATGTGTGTATATATGGGTGAATGCATGTACCTATTATTTATGCATTCTTGCATGAAGCAAATATTGAATAGGATTAGCCTCTGAAACAAAGAAACTATATAGAAGGCAGTCTCATAAGTTGTTAGATAAAATTGTTGCACAATGTATATTGTCTATAACCACATTTCAGATACATGTGTGATGTTCAGGCCCCATTTATTTAGAAGCATGGCACAGTGTGTTTTGCAACAATCTTTGATTTTGCAGGGGGCTTTGCCAAATGTTTATTGTTTGGCATCTTTCCTTCATTGAAGACATGGATCTACTGCTACAACTATGTGAAAAGGTATGTTTTGAACTAGTTTATGCATTTGTGGATTCTATGGCATGAGATTTGAAAGGAGGGTGATCCCACAATACCAATTTACAATTTTTGGCCAAACTGGACACTAAACTGATTTTTTCCAACTAAATCTTCACTTTTAGGCACCTATAGTGGCTAAACCATGAGGAATTTGAAGATGATGCAAACTAGTGATTTGTGACATTTTGTGTGTAGATTCTAAATTTTTTTTTTTTCAAAATTTTTGGAATCAAATTGCACTTCTTTTTCCATCTCCTTTGAAAACTATTTTTTTTCAGTAAACACTATTTTTAAGGAGTGATGCTCACCGTATACAACATAACCTTTTTTTCATGAAGGATAAAATTATAATTTTTTCGAATTTAGATTTTTAACTACAATATCTAGTGCTTTCATTTGGTTTTATAGTGTTTTATTGAATATTTTTTTCCTTAATCAAGTTTGAAGTTAAACCAATTACAATTTAGACATAGGCGGACTATATACAACATAACTTTTTTTGTATTCGAAATTCAATTTTTTTTGTTGGATCAAGGATTTCAATATCTAGTGCACTTATATTTTTCAAAAAAAAAATTGATAATTTGTTATTTTTCCATGTGTAGAACAAAGAACTTGATTTTCGGTGAAAAACCTACATTCACAAGAAATAAAAAAATTAATATAATAATAGAATTAAATTTATTTAAAATTATAATTTTTGGGAAGCTTATAATAAAGACTACATACTTACAAAAAATAAATTTTAAATGAATTCATTTGATCCCCCAAAAGGTAAATCAAAAGTGGTCTTTTATTAGCATTTTGATAGGTGTAAAGGAGACTATGTTATAGGTATGGTTTAAAACTAGTGGGATTCTATCCAAGGGGGTTTAATCTAAGGTGGTTTGATCAAACCCTCTTCAATTGGAATCCTTAAAATGGAACTTTTTAAGGCTTAAATCATTATATTTTCTAAAAATGTGTGATTTCAACAAAAATTAGAATCTCCCAGAAATTATAAACCAACATTGTGGGATCACCCAGGAAGAAACATAATGATTTTTCTAATAGATTTAACAATTCAAAAGCATAATATACATGTAAGCATGTATACATGTAACTAATTCAAAAGCTGATAGAGATTAGTGTAGACTAATTCAAAAGCATGTATACATGTAAGCATATGTCAACTTTCTTTATTCAAGTGGCAATTGATGTATACAGGTACATCTAAACAATTATACAACTATCATGGGTAGAAATAAATGTGAATGGTAGCATTGATTTTCAATTTTTTTCAATAATAAATTAAAACTTAATATAGCTTTAGAATTTCCTAATTTTGGGATAAAAAATAAATATTGACAATTAAATATACTGATCAAAAACCTAACTACTATATTCTCTATATGGTTGTGTAAGCTGATAAATTGTCCTCCAGGTAAATTGCAATGTCATTTTCTTTTCTAGGTTTAAGACTTCTATTTAATGAATTATAGCATATGTTTGTAACCTCATCTTTGAACTAATTTTGTAGTTGATCACAGATAGAGAAACTGGAATTACACAAGGATTTGCATATGTGACAATGTCCACTAATGAGGAAGTAGAAATAAGCATTGAAAAGTTCAACTAATATGTGAGTAACATTTTTATTATTTTATGTTATATATTAACTTTTAAATATTTCAAGAATAGTATGAAGTATGGAGATTAAGATTAAAGCTAAAATGAACAATGCAATATCTTTTTCCCACTTTTTCTCATTCACTCTTTTTATGCTTTTTAGAAGATAATGGATGTAGTATTTTCTAATGCATGGAAATAGTACTAGATTACAATTCAGATTTATTTGGGATCATATTCTATGATTAGAATATAGTTCATACTTATTATGTGTTATGGACATATTCTTCTTGCATGTTATCTAATAAATTTGATGCAATCTATGTGAAGTGTAATGGACATTCTTTCAACTTTTGTTTTAATGTTGTCTGGGTGTTGGCAAGTAATGATGGATGCAAGAGACAATGTGTTAGCTCATTTGAAAATTTTTGTTGCTTTTGGACTCATAGTTATGGCAGTGTTGTATACTATGGGACATATTTCTCTTGCTCACATGGATCTAGATGTTGGTGTTGCTTGCTCAAGTGTTGGAAAACTACATCTCAAATAGGTACCTAAAATCACAGACACCAAAATCATATTTGGTTAAAGTGATTTTTTAGTTTACCAGCTGCATCTATTGATTGCCTTGTAGTAGTAAGCTAGTGCTTCTATTATCAATGCACCTATCAATCTTAATAGTAAATAAAATCTATGTAAAGATGCATTCCAATTTCCAATTGGGCATGTTAACTAGTATCAACAATGCAACCTACCCACCACAGATGTTCACAGTGAAAATATTTCTAAGGCAGCAAGACATTATTAGTGGATGAAATTTTTCCATTTCTTCATCCCAAAAATAATTTGCAATTTGGAAAATAGAAAAAACAATGGCCAAAATATATGGTGCCAATAAGAAAATTACAAAAAAGAGAGCTAAGATTCAATTTAAACAATGAAAATAGACATCTTCAACAAAATTGTTATCTATTCAAGGTATGCATGAGGTCCATGCATCAAGACATACACGATACATGAGCTATATCTTGAATACATAGACATATTTCAATGTCATAGACAAGAATCCTTTGGGTGACAGCTGTAAAACTTAGCACCATAATTCATTGATGGCAACCGCACTTGAATCTGATTATAATAAATGAAAATTAGATCTAAATGTATGCAAAATATGCTCACAGACACAAGGCATGTGAACTATTATTAATAATGCCATGTGTTCACAAAAATGTGCCTATAGTGAATACATGTGTATAGCAACAAAACATTAGGAATTAATGAATTTTTTCCTTCACTGTTCCTAAGAATAATTTGTAATTGGGGAAATACAAAACCAAAATCAAAATATCAACAAGCAATGAGAAAAATGCAAAACAATAGAGAAAAAATTATTTTAATAGTTTCCAATAGACATCTTGAACGAAAGTCTTATTTCTCGAAGATATGCATGATGTGCATGGATCAAAAAATACATTGATCATCAGGTATATCTTGAATAGATAGACATGTTTCAATGACTATCGTTGTTCCGCATGGACACAATTAATTTGGATTGAATGGGAAAATTAACAAAAAAAAGACCAAACTCCCTTACAATAAAATCATGCCACAAACCATAGGATAAACATTAGTGGTATGGTTTCCAATCAATGCATAAATAGGCAATAGCACAAGGAAAATATTAGTCTTCACATCAGTAATTATTATAAGCATCATGAGAAAATTATGAAAAAAAATTTTGAGACGCTAAACATGGTTAAAATAGCACAAGTTCTTTAAAACAATGTAGAGATATTTGTTACAGTATGCATAACAATAGGATAGTTATAAATCCTCTAAATAGAAACATATTTTACATCGAGAGAGTTTGCATTTATTTAGACCTAATTTTCATTTCATAGATTTAAGTGCAGTTGGCATACATATGTGATAGAGAAAAGATTAGTTGCATTGTTAGTGATGGCTAATAGAGAAGTTGACATTAATGGATTATGGTGTTAAGTCTTTAACTGACTAGCAAAGATTAACCCATAAAAGTGGTCAATGATAGGGAGCAACAAAGATATATAAAGCCATGAAATATGTCCAATCACAACAAAATATTACCAATTGATGGAGTGATTTTATACCGAGACATTTTGCACTTATTTAGATCTCATTTTCATTTTCATTTAATATATTGAAATGTAGTTGGCATGTGTGCGTGCAAACAAAAGACTACTTCCATTCTTAATCAGTGAAATGAAGAGAAAAGATAGAAAATTATGAATGTAATCTCATTGAAGAACTGGATGTGCCTAACAAAAAAACATTGTGTATTGATGAAATTGCAGATTTTACACTAACAATTTTTTCACTTGTCTAGATCTAAATTTCATTTGATAGATTGAAGAGCAACTGGCATGCATTTGTGGCAGACAAAAGATTACTTGCATTGCTAGTGGTGGTCAATAGAGAACTTGATGTTTATGAATTATGGTGTTAAGTCTTTAACTAAAAAATAGACATCAACCCATAAAAGCATTCAATGATAAGGAAGAATAGAGATTAACCCATTAGAGGGACATAAAAAAATATGGAATGACAGTGTAAAAGATATTGCAACTTTCTTGTTGCTTCCAACATGATAGATATAGACCCTCTCAATAGACAAAACTTTCACGCTCATCAAAAAATCTGAGAAAATGAATAAAAAGCACAAAAAAGACAATGTAAAAGATTTATCAAATTACAAATGCCTCTTTTATTGACATATTTCACCACCATCAAATAATTTGTGCAAATGAATAAACAATGCATATAATCCTTTTCTTGACTGTCTTAAAACTTGACACCATAATCCATTAATGGTGACTACACTTTAGTCCATTGAAAATAAATGAAAATTAGGGACTAGCAAATGCTAAATGGCCTCATTAAAATGTCATCCATTGATAGAAGCACTCGGTGCCAAGACATGACTATAACAAAGAACATTACAAAGCCATGAAATATTTCCAATAGCAAGAAAACGTTACCAATTCATGAAATGATTTTATATGGAGACATTTTGCACTTATGTAGACCTAATTTTCATTTTCATTTAATAGATTGAAGTGCACTTGGCATGCATTTGTGTAGAGAAAAGATTAGTTTCATTCTTAATTGTGGCCAGCAAAGAAGTCAAAATTAATGAATTATGGTGTTAGGTCATTAACTCAATAACCGAGACTAACCCATAAAGCACACAAAGATAGGGAAGAGTATACATTAACCCATAAAATGTAGAGAACAAAAAACAATAGATATCAACCCATAAAATGCAGAGATGTAAAAAACTATAAAACAACATTGTAAAAGATATAGGAACTTGCAAATGCCTCATTTTTTTCTTCCAATACGATAGACATAAACTCTCTCAACAGACACATATTTCACTCTCTCAATTGTTTTTTACATTTCTACAATGGTTTGATCTATGTTGTTCCTTATTGATGAGTGTTTAATGGGTTAATCTTTGTCCTTGCAATTTCCTCATTGGCTTTTGATATTTCGGTCGTGGTTTTGTATTTTTTCAATCCAAATTAATTTTTTGTTCATGAAACAGTCATAGACATTGAAAGATGTCTATCTATTCAAGATATGTTTGATGTACTGTGGATGTTTTGATGCATGTACATCATGCATGTAATTTGAGAAAATGAATAAACAACACAAATAATCTTTTTCTTGACATAAATAAAACTGCACACCATAAGCCATTAATGATGCCTGTACTTTAGTCTATTCACAATAAATAAAAATGTAAAATATCCTCGCTAAAACGCCACACGTCAACAAAAACACTAGGTGTGAAGACACGAATATATCAAAGAACATTACAAAGTCATGAAATATTTCCAATAGTAAAAAAAATTAGGAATTCGTTAAATTAATTAGAAAAATTAAATTGATTAAAAATAAAAACAAAACCACGAGGAAAATGGCAACAACCAATGACAAATTACAAAGAAAAGGCCAAAACTGCTTTTTAATAAAATAATCCCAGAAACATTAGCATGGCAAAAAAAACATTGTTCACATGATTCCTAAGGAATGGATTAATAGGCATGAGCGCGGTGAAAATGGTAATAGCCAATGACAAAATTGCAAAGAAAAGGCCAAAATTTCCTTTTAATGAAATAATCCTAGAAACATTATCATGGCGAACAATAAACATTACCAGCATGATTTTTGACAAATGGATTAATAGGCATGGGCACAGCGAGAAAATACCAGTAGCCAGCGAGAAAGTTGCAAAAAAAGGCCAAATATCGTATTGATAAAATGATTCCACAAAATATTGCAAGTATCTCATAGTTGCATAGAAAATTGTGATAGGCTTATTTATTGCCAATTTTTTGTTTCTATACACATTCCTTGACTGCAAATGTTTATGTGGATACATGGTGTTGTTCATAGTATTTCACATGCCTTGTCTAAAACTCATGCTAATGTTGGGTGTTGGAAATTGAAATGCATTGTTATAAAAAAAATCTATTTATTATTAATATTGATAGATGCCTTGTTGTTCTCAAGTGGCAGTTGTTACTTGGATCATCTACTATGTATGTGAATACATAGGAGATGAACTTTATGAGGTGTTGTGTTCTAAATTTACAAGTTGACTCTATTTTTTATTCCTATTTTATACAATTGTAGCCTATTTTTAATGCAAGAAAATTATTCTTAAAAACCTACTAGATTACAACTATAGTTATGCATCAAGTCTATTTTCCTGTGGTATTCCTTGCAATTATAGCCTTTTTCTACTTTTTCCTTCTCCTAATTTTGTGCAGGTCCTTAGGAAAACACTTGACAACAAAGGATCTCTATGTAATTGTGATAGTGTTTTAATTGATGGGAGACTCCCAAATGCTTATTTAGTTGCACTAGAGCAAGATAAGCTCTAGGTACTATTAGTAAATCTGAGTCTAAAAGATTTTCCATATATCTAAATTACATTACAATAAGCATTAGAGTTTTAGAAACGCAACCAATGTATTTCTTTGTGCCTTATCCATTATTTTTATCTTTTGCTTGTAGATTATTACACTGCCATTCATCCAAGATATTTTGTGCAATTGGTGATTGCATATTTCAATCAATATTTCACTTATATTTGTAGTTATATATAAAAGGACTCAAGGTCATTTCCTTCCAATTACTTGTAATGGATCCTATTTTTCTATAGGAATCAAGTGCAATAGAGAAGAAGCCTTTGACAGGATGGTGTTCACGCTCACAAAGTGGAGCCTATAGAAATTGGTCAGGCTCACAGAATTGGAAACCTTTATGATTATCTAGGCACTGATGTTGGTCATAGCTACTCTATTCTAATTACTACTAATCAATCACCAAATTCCGTATTAGAAATCTTTGCTTATGTTTTTAATCGTAGCAAGATAAACTATAATTTTTCAAATACAATTTTGTTGCAAGAATTTGGTAGAGCATAGTTTCCATGGACCTTGGAACATTGTTGCTAGTTACATGTTGGGACAGTGGAATTGCCTTGGACATTGCAAAATTGATGCTCCTTAGGAATTGAGAAAATATAATTTTCTTGCATATTGCACTTAGTAGTTTCACTTATCGCAACACACAAATATAGCGTAATATCCTTTTGTTCTTAGATGTTGCACATTTTCCTTTAGTTTCTTGGACCAAATAAATAAAGCATAATACCCTTTTACTCGGTAATTTTTTTCTATTTACAAATTCATAAAGCAAAATTTTCTTAGAAATTCCAAGGTTACAACTGCATTGATACATATATGTATGTATATGCATATGTATATATATGTATATACATGCCTACGTATATATATATATGTGTGTGTGTGTGAACATGTATGTCTATATGTAGACATATATGTATCTAAGCTCAAACCATACATGGATTTCAAAACTATAACAAGATTAATACCAAAATTGATCAATTTATTTGCTTTTCCTTGATACATTTTCTATTGTTGAATTTATTTGTTTTCATTTTTTAAGGGCCTGGACAACATAATATTTCCAATTGCATGATATCATCACACATTTTGCATTGTTGTTGATCAATGTGAGTAATAGATTATCATCCTTGTTTCTCTTTTTCATGTTTTCAAATATCCACTACCCTACTTAATAGTTCTAGAACAAGTTTCATTTTAGTCACATGAATTGATATTAAGATTTTATTCTTGCCTTGTAGGATTTTTAGTGCACAGTAGTGAACCAAAGGCTATAGTTACAAATTCTACATTGTTGTTGATCGCGATGAGTAATTTCCTATTCAATTCTTCTTTCTATGCATTCATCATTTCAAGCTTGGCACATTGTTTTACAATAATTACCATACTAAATAGCGTCAATACAATTTCTATTTTTTGTCCTTCGACACAAAATCTGGCAACATGCTTACAAACAATCGTCTTAAAAGACAAACAATCACAACAACCAATTGTAGTAGAAACCTACAAACCAAGTGTGAATGCACCTTTCACGTCAATCAATGAAGCTCTCCACTATGCACATTATTTTCGAATTGACTCATCCAATTACAAATTTGGTGATTGCTTATTTGACATAGTGCATGTTTTGCTTCATTGTTGTTATACATCGAAAGAGCTATGCAATGATCTTGTGGATCATTTCTTGGATTGGCTTCACAACTGCTGCATTATAGCTTTAGGCTCGTATGATATTGATTCACACCTAGAATTTCTAATAGAATTGCATAATATACATGAAAAAACACATATCTACAAAGAATGAGGCTTTCAGCCACAAAGATCAATGGTAGAGGTGAAAGTGGGCTTTGGGGTGACATATTTTTTCTAAAATGGCTAGCATACTAGCTAAACATACCAATATGCATTTGGTCTTTAACATACAAAAAAATGTACTTGCATTTCAACAAGGATGCATATAATCCTACAATATCAATTCTTTTTCATAATACAATTTCTATTGTCGGCCATTATGAGCCTGTGTTTTCATGGCTAAATACATACAATTGCATCCAAAACATCCAACCATATTTGCAAATCACATATTGCAACTTGGACAACACTTGGAACACAATAGAAAATGCATTTGATACACTTGGACTTTGTAGAGTGGCTACATTTTCTACTACATGTGGTGAAAGCATGTTTGCTACTATAGCTTTTTTGCTTGCTAAACAATTTGATCCAGTTGCTTTGCGATTATTTATGGTGCAATCATTGGCCAATGCATTGATAGTTGAAAACAAATATGCATTGCCTTTTTTTGACACTTTTGATCAATCTAGCATAGGAAGAAACAATCATCTATTGCAAATACAATCATTGGTTTCTAGGATTGGAATGCCATATGTGCAAAGTAGCCTTGAAGGGTCTGGATTTTGTGCACTTTGGATATCCCACATGTTTTCTGCAAGAATACACATATGGAAAGCATCTCCATATCCCAGGGCCAAAACATACTCTAATTGCATGAATCTCAAGAATAAATTGAACTTAATTTTCTTTGCAAGAAGCTTGGGACATTGTCATTATGAACCACTTGAACAAAAAGAATGATGAACTCACAATATGCATATCAATGATCCACTTTGTATTCAACATATGACAAGCACTTCTGAATCTGAAATAACAAAAATAGTAATTAGTTCTCATAATAAACAAACAACTATAATAATACATACACCAACTAAAACAAAACAAAATTACATGAGACATTATGCTCCCTAAAAGTAAAAATCTGCAATGCGTAAGTGTCTCATGCAAATGTGTCATAGACTACAAAATCTACTTCTATCATATCCACTACCAATCTCACAAGAATAATTCAGTCCTATAAAGCTACCCCAAAGCCAATGTGTCAAAAATCATTACATTCTTCAAAAAACAAATGCGCAGTATACAAACACATTATGATTTTCATATGCAAAGTAAAATTTAATTTTGCGATCATAGCCAAAATCCAACACAAAAACAATCATTATGTTCTTTGAAAAAAAAATACGGAGTGCACAAAAGGCTTATGCTTTACATTTTCCAAAATTGAAACATAGGCCATATGTATATTCTATGGTCCAGAAGACAAAGACTACTTGTTGACCAACAAAAGAAAAACACATATGCACAAAAAATAATACAATCTAAAAATATATTAACTCATACTTGCAAATGATAAAAGACACACCCACTCAACCATGATCTCTTTGTGACATGCTTCATTTCCATCACAACATTCACAAAGTTGATGATGTACTTGTAAAAGCTTTGTCCTTGCTTTCTATTCAGATGGATGAAAAAAATATAACAATAGGACAACCCATTTGCAAACAATTTATAAAATCCACATTAGATGGTAAGATCCCATATTTTTCCATGCCCTCAAGAATAAGACAAAATGCAAAAAATAGATGTTGTTTACTCTTTGACTACTCTAGAGGTAAGGCTTGTGTTGTTGCGCATAGCTTTTGCACAAATCAGGCAACTGGGATATAAACAAGAACAATATGGCTTGCTTGGGACAATCATCAATGTTCCTGTAGATTTCAATAAAGTGCAAGTATTGCCTAGGCAACCAAATGAAACCAAGATAGTAGCAGTTAGATTGAAGCAAAAGCTAGAATATGATAATGCATATGCACAAGGTAATGTTAGACCTACTATAGTCATGAATGCTTTAATTGCCCTATTCAAAAGACCATTGTACATAAAAGATAGCATCTCTATAAATACAGAGTGGCATGACTTGTTGGCAAACAGGACAACACAAAAGCAAACAAATTTTGAAATAGAACCAAGAATGCAAGATGACACATCTAAAAAATGATGAAGAACCAATAACTGAATCAGTTGTATTTTGGTTTAATGAAACACAGTCAATCAAAGACCTTGACACAACAATTATTGAAATTGCACCATTAGAAGGGTTTGAACCTCTTGGTATTTTTTGGGACATGTATACAGAGGAGATGAACTTTCCAACTTTGATTTATAGTTTGGCTTGACCAACTGATGTTACTAAAAAATTGGCATGCCAAAAAATAGCAAAATGGGAGCTTATGCATAAAGACAATTAATTTGCAACACACATAACAAATATATTTTTTAAAGCTATTAAAATTATTATTCACCAAGTATCCTCACTGGCATGGATTTGCATACGAAAAACTAAATTGAAAGGTGAAAAATTACTTGCAAAAGATGTGTGCAATCCAGCAAAGCTCAGAAAAATATTAAGATCTCCATTGGGTTATATTAGAACATTAAAAAGCATTCAGACCTCGCCATATTATCTAGAAAACAATAAAAATAACATATTTGCAATGATAATACAATTGGGACCTCCAGCTTTTTTTATAACATTAACTAGTGTTGAGCATTTCTGGCAGCCATTGTGCAAAGCCTTACACCAAATATCTATTTCACAACAATCCAAGTCTAATGAAACTATAGAAGATAGGGACTTGGATTTTGAAATAAAAAATAATCTAGTACTTTGCGGTCATTATTTCAACCATAGGGCCAACGCATTCTAGAAAATGATGCTAAAAAACTATGAGCTCTTTGGCTAAGTCATGGACTATTCTTTTGTTACAGAATTCTAAAATCGAGGCAATGAACATATTCATTTTTTGCTATGGATAAAAGATGCACTTGTATATGAAAATTGCTCAAATAGTGAAATAGAAAGCTTTGTGGAAAATTATATTTAATGTGCCTCATTGATACTTGATACAAATGCATCATCATACAAAGAATTGCAAGAAATACAAAAACTCAAGTTGCAGATTTAGTTTTCCCTTGCCTTTAATGGGAAAAACAAAAATTTTAGAACCACTTCTAGTGCTTGATGCTACAATCAAGGAGAGAGAAAAAAAAAATTAAGCAATTTGAAAACAAACATTACACAAAGGAATATTCATTTCAAAGTTTCTTGCAGGAATTGGAGATGGATGAAAATGACTACATTACAATGCTTTGATCAACATTGCCACGCAAAATTGTCATGCTGAAAAGAGACCCTTCTAAAATTTGGATAAATTCCTTTGGAAAGAAAGTTCCCAAACTATGGTACGTAAATATAGATACACAATTTATTCTAGATGCATATGTTTTTGCATCTTATTGTAGCTCATATATGACAAAACAAGATAGAACATTGTCTCTTGCATTTCAGAAATTATGACAATAATGCATTGTTGCTTATGATGGAAAGGTGCAATTTATATGGAATCTTGACAATGCATTGCTTAACTATCAACAAATGTCTAGTTGTCAAGTTTTTCATATCATTCTCTTATTTCCATTGCGTAAATTCTCAAGGAAAATTGTTTTCATCAATAGTGCACCATTAGAAAGCATAGTCTACATGTTAAAAATCTCTAAGCTATTTGAAAAAGAGCAAGACGATTCTGAAAACATCATGTGTGCCTCTATAATAGAAAAATACACACAATGGACAAAATCTCTTGATAGTTTGTCATTGGCTAAATATGTCACTTTTTACTCAGGCAACTCTAGGAAAAAAGAGCAACTCCACAGATCATATGCTATGTAAGATATAATCCACACATTGACCTTGAGAATTATTATAGAGAAAAACTTATGTTGTATGTTCCTTTTAGATCTAGTGAGCAAACCTTGTTAATTGGATATGAAACATGGAGTGCAACATTCAATGCAAACAAAGCACAAGTTGTAAATATTGAAAAGATATTCACTGCACAAATTGTTTCTAAATGGCGTGACATTGATGTAGCCTCCACAAAATCTGAAAATGATAACTACCCAACAATAGACATTACAAATGAAATCGATAGGAGCAAACAGGAGAATTCCATGGAAAAGTATGACATCATAAGTGACCTAAACCATATGAAGAATACAAAGCTGAAGGATTCTATCTGCAAAAAACTATTCTCAGAGATTGCACATTCATTTCTATTAAGCAACAGAGAATACTACAAACTACAAAGACTATTGAATAAAGAACAACAATCAATAATAAAGGGCGTATTGATGACAAAAAAAAATTCTCCAAAAAAAGCCATTGTACTTGTTCTTAACAGGCGGGGCTGGCACAGGCAATTTTTGAAGAAATGATCTAATATTATGATAAAAAACTAGAAAGTAACCTACTCAAGCCTAAAGGAATTATGGTTGCTTCAACAAGAAGAGTTGCATTCAATGTAGATGGAATTACTGCACATTCAATCTTCCAATTTCCATGCAATTCTTTAAAAATGTTGCCTCTGGATTCAAACACAGTTGATGCCCTAAGCAAAAAATTAGACCAATTGCAAATTCTCCTTATTGATGAAGTGTCATTGATTGGTTCAAAAATTCTTTACAACATTGACAAAAGACTTTGTCAAATCAAGCACACACTAACAACACCTTTTGTGAGCATGAATGTCATATTTTGCGGTGACTTCTACCAAGCACAACCTGTGTGTGATACTTGGATATTTGATAAACAAATAATAGATAAAGAGAAAATGTCATATACCTTTTGGATGGACAATGTCAAGTGATTTGAATTACATATACTGTAATTAGACAAAAAAATCACCATTTCATTTCCATACATAATTGTGATAGTTGGTCAAGAAACCAATGAAGACATCAACTACTTGAATAAAATTTGTTATAAGACACCTCCAAATGATCCACGATTTCCATAATTGTTTCACAAAAATAAAATAGTCGTCGACATGCACAACAAAAAAATGCTAGACTATTTATCGAAAAAGCTTTATGTTTTACAAGCGATTGATAAACAAGACACAACAATTGATAACATTCAAATTCAACCCCAAAAATCATCATTTCGTAGCACAATTCTTCTCAAGTAAGACATTTTGGTTGAATTGATTGCTGGCAACATTGATACACAAGATGGGTTGGTCAATGGTGTAGATAGCATTTTCAAATTGCATACAACCAAGCAAGAAGACATTGTTTGGATATAATTCAAAAATTCCACTGTTGGTAAATTGTGTCGACAAAGAATGCAAAGTCTATACAAAATTATATTATGCCTACTTGGAAACCTATAACAAGAATCATTAGAAAAGTCAAGATAGCTACAAAAATGGTCACTTGAGCATAATATCCCTTGCAACTTGCATGTGCATGAACTATTCATAGAGCACAAGGTCTGATAATGGATGCAGTTACTTTTGACCCATGTAAGGTCTACCAACATGGTCTTGTGTACACTATCTTATCACATGTAAGAAACATCGAGTCACTATATCTCATGCATAAACTACAAGTAAAAAACTTCAAAGTCTAAAAAAAGTAAATGCTGAAATGCAATGCCTTATGGCCTTGACACAGTGGAAAGTACAACATAGCCTTTTGCCTATCTCTCCAAGTCATTTTACCATTTTCTCTTTGAATACACGTAGCTTTGCATTGCACACAAGAAATAGCCCATGACCATGATATACTTCAAGCAACTCTCCTTTTCTTCCAAGAAACCAAACACAATGTGCTTGACCATATTGGCTTCCTTGAAAAAACATTCAATTGTTATGTTGTAGAAGGCATTCATGGCCTATTAACATGTTGCAGGAAAATAGTTCCAATGTAAAACTTTGATAGTTTTATGACAAAATATCTAGAATCAATAACCATTGACCTATTGCATATGCACATTACTCTTTGGATCATAAATTTTTACTTGACACCAAACACACCCATTCATGATCTTCTTAATTAATACAAACCGTTGTTACCTCATTTCCACCTAATT
>CM021103.1:406384912-406449607 GCA_007115665.2 Sequoiadendron giganteum | reverse complement strand
TATTGATCTTCAAAATATTGTCCCCCATAGAGATTCTACCCCTGATCTTGATCATGATTGAACTGATTTCCCCTTTGGATGACCTAAGGTTGATTGTTTTGGTTCCTTAGGCAGGTGACTTCGGTGGATAGCATCTTTACCAATTATGTGAGTTCATCCAACCTCTCCTTGTCTACATTATTTGATGAGGAACACCACCAGCTAAATTCTACATATAAACAGAATGGAACCCATGGTTCAAGGATTGGTTAAATATCTCAAAGCTATGCAAGTAAATGGGTACATTAGCTTGTTGGTGAGAGAATGCGGGCTGATTCATATTTGGATAGTAATTTGGCATGGATGGGGCTTGATTCAAGGGTTGACTTGGGCATGAAACCAAAGGTAGCTGAGGAGTTGAACCCAACATAACTATTTGATCAGCCAATGGTAGGGGTCCAGACAAGTGTTGTCTCAAATCTGTGCTCACTTTAACAGCCACATCATAAGCTTCAAGTAAGATGACAGGAGGGTTTTCTCTCCACTTAAGGAAGGTGGATGTGATACTATCAAGGGCTTCAAAGTAGACCTCTAGGGTAGTGGCCTCATTCATAACATAAGGAGGTTGAAGCCTGGCATAAGCCTTATGAAACCTATTGTTGAATGATCCTATTGGTTCATTGACCTCTCTCTTTACCCCAGTAAACTACAGATAGAGCTCATTGGAACTGATTGGGACCTCAAATCTCTGTAAAAATGCAGTCTCCAACTGAAGCCAAGCAGTGATAGACCCAGTAGGAAGATGGTTATACCAATAGAATGCCTCATCTCCTAGAGAATAAGGGAAAAGTCTGCAGGCAACATCCTCAAGATTAATTCCCCTATCCTTGAGGTTTATTTTAAAAATCCTAATGTGCTCTTCAGTAGTCCTTTTGGGATCATTTGTGTGAAACCTAGAGAAAAAATGCTCAGGGTTCTTGGGCATAACATTATAGTTGTTGAAGAATAGAGGGGACGGGTTATTTGCCAGGAAAGCCATTGTTGGAGGTGGAGTGGTAATGGTTGATGGGTGACTGGTTGGGGTTGTGGAATGGAACCAATCTCAGAATTGGATGAAAATGAAGTGGATGGAGGTGAGGATGGTGGAAATGATGGTTCCTCCCTTCTTCTGGTGTAGATCTGGTTCTCCTTTTGAGCCTCTCGGGAGAAATGGCGTTTAGAAAATGCTCCAACTTGCTTGTTCAGCCCTCCTTCTAGCGCCAATCCTATTGTTTGGTGCTAGGAGGAGAAGGGCGTGAAGTGAATGAAGCAATGTCCTTGTTCTACCCTCCTTCTAGTGCCAATCCTGTTGTTTGGTGTTTCTACAAAGCAACAACTCAGATAGAATAAAATTTATCCTATCTCTCTTGAAAGGTTGGTCTCTATGAACAAAGAGATAACCCCAAGGTCTCACGGGTGTCAGGTCATGACAATGCAATAGAACAAACTCAGTGATAAAATGTGAAAATGTTGGTAATCACAAGGGGTCTTATGAAAAAATGTTGGAGGCTCCAAACTCATCAGATTTTAAGATATGGTGATGCTCAAATTTCTAGTTCTAACCAAATAATAAAAGAAACAACAAAAGATGAGGGTTTCGGAAGTCCTAATGATAACATTACTTCTAAGATTAACCATGCAAATGATGAAATACTTGGAATGGACCAATCCCTTAAACTAATTTATGTTCAACTCGAGCCATACCTGCAATCTTGCAAAAAACAATGTAATCTTCTAAGGTGTTAAAGATTTTCAAACTGTGGGCATTCATTCAATACAGTTGGATGAATCTTCATGATTGAACTAAGCACATGAGTATCAGGTACAGGTTAACCTTGCATAGAATTCCCATAATCAAGAAGTTGCCTAAAGTATGAACCAAGGATTGCTACAACACTCCAAGCATTAAATCACAAGCATTACTAATTAAATCTAAGATATATTCAAACATTTCCAAGCAATTTAAAAGATAGAAAAATAACCATGCAAGTTTATTCAATGCAAAGAAGGCACCAGTCATAGCACAATGTATGTAATTTCTATTAAATCATCCCATTGGCAACAATTCCAGTCTGTTACAACAATTGCTTGAAATGTAAAACTAACTCATAATCTTCTAACATGCTACTCTATTGCTAAATCTACTATTTACAAGTCTTCTAGCTTAATCAGCCAATGGAAGAACTCTAACCTAACCTACTAATCTCAACCTTCTAATCTCAAAAATCCACTGAAAGAACCTTTACAAATGAGGCCAAAGGCCATACTTATAGAAACATGCCCGCGTGAACCAGGGCTAGGGTTACAAAGAAGCTTGGCCACCAACCAAATCGGCCCCAACAGCTAACAATAACTCATCGTCCAACAATGAATGCAACAAGAGCCCCCCTCAGATCAATCTGGGATCACACAAAGCCAGGTACATCACCTCAAGCCACACCCACCATCAATGCTCCACCTGCATGAACAACAATGCACATGAAACACCAGCTCGAACACAAGCCATTGATTAGATCCAAGCTGGGCAAACGAATGACTCAGATTGAATCAAACCAGGTTGAGCCCCCTCAGATCACATCCGCCCATCATAAATGGCCACCAACCATATCGACCTTGCATGTGGGGATGGGTTTCGTCTGAAAGTAGCCAAAAATCACACTCAACTGAACCTACAGATCACGCCAAATCTTCAAAGTACACCCATTCTTCCCTTGGCCCCAACAACAACCCTCAGCTTGATCCAACCTGCATTCAAATGGGCCACCATTAATGCTCAATACATCATCAAAATCCATGCAGATTCATTAGAGTTCCTAAGGCAAGAAAATCACATGCAAACCTAGGCGGAAGTGGAACCAAAGACAGGTGGAGATGGAGCCACGAGCAGAACAGGAATAGAGACACAAAATAGGAGGAGGCAGAGACGGAATAGGATTAGGGACTGAAAGGAAAATAAACGGAGGTGGAAACAGAACCAACCCTGACGGAGGCAGAGATAGAATGGGAAAAGGGAACAGGTGGAGCCAAACACATAACCAACCCCTACAGAAATAGAACCAACCCTGGCGGAAACAGAACCAACCCTGGAGGAGGCGAAGACGGAAGGAAAACAAGCGGAAGTGGGGGTGGAAACGGAATGGGAACTGAACCAAAAACTTTGTGAAAGTTCAGAGTTAAGTTCCATCATGGTCCTTCCTCTGACAAAATGAAAGAAAAGGAAAACCAAGGAAAACCTAAGGGAGGAAACTAACCCTTAGGCCGAAAACATGCAAAGCAATGAAGAAAATGAGAAGGCGGGAAGGGGAGCCAGAATGGGAATGGGAACTGAACCGTGAACTTAGCCAAACTTCATAATTCAGTTCCATCCCAATTCTGCCTCTGAAAAATGAAGGAAAAAGTGAAGCAAAGAAAACCTAAGGGAGGAAAGCGACCCTTAGGACAAAAACAAACAAAATGAAGAAGAAAGCAAAAGAGCGAGAAGTGGAGCCGAAACGTGAACAAGAACAGAATCGAGAACTTAGCCAAAGTTCAGAGTTAAGTCCCATTCTAGTCCTGCCTCTGGCAGAACAAAAGGAACAAGGCAAACAAAGGAAAACCCAAGGGAGGAAACCAACCCTTAGGACCCAAACAAAAACACCAAGGGAAAAAACAAAAAGGAAAGAACACCACCCAAGAGAGGACATCTACGAGACTCCAAAACCACTAGGAACTCAACACAAAGGCACCCACAACCAATGTAAGAACCAAAGACCAGAACCCCAATATTTTCAAAGATAAGCACAAAACAGGGGGCAAGCCATATAAATGGGCCAAAAGGGCAAGCCAAGAGAGGGTCCCCACTTTCAGTGGGGCGTGTGTGCAAAATTGCACAACATATCCCTTTAGATCTAGTCCTAGGGAATAGAATTATAATCTCTTTTCACTTGTTGTCATGTATTCACACCAACTTCAATGCTATTATATAGCCATTTGGACAACATAGTATACAGTTTTGCAAGTGAAACTATTTACTATCAACATTCTCTTTGTAGTGTGCTATTATCATTGCTCCTTACTACTGCAAGAAACCAATGTGCAATTTATATAAGTATGAAAAAATTGTTGGATTAATTGTTCTTCATGTTAGTTGTGCCTCTAATTAGAATACTTATCCTTCCACTATTCTACCTATGCAGATCTCATCTTTGCTATTGTACCTCGTGAGGGTTTCCAGTCATTTTGATGTAAACTTCTCACATGATTATGCTATTGCAAATGGCTATATATCTATTTTGAAATACATATGTTATCATCCATAATATTGTTAAACCTTTGCAAATTATATGTTTCTTCATTAGAAACAAATTATAAAGTCAAGATTGTTATGGATTGCAAAATTATCTTCAAATATATCTAGAAAATATTTAATATATGTATATGAACTTTTTAAATTGATTTTATACCCTCTGTTGAGTGCTATCTGATATGTTGTTTATACTATCCACTATAGTTGTTATAAGCTTTGTATCTCATTGCTTGTGTTTTCTACTAATGCAGATTTCAGCTTTGGCTATTGTTTGGAGAGAACACTACCAATCATACTCTTGGAGATATCTCACATGGTTATGTTTTTGAAAATGACTAGACAGCTATTTTGAAACAAGTATGTTATTATTTAAAATATTACTACAACTTTGCACATCATACATTTCTTCATTACAAACAAATCACAAACTCAAAATTGTTATGCATCAAAGAACTAGCTTGAAGTAGATCCATATAATATTTATTCTATGGATATAAAAAATTTAAATTGATTCCTATAGGGTGCACATGTATTACTAGTTCATAGAACATATATCTTAACATTTTCCAACTTGTAGCATAACATTCAAACCATCTACAAATAGGTAAATGCTTAACAGTTGACACCAAAAAACTTGAAAACCATATTATATCTCATTAATGATTTTTTAGTTTGTTTTAATCCATTCTTGACACAAATATATCATTGCATATATTGCTAGAAACACTTGAAAAACATCAATCACATTTCCTACACAACATAAAATGGATCACTCAGATGAAAAACAAGAAGAAAAGAGGTAACTATTGTATCCCATTTATGTCATATATAGTTTGACTTTGTGTATGCTTAAGTATCCATTTAGTTTCCATCATTTCTCAAATTGCAATGTACAAATTGAAGGAAGAAATTGTGCAGCCATTGAGCATACTTGACATATGCACAAAACAATTGGCTTCAACATTTGAAGGCGATATTTTAGCCATTTATGGCCCTACTTACCAAAAATCCTAGCTCACCAGCAAAATCAGCAATTGTGCATCTTGATTTGGTTGATAGCCATGGCCAAATGAAAATCATTGTAAACATTAACAACAAATTAATGACACATTTTTGTTGTTGTTATTGCCTCATGCAAGTGTGTGTTTCACAAATTTTGTAATTAGGAAAAAAACACAATATGAAAGAGGAGATGATGACTACTCCCTTGTATTAACCCCTCCAAGAACCATTCAATCTATTGACAAATTTTGTAAGGAACTCAAATTGATTTCTGACACAACCATCTTGCAGCTCATCCAATTAGATGATAACTACTCTATTGGAACAATTGGCGCTATTGTTACTAGTCACCATCAAGCACCAATGCAATATGAGTTGCAAGCTAAAGATGGAGAGTCTCAGGATGATTTGGCTACTGTAATATGTTTTGCACAATTAATATACTTGCTTATAAGCTACCTTTCTGCATTAACAACATTTACATTTTAACAATCTTCTTTTGATTAAATTAATGTACGTATTTTAGGACATACAATTTCTAATCTAGTTTAGTGTCATAGAATTCTTATACTGATTTTTCTTGGAATTCTCCATTTGAACAATTCTATATTTTATACGTTATAGTCACCACCAACCATGCAAAGCTCTATGCCACACTTTAAATGATCCTAGCATCGGCAAAAACCCCCTTCATATTGTTCAAGAATATTGTTCATTTTGGGGTAAAAGGCACAAGTCTAATAGAAACAACATAGTCCAGCTTCATTAACGAGCTCAATGATGCATCTACAAAAGTCTCCCTAGAACCACTTAAATGCTCAAGCATGGAAGTAAACACCTAAAACATTTATGTTTCACATAATATTATAGGATTCTAATTCAAAGCACTTGTCATGTGTTCCCTGCTATTTTGATGTTTCTTATAACTTTTGTAAAAACTTTCAAAATTGCGTTCTTGTAATTTGTCACTAATTACATCTGCATTGTAATTCCAGGTGACTGGAACACTAAGGCCTAAAAATGACCACTTTCCCCCATATGAACCATTTTTCACATCATGTAAACAAAGGGTTTTTTCAACACAAACATCAAAAAATGATCTTGCATGCATAACATGTGCAGTTGACAAAAAAATTGAGTACATGCGTTTTCTCCAATGCATTGTTCAAACAAAAAATGGACATGTGGACTATTATCTGCACAAACAACAACTACAAAACAACTTCCCCCAACTAGCTACAATACCATTTGAAAATTACAAGAAATACATGTTTTTCAGTAATGTTCTTATTATGAAAGTTTCAATTACAAGGAACATTCACACTTGAAATGGATAATTGCATCATACAAATTGTCAGCTTAGCATAGGTGCTTACCTTGCAATATTGCAAATTTGATTCTCATTCATTCATAGCATATTGTAACAACTACATTGTGAGAGGCATAATGCTAATTGTTTGTGATGGAGGATACATGCAGCAAAATATAGTAGCATAGAACAATACCAAAAAGAAAGATGTCAAAGAAGCTACATAGCATGGCTCTTGTTGAAAATATAGATGACAAGACAATTTTATCGATGCTTTAATGAAGACTAGTCTGATGATTTATTTTAACTTCTTTTGTGCACTATATAATTTCATAATTAACTATTGGTTTGTTTCAAACATATATGCTATCGATATACATGACTTTGCTTGGCATTTCAAAAATAGTTATTAGTAGTGTTTCATGGATTACACTTTTTATTTTGTGCATATCATCATAATACATGTTTATGGTGAAATGAAAACTACAGTGAACCAATGTTGCTTGCATGTGAAATAGAAGATATGTGTGCTAAGATTCCTAATTATTTTATATACAATGTTGTATTCTTCCAAGAATTGGATAGAAATAAAATGGTTATGGCCTTGTTTGTAATGCTATTTTGAAGAACTTGGTTTGTGGGTTTGAAAACCTACAATCTATAAAATGGCCTATCACAATCATTATTCCTCCTCCCGAAATTATACACTTTTGAGAAGAAACAATCTTTGATATTTTGCTTAGACATTCAACACAGCTATAGTTGCATTCAAACACAGAAATTTGAGGGAAAGAACACTAAAAAGGAAAAATGGTGAAGAGCAATGGAGTTAATTTGAAAGGGTGAATACATATTTGGTGAGATCAATTCAATTTGTTAATTATTCATTATGTTTTCAATTTTGTTCTTTATTGCTTGATTTTAGATTAGTTTTGATTTAGATTAGGATTAATATTGTTCTTTCTAGTTGTAGATCTTATTAGACAGATTTAATCTGAAGTTACATTTGGTGAACCCGATGTGAATCGCACTTCAAATCCGCACATCTTTCCATTTTTCCGTTTTCTGTTTTTCATTTTTTTTCGTAGGTTTTCCATCCAGTGAACCGCATCTGTCAAAAACAGCGACGCAACTGTCATTACGAACCACATCTGCAATGCCAAATGCCACATCTGCCTATCAATCGCCACATCCGCTTGTCAATGAATTACTGAACCACATTAAACACTCCATTAACCACATCCACCTGTCACTAGTCAAACCGCATCTATGGCTCGAAAAGCCGCATCTGGCTAGTAAAAGTTTTTCATTTTTTTTATCAATTTCCATGCATCCATGTTTTCAGTTTTCACTTTTTAGGTGATTTGGATTTTCGCTAATGTTTGTTACAGTTGTGTCAAGGTGGAATAACAAGTGTTTGTAGGATGAAGCATAGAAGACAATACAAAAACCAAAGACAAACAATGAACTACTAACAAATTTGCATGCAGGACCTAATGCTTTTATCTTTTTCGCAAGCTTTTCGTTTGATAGATAGATAATCGTCATGTGGAATAAAATGAACTTCTATTTGGTAGTGTAAATAATCTCGTTTGGGCTTAATAATTTACCATTGTTTTTCGTGTCTGCATTGTTAGTTTAGAACCCCACGATTTAGTAATTGAAGTATCCTCTCCCCTTGCGCATTCATGCGATCCTGGGTGTAAGAGAAATGGTTAGTGACTCTAGAATTTGGGCCTGTCTTGGTGGGAAAAATTACTCACCCCAAGATGACTCAGATCGGTAGCACGCTAAAGCCAAACGACTTCCAGTCGGTATACAAAAGTGGATTCTTAGGGAAACCCCAAGAATCACGCGCACTATTCTGATGAGATGGACAGAAATGGACTCTCGTTGACATTGGATAGTGTCCCACGAACGCAATGCCCGAATTAAACACCTTGTTGTAGAGTTACCAAAATCCTATCTACTTGTTGGCGCAGCAGGGTCGGCCCTGTGAAGCCGTCTTACAATATTACGGTTTACATGTCGAGTTGAAAGGTATGCCATGGGAGATTCATGGGTACTGTAGCTTGGCTACCCCATATAAGTGAGTGTCGTGGAGGGGAGCCATTGGAGTCAAGCTACTAATCATCCACCGTAAATATGCGTAGCTGGAGAAATCCAAGTAAGAATTCAACAAGTACTATCCTAAAAGCCTAGGGTATAATGTTTTTCGAGTCTCAATAGTCCATCCATCACAAAACTGAAAATACTTTGAATGTTGTGTTTGCTATTTGTTGTATTTGCAAAAATCTTGATCAAACAAACAAAAGTCAGTCAAACAACTTTCGGAAAAAAATTCAACTGTCAAAAACAGAGTCACATTTGTCAGTTTAAACATCGCATCTGTACTAGCGATTTGCATCTATTATGGAAAAAGCCGCATCTGGCTGTCAAACTTTTCACTTTTCATAGTCTGCATATCACAAGTCGCACCTGTCACAACCTGAGTCACATATGTTCACGCAAACCGCATCTGTTAGTTTTCGAGTCACATGTGTGCATGCAAACTGCATCTATCAGTTTAAACACCGCATGTGCATAGGTAAATTGCATTTGTCATAGGAAAAACCGCAACTGTCAAAAACACTACATGCACTGTCAAAAAGCTGCATCTATCAAAATCTGAGCTGCAATTGTTAGGAGAACCGCATTTGCCTGTCAACAGAAAACATCAAAAACCGTGTGCTGAGTCCAAAAACATCATTGTCATGATTTGTTGTAGGTTTTTAAGATCAACCTTAGATTCGAAACTGGTAAATTTTGCTCAAAACCTTGCATCGTTAGGTGTCATATACGTCTTAGTTACCATCATTAGGTGTCATATACATCTTGGTGACAGTAAACATCCTAGTCATAGTCATCCTAAGTTGCATGCATATAGATACTCCCTAGGAAATTGCATATAACACATTAGATAACTTTCCTCGTCATTGGAAATATTCATGTGTCGATTTGTCAAAATCATTGAACCTGGTCACTTTAGTCCCATCTAGTGGATATTTTCAGCTCATTAGTCTAGTTTGAAAAATTCACATTGTCATTGTCCTTGTCATACAATCAGATTCCTTTGTCGAAAACGAGTCTTTGCATGCATTTATCCCATAGGTGTTAGGTTATACCGTCTTAGAATCATTTATCATCATAGTTTACTCACATCTTGCATATCGTCAGTCCTATCATATGTCATCTTAGTGTACGTCTTTTAGAAACCACTTTAGCTACGTCATTTATCATCAGAAAAATCCAAAAACATTGACATAGGTCATATCAGTTTTTAGGCATAGTTTGCATTACCCATTTTGAGCAACCTTTTCATGGTCGAAACAAGGTCCCAAAAGAAACACAAAGCAATGATAGACCCCAATGAATTCATCAATTCATTCACAAATCAACCATCAGGAAGTAAACAACCCCACAAGTCTCTACTAGAAAAACATGTCACTAGGGACACGCATGGTCAGATTTTCATAGAAGACATAGACGCAGTAGTACAAGATCCTGAATTTGCATCCTTTATGGATGACTGTTTGGTAAATGATCCCCAATGCTATCTAGCAAAATTGCTAGTAGAAGGTGCCAAACTACCCATAGGATTTGATATATGTACCTTGCAAACATATTCAACTCAACCATCTCAAACTGCAACGTCAGCTGTCTCTATTCCACAAATTACTGCAGCAATACCAACTAGCATACCAACTTAGACATCGTCAATTGTAAACACCACCCCTTTCAACATCACACAAGGTTTACAATTTACTACGGGGGCAACTTTCCCCAACCCCTTTAGCACCAACACGACTGGTAAGAGAACCAAACTTGGCAGAAACATACCTATACCAAGTCAAACCATTCAGACATGAAGCATTCCTATTCCTAATCAAACAATTCAGACATGAAGCATTCCTATACCAACTCAAACCATTCAGATAGGGAATATCCCTATACCGAATCAGAATATCTTGACAGGATACATTCCCTCACCTAATCACAACCCGTCACAGAACATGGCGTATCAAAATGCTTACCTTGATCCAAATATAATGAACACCATGTCCTTGACGCAAGTCGATGTCCTTCAAAACAAGATGCAAAATCTTCAATAGCAGTTGGACAACATGTCTATGTCCGGAAAATGAACTATCTCAGCACAAGACCTATGTCCATGTCCCTTTGACAAAATGCTTTACATGACACCTTTCCCCCATGGATACATTATACCAATTTTTCCTAAGTATAATGGGAGAAAGAATCCTATAGAACACATTAGAGAGTTCTCGATAACATGCATGGACATAGCGTATGACCCCACATATTTGATGGGACTATTTCCACGAACCCTTGTCGGGATAGGACTGGAATGGTTCTCTAAATTACCATATGGTATACGATCTTGGGGTGAATTAGCTGAGAATTTTATCAAACATTTCGCCTTTAACATAGACAATGAGGTAACAATTGTAACCTTGTGCCACATGACACAAGAAGATGGCAAAAATTTTACCACTTTCTTCCAGAGGTGGCGAAGTCTAGCTAGTAGGTGTCTAGTTGAAATACCCGAAAAACAAAAGGTCACAATATTCCTAGAGAACATCAACCCCAAATTGCGAAGTGATCTAAGGGTACATTGTTGTACTTCATTCTTAGACTTAGTACAAAAGGGAATCATCCTTAAGAAAAGCCTCATAGACAAAGGAGAAATGAAAGCACCAGGTAGAAACCCCATTGTCCAAAATCAAAACACACCAAATGATAGAAGGCAATTCTAGTCTAGGAACAAAAATGTTACAAATGATGGCATTATTGATGCTAAAAACATACATACCAGACTAGTTATCACCAATAGAGGGTAAAACTCCAATCAAGACATGATATATAGTCCAGATCAACAAGTAACTATGTCCAAAATTCACAACAACAAAGACCACAACAAAGGAGATTTCCTGCACGTGAATTTACACCTTTAGGACAACCATTCGAGGTTATTTACAAAGAGTTGATTAAACACAATCTCATCAAACCTTTGGAACCAAGGGAGTATGATCTGGGATAGTTTAAACCTTCTTGGTGGGATGACAAAGCCCATTGTGAATATCATCAAACCAAAGTGCACAACCTCCAACAATGTCGTCAACTCAAGAACATAATATGAGACTTTGCTGAGAACGAAACCATAGAGGTTGGTGGGCAGAAAAAACACTAAGAACAGTGATCATAAGGTCTTCAAGGACCCATTACATGACCACACAAAAGGAAAAGCCTCCAGTTCGGGACCTAAGACCGATCCGTCAGCCAATTACGCAAACACCAACTATGACTATGGAAAAGGGAAGATCATATATAGCCTCTGCACTGCAAATGAGCATGTCGATACCTTCACCATTAAGAAGCATTCAGAATGTAGTGTAAACACACGTAGAACTAAGATCACTATTCTAGGTCCTTCTTCTGAGCCATCTACTCAAGCTTCCAAGTTCAAGTACAATCTTCTTGATCAATTGAGTAAAACCCGAGCACAAATATCTATCTTGGAATTGTTGACCTTATCACCTGGGCATCAAGCCATCCTTGACAAAGCTCTACAGAATACTACTATTCCTATAGACTTAGATTTCAATCGTTTCGAAGAGATGGTGGGATATTTAACCAATTCGCATCATGTCACCTTTTCCCAACAGGATTACTCAACTGAAAAGTCAAATCATAATGACCCCTTACATCTTGAAGTCTTAGTCCATGAAACCGGAGTTAGACGAGTCTTGGTAGACGGAGGAGCAGGTTTGAACCTGTGTACCCTTAAATTAGTTAAGGCATTAGGATTCTCAGAAGACTGTGTAGATACCTCTAAGAGTATAGTCATCAAGGCTTACGATGATGAGGAAAGATTGTCCAAAGGAGTTGTCACACTCCCTATCCGAATTGGCCTAGCAATCATGAACACCAGCTTCCAAATCTTGGATCTCACCCTCCCATACAACTTGTTGTTAGGTAGACCTTGGATACACGCAATGAAGGTTGTACCTTCAACATACCCCCAATGTCTTAAATTCCCCTATAATGGCATAGAGGTCACCATCGATGGTGATCCAGATCCTTTTCAGTATTGTACAAGCCTAAAGGAAATTCCACAAAGACAAGTGCCAGTTAACCAAGAAGCTTCTTCATCCACTTTATCCCAATACATTGACCCCTCACGTCTCACTAAGTCCCTTTCATTCAAACCACCATCATCCACTCCAAAACTCGAGATCCAAGACAAGGGCTGTGGCGAATACAAAATAAAGGCATCATACTATGTTAGTGAACTGATTCCACCTAAGGCATATGGCCTACCCATGGTGGATAGAAGATAGTCAGTGGTCATGTTTCATGTTCCCCCTACAATGACATTAACCAAATGGGGAGAGTTAAGCGAAGAAATTTTGGATCAAGGTGATTCTTGGTTGTATCAAGAAGAACATGAATACCCCTCCCCGTCTATTCAAATAGACAAGGACCGGTACGGAAAAGGTTTTAAAATAATGCAAAAAGAAGGCTATGATGGGCACAGTGGGTTAGGTCTATATCAGAATGGAAGGACAGAACCGATTACTTTCCCCCAATTTACAATAAACCCCCACTTTATGACAAACCTCCAGTCTATGATGAATCCCCTTACTCTAGTGATGGTGAATGGGAGTCCCTTTTATCTACTAGTACTATGAACATAGATGCCTTATTTGGAGAATTGGACCTCAACGTGAAACCTGAACCAAAACTATCTAGTCCTCATCTTAAGAAACACTTATCCAAACAAGAATGGCAAGAGAACTATTATTGGGAAACCCTTGATCATGCATCTTGGGCACCTGAAAACCCATCTTTTGATGAATCTTCCCTTACTATGGTCCCACATCAGTGTTTACCTACCCGTAGGGAAAAGACCAAGCAGGAGTTAGTCCAAAACTTCTGTGACCATGTCAACTACTCCGTATTAACCTTGTCAATAGATACCTTTAAAAACTCCGATGATGACATGCCCCTTATATATCCCAAACTCATCGACTGGGATCAACAAGGTACACCTATCATATATACATTGGAGAACGATGAAGCAATTGCTGAGTTCATGGGACTTAGAGAAGGCATACCAAGAGGGGACCATAAAGTAGGTTTTACCATAGACTTAGATGATAAGGCATACTTTGGGGATTCTATTTGCACCTCTAGTCGCAAAAATGAAAATGAAAAGAAAAAAGACAATAAAAAGAAAAATGATGAGTCCCTAGGTGAAAACCGAAAGGCGCCTTTGGAAGAAGAAAAAGACAAAATAAAGGACGTATCCAAGGGTGAAAACCTCTCAGAGGCACCCAAGGTTAGAGGTTTAAATATTCTCCCTCTTGAACAAGAAAAGTCATCGATGCTAGTGGAAGAATCTATTGAAGTCAACATAGGTACAGAAGAGAATCCTCGGAAGGTATATTTTGCAGCTTCTTTAACAGAGACAGAAAAACATGAGTTTAAGGACTTCTTCACAAAGAGACAAATAAACTTTGCATGGTCGTATTCTGACATGCCTGGGTTGGATCCAAACCTAATATTGCATCATTTACCACTACATCCAGGTATTAATCCAGTCAAGCAGAAGTTGAGGAAGATGCATCCGCAAATTGCTCTATTGGTCAAGGTAGAACTTAAGAAACTTTTGGATGTAGGATTCATAAGGACAATAAACTATGCGGATTGGATATAAAATCTTATACCAGTGACTAAGCCAACTGGGGGCATTCGCATTTGCAATGACTTTAGAGACATCAAAAAGGCATGTCCTAAGGATGACTTTCCTTTACCGAATATCGACATGATAGTAGACCTTACAGCAGGCTACGAGATGTTATCCCTCATGGATGGTTTCTCTGGATATAACCAGATTAAAATAGCTCCTAAAGACCAACACAAAACAGCATTTACGTGTCCATGGGGCACATACTATTGGAATGTTATGTCATTTGGCCTTAAGAATGCAGGAGCTACCTATTAGCGGGCCATGACTACAATTTTCCATGACTTTGTACATAATTTCATGGAAGATTATGTAGATGACATCATAGAAAAATCAGAAACAAGGGAAGATCATTTGAAAGTCTTAGACAAGATATTCCAAAGGCTGGAGAATTACAATGTCAGGCTAAATTTGAAGAAGTGTGTCTTTGGAGTCAAATCAGGGAAACTGTTAGGGTATATCATCTCTTGCAGAGGCATTGAAGTGGATCCAGAGAAAGTAAGAGCTATCATAGAGATGCCTCCTCCAGTCAGTATTGGTCAACTCAGAACCCTACAAGGGAGATTACAGTCAATTAGGCGTTTCATAGTACAATTGGCAGATAAAATACATCCATTTCAGCATCTACTCAAGAAAGGAGTTTCATTTGTATGGACCCTTAAATGTCAAGAGGCCTTCTAGCAAATCAAGGACTATTTGCTTACTCCACCAGTCTTAATGCCACCTATAGAGGGAAAACCATTGATACTTTACATCTCAGCAACTCAGTCGGCATTAGGGGCTCTTCTTGCACAACACGATGATCAAGGTCATGAGAGAGTAGTCTATTATATCATTCGTACCTTAGTGGGCTATGAATTGAATTATAGCAACATAGAACATGCCTATCTTGCGGTAGTCTTTGCTATCCAAAACCTTTGGCACTATATGCTCAATCGACAAACAATGCTAATTGCAAAGATTGATCCACTTAAATACCTCCTAAGTAAGGCAGCTTTAACAGGCCGATTGGCTAAATGGGTCATGATACTTAGCAAGTATGAAATTCAGTATGTTGAAAGGAAGGCTATAAAAGGATAGGTGATTGCAGATCAACTAGCTGATGCACCTATAAAGGAAGACCATCCATTAGTGGCAGATTTTCCAGATGAATTTCTCTTCAACATTGACATTAAAACAGAATGGAAACTGTACTTTGATGGGTCACACACAAATTGTGATTCAGGAGTTGGTATCTTATTTATCACACCTCAAGGTGATACCATTCCCAAATCATTCAAGATTGCATTTCCTTGTACCAACAATATAGCAGAATATAAAGCTCTAGTGACAAGGTTGAAAATGGCAATTCAATGGACAATTAAGAGCCTACATGTTTTTGGCGACTCTCAACTTGTAATCCGATAGGTAAATGATGACTACGAGACTAAGGATGAGAAGCTTGCACCATACAAGTGAATGGCAGATAGTTTCAAACAGTATTTCAAAGACATAACTTTTCAACAAATACCACGTATCTAGAATAGAGCTGCAGATGCAATGGCAACCGTGGGTTCCTTGTTGGACATTCCGAGTAATGTGCCTAAGTTTGAGTTCTTGGTTGAACAGCTTTTGGTTCCTGCTTATGATGTCCCCGATATGGCAATAGTGTGTACCATTGTTGGTCCTACGTCTCCTTGGTATAAAGACATATTCGATTACCTCACTGACCAAACCGTACCTCAAGACTTGTCTAATAACCAACATCGAACATTCATCTGAAAGTTAGCCAAGTACACCATCATCGGAGAAACCCTATATAGAAGCACCTTAGATAACGCCCTTATGAGATGTCTCAATGCTAAAGAAGCACAAACAACTTTGTGAACGGTACACGAGGGTATATGCGGATCTCATTCGAGTGGTCCCACTCTAGCCCACAAGATTATGAGACTAGGTTACTATTGGCCTACAATGGAGAAAGATTCATACATCTTTGTAAAGAAATGTAGACAATGTCAAATACATGGAGACTTGATAAGAGCACCAATGCAGGAGCTTCATCCAATTACTTCACCATGGCCCTTCACCCAATGGGGACTTGACCTCATAGGTAAGATACACCCTCCATCATCAAATGGCCATAAATTCATCATCACCGCCACTGAATACTTCACCAAATGGATTGAAGCTATTCCCATGACATACATAACTGCCACACAAATATCTAAGTTTATCCTAAACTATATCATTTGTTAGTATGGTGTACCACAATCCATAATCACAGACAATGGCCGCCCATTCAAGAACCAAGAAGTACGCCATTTATGTGAAGAATTCCACATCAAACACCATTTCTCCACCCCATATTACCCACAAGGTAATGGCCAGGCTGAGGCATCTAATAAGACTATTGTTAGAATCCTTAAGAAGAATGTCAATGACATTGGCCGTGATTGGAACCTACAGCTTAATCCTACCTTATGGGCTTATCGCACAAGCATCTATACTCCCACCAGTGCCACTCCATTTTCCCTCGTATTCGAGTCCGAAGCTATCTTACCTACCGAGGTTGAAATACCTTCTCTACGGGTATCCTTGAAGGGTCATGTGGATGATGAAGAGTGTCATGTCTCAAGGTTACAAGAGCTAGAATTGCTAGATGAATGAAGACATAAGGCATTAGATCATTTGCAAGCATATCAGAATCTTCTTCATCATAGTTACAATAGGAAGGTTCCCAATAGACATTTTGACATTGGTGACCTGGTATTAATGGAGAATCCTAAGAACCAAGCTGAAAGAGAGAACTAGGTAAGTTCAAAGCCTAACTAGTTGGGGCCCTATATAGTCACAGAAGCCTTTGGATCAAGAGCATACCAACTCTCTACTCCTAAAGGAGAGCCGATTTTGTCCCCTATCAACAGTCTGCATCTAAAGAGGTGCTATGCTTAGTCTCTGAGAATCCATGTCTTAATCTAGAAAAATACAAAAAAATGAAAAAACAAAAAAAAATGGTTACCTTGATGAAAACCTGGCAAACAAGCATCTTTGTAACACGAAAAAATTGAGAAAATCAAAAAAGAAAAGAGAAATAAATCTGTCCAATAGTGAAAACCACTTCGGTGGCGCTATGGATAAGTACCATGGTGAAAACCTGGCAAACAAGCGCCATATGTAGTCAAGCTTGCTCTTCCGTCTACCATCATTCTAATCAGACTTTTTCACCATCATTCATAATAAATGGTTGTCTTATCCATTCCTTGAAACGATTGACATCTAGCGTCCATTCCGTCACATTACCCACTCCATCTTCCAAATCTTATTCCCGACTGGGGGAAAATCCTTGTTCTATGCCCTAACACCTTGTACATAGCGTCGCATCATCGAAAATGTCTTGAAAAATACCAAAAAAAAATTAGAAAACTTCAAAAATCCAAAAAAAATCGACAAATGTCAGAAAATCCCAAAAATAGAGTTAGGTCATCATGTCAAGTCAATCATGTTAAGTCAGTCATAGACATAGTCAAATTACATTGCCTCTGCGACTGGGAAGTAGGCAAGGCCATCAATCGATGTGCCCTCGAGGCATTAGGTCTGTCAATCTAGGTTTTTCATGTATCACACATTTAAATCATGACGCTTTGTATATTCAAAGTCATTGGTCATGTCGAACTACAAGGTCTCTGCATGTACAACATAGGCAAAGCCAATCAATTGATGAGCTCCCGAGACCACACTAGGTCAGTCCAATAGGGTTCATTCACAATCACTATCACATAAGTGGCATATCATAGTTTAAGGTATCATCTCATGTCATACACGGTCAACACACGCACACACAATTTATCAGTCAAGGAATCAAAACAAGGAAAAACATCTCAAACAGTTATCAAGTCAATATCACACACATTGTCAAAGCAATCAACCTATGTCTTAAACAAGATATGTCTTTCTTGTTAATAGACGTCATCAATTGTCATAGTCTCATGTGGCTTGTCACTTCAACATCATCAGACTCCAACGTTTTATACGACACGTGTCTTTCTGAAACCAAGCTTTGTCATGCCTTACACAGAAGTCACCAAGTCAAAACCAGACTCAACGTCTTATGCGGTATGTGTCATTCTCTCACATTACGCTATGTCAAACATCAAACAATCCCACAAGATCAAGTTTTGGCAGATACATTTATTTGGTTTTATGACTTTATATCTTATTTTTTTCTTATCTTATTATCGATTTGTGCAATATCCTATTACTAGCTTTCTCAAGGATGTCCCTTGAAGGATTTAGAGAAGCAACGATGTCCTAGGACTCTTTTTCTTTGGCTGTTGTCTGTCAACTGTATTTTTAATAATAGTTTTTGAGTCATGTTACTAGCTTCCTCAAGGATGTCCTATCAAGGATTTAGAGGAGCAATGACATCTCATGACCCATCTTTTATTTGTCTGATGTTTGTGGTTTGTCTCAACCAAATGACTGGGGCAATTTTGTCTTTAGTGTGAGTTGAGACACTCCTTGTCTGTGACTGTCTGTTTTTCGTAAATGGATGACTTTGTACACTATGGTCTATCTCATATCATAGTGTGTACTATCCATCTGTGTCATGTCCCACCCAGTGATGATAACAAGCAAGTATAGTGTATTTAGCAATATATCGAAGATTATGTCTTTTTCTCAATCAATCAAAATTTCATTGTATCATTTTCTCCATCAATCAAAGTTTAATTATTTCTTACTAACATTCTGAATTCATTTTCATCCTAACATTTCTCTTCTTTGAGCATAAGATAAAGTCTTTTGATACAATAATAACATTAAATCACTTGCATTAGCATACATTTCACATGGTTGCGTTGCATTTCAACATATAGATAGTAACATTCATCTTCATTGCATTTCACATCATGACATAATAGGCATTACATCATCATAACATCCATAATGTAAACATTACATGTACATATCACCATCATATATAAATTAACATCATATAGATCATTGCATTCATTGTCATAAGTAAATAGAATCATCCATAACATCATTATAAAATGCATAAATCATAACACATAGAAACATTTCATTCATAACACATGTACATACATCATTTAGGAAACATAATCATCTAGAAATAAAGCATCATTCATAAAATAGAACTGCACATCATGTAGAAGCCGCCAAAATCATATATATATATATCGCTCAAAAATAGTGTGTCATAGTACAATGTCCGAATGTATCAATAAATAAATAAAACATGAGCTCGCAGGCTCTCTAATCAAAATACAACTGTCTACATATGTAACCCTGTCATCATGTCTTGCTACCTCCATTGTCACATGGTCATGGTGGTGGGAAAAGGCTCGAAGGTGGCCTCTGTGAGGTGGAAGGCCTATCATATGAACCTATCCTCAGTGGTCCTACCACCCCCTCGATACTTTGTGTCCTCTGACTCCGAGTATGACTCCTGCCCTGACTCCGCACCTCTGAAAATGTAGGAGCTCGTCTATCTGTTGGCACTGCTGCCTCATAAAGATCTATGTAGTACGTAGCTCTCTCCACCGCTCTGATCAACTCTCATACCATGCCATAAGATGAGGACCCACTACAAAGGTTTCTAACCTCTATGATCTACTGCTCTATCTCATGTCTCTGGGCTATAGCCTGGTCTCTCTCCATGAGAGCATTGTCCCTCTCTGTCTGAGCACTATCCCTCTCCATATAAGCACTGTCTCTCTCTAGTCTCATCGCCTCAAACTCTGCAGTCATCAATCTGAGTCTCTCCTCCAAAGCCTCCCTGTCACCATCTCGAGGAGCATCATCCTCTTGTCTCGCCTCTACAATATGATCTCTGAGCTGTCTCTCCTGCTCCTCCATCGGTGCCTCCTCCTCAACATCATCCTTGACATCATCCTCAATATCATCCTCTCCATATCCTGCGAACACACCCAGTGAATCTAAAGCCATGTTTGCATCAAAATCCTATGCCAACATCTGCTACTCTGACATCTACCTCTACACACTCCTCAACCACTGCCTCTACTGTAGCATGCTCACCCCCAGCCTGTACATCCACTCTCCCTCCGATGTCTGCCATTAGTACATCCACTGCTACTGCCTCCTGAATAGGTGCATGTCCACCTACCTGACCCTCTCTACATCCTCTCCATCCTCATCTCTCACCTCTACCTTCGCCTCTTCCATCATCTTCATCACCTCTACCACAAACTCTACCCACTCTGGCACCTCCACCTCTCTGTCGTCCTCTCGGCCCTGTGCCTCGTCTCTCCACTGGTGTTGGCTGGTCTAGATCCATATACGAAATAGGTCGATGCACTGCCCACGATGCATCGTATGCAGCCATAGTCCCTGGATCTGCTAATCCATCTCTCCACCCCCACTGTACTAGTTGTAATGCCCGTATGTCTGCCTCAACTGTAGTAACTGGTATCATGGGTCCCCAGCATGGAACCTCTCTGGACAAACAAGCAAACTCTGCTCTTCTCAAAGGCACATCCTGAACCTCTCCGAACTGTCCCAGAACTTTGTCTGGTAAGTGTCGCTCAATGATGTGAACAATAGAAACAGTCCTCCTAATAAGGTACTATTTCTGTCGGCAAAATGGCAAATGTATATCATCATCCACCCACATCTCACAATCCATGTAAGGTCTCCATATAAACTGATCAAGTGTATCCAATGCATGTCTCCAGTATCCTGTATCTCCAACATGTGTCTGCGTAATCTATCTTGTCTATCGGAACACATATGGAAGTCTCTCCTCTCTCTCTACTGTCACTGGAGGACAAAATACAACTATCCTCTCAAAACCCCATATCATCAGCAATGTCGTCCCACAACTCAATGACCGTGCATCTCTATACGCAATGTCATGTAGATGAAAACACAGCATCCCGAGTAGACATGGACCCCATGCATATCTCATCTCACTCTCCAACATCCCAACCAACATAGCTCCCCATCCCACTGGAAATCCATGACCTCATCTGTTTGGAAGAATGATACCCCCAATCAGGGTACATAGGATACAATCAATCCTGTCATATCTATCTGCTAACACTGGCCATCTAATCTCGTAGTGCTCAATGTCGAGCCTAATAATGTCATCAACCTGATAGAACCACGCCAACTTAGTCAACCCTCGCTAGGGATCATATGTAACCTGTCTCCTCTAATGGGTAGCCTCAAAATCCTGTACACATCCTCTAATGTGACAGTGGCCTCCCCAGTCGACAAATGAAACAACGATGTCTCAGAATGCCATCGCTCACACAATGCCATCAACATCCCCCTGTTTGCCCGAATGGCAAGCATCGACAAACAATGTCGTAGACCTAGAACCCATAGCAATCGAATCTCTTCAGAAGTCAAATTCTCTCTCAGATCAAACGTATGTGGTCGTGACTCCCGTGTATAAATCAGATCTAAAACCACTTGCATTTAAACCATGATGTCAAAAAAATTTCAAGTTTTACTTCACAAAAAATTTCAAAAATTTTTACCAACCAAATGCGGCTCACATTGACAGATGCGGTGCATTTTTTCAAATGCATTGCACAATGCCTCAGTTGTGGTGCATACTACATATGCATCGCATTTTTCTTCCACACCTATTATAATACAACACATGCAGTTCACAAACCACATGCAGTACATTTTCATAGCCTCCATTTCTACTACATATGCGATCATTAACGCATATGCGGCTCACTAGCTCACATGTGTTTAACCCCTCAGCAAGTGCATTGCATGTATACACATGTGGTGCACTAAACCTCAAATGTGTGCATTCCTCTAAATCCTATTCTAGCCTATGCGTGAATTTTCACATGCGTCATTTCGCAGTCAAATGCAGCGAATACGACGGCATATGCGTCATTCACGATGCACCGCATTTGCGAAACTAATTTTCTACACCTAGAAAAATGTGCCAAAAATACATTTCGAGCTCTCATTTTCACGTACATACCGGTGGTCCTATGTCGGCTGGCTGCTAGAAGGTCCGGATCCGATATCCTTGATGCCTGGTGTATGGAATAGGTGCCATTTCGTCTGTCAGTCAAAGCAAATTATTAGCTTTTTCTTTCTCCTCTGGGTGCAAATGAATTGAAATTTGACCTAATTCCTATTTATAGGTGGGTTAGAAATGGCATTTCTTCAGCCCTACTCTATTGGCTGCTTAACCTTTCGACTTCAAACGACCCGTACACATCCGTTTCAACTCCAAATTCAATTACGTCAACTCCATAGCATTTCTAACTCTCAAATTGACTTATCGAGAATATTTCCTAATTTTTTTGAAACTTTTCAAAAATTGTCAATTTTCCCGAGGGGGCATACCTTACCTGTTTCATGCTAGGGCACGATCAGGGCATATTTTCTTTGACACAACGTTATACCAACATTGTATCAAAGAGGGGCAAACTGTAGATACCGAAAATTGGTCTAGGCCTACGAGTACACATATTCGACATAATTTTCTATAGTCTGTGGTCATGATTAAATAATGTTAATTATTTAATTAACCTTTCTAACACATATTTCCTTTATTAATTAAATGCCCCTTTTTAATTCATTCATTAATTCATTAAATGACCTTTATCCAACTTGACTAATTAAATACATCACAATTATTTAATTATGTCCCTAACTAATTTATTCTTACCCCTTTATCTATCAATTAAATAATTTATTATTTAATTACCCCTTTATCATAATTTTAATACTATAATTAAATATCTTTATTTAATTATCCATTTAACCCCTTTATCTATAATTAAATATTTATTATTTAATTATTTATATTTATCCTTTTCAAACAGTCAAATTAAATAAATTACTTTATTTATTTAATTAAAAGTCTTATTTTTGAATGTTGAATTAAATTAGCATTTAATTCATATTTAATTATTTATGTCACATTCTTCTGTCAATCAGTTGACTAGGTCATTCACTCACCTTCAGACTCGAGTTCTATTTTTAGTTCTCGAGTTATCTCTTCAGTTTAAACACCAGTTTAACTCTGTGAGAGAACTCTCTGTCACAACTAGTCGATTAACTAGTTCTAACTCACATTTGCATTCGAATGCATTTATTCTCCAACTTCTAACTTTGGCTTTTGCATACAAAGTCTATTTCTTCTATTTTTGAAGATGAAGATTGGAACTCATGTTCTAACTCACATTCTAAAATTAGTCTTTATCCTGCAATTGAACTCATGTTCTAACTCGCATTCTATCTATCACATAACTCATCGCATGGCATTCATCAATCTCATCCATCGATCTCTCTTTCAATCTGGGCCGATCATTTGAAAACCTAAAATCTATAAAATGGTCTGTCACAATCATTATTCCTCCTCCCGAAATTATACACTTTTGAGAAGAAACAATCTTCGATATTTTGCTTAGACATTCAACACAGCTATACTTGCATTCAAACACATAAATGTAAGGGTAAGAACACTAAAAAGGAAAAATGGAGAAGAGCAATGGAGTTAATTCGAAAGGGTGAATACATATTCGGTGAGATCAATTCAATTTGTTAATTATTCATTATGTTTTCAATTTCGTTCTTTATTGCCTGATTTTAGATTAGTTTTGATTTAGATTAGGATTAATATTGTTCTTTCTAGTTGCAGATCTTATTAGACATATTTAATCTGAAGTTACAGATAGTAGGTGATTAGTATATTAATCTATCAATTCCATTTCCAAAATGGTGGCACATCTCAGAATTCATGAAACCAAGTCTCTTAAACAATGACATCTTGTTACATGTATCTCAGATGAGTCATTGTTCATGTGCCATAGACTATAGTTGTTGATGGTAGTTGACATGTATTTTTTGTGCAAGAACATTATGCATTTATTTGGATTTATAACTTCCTATATCTTTTACAATCTAATTTTTATATTTTATATGCCTTTCCAATTCATAAATGGCTTATGGTGTGAAGTTTTAAGTCTATCAAGCAAAGGATTATTTACATTGCTTATTCATTTTCCTAGATTGCTCGATGAGGATGAAATTTGTGTCCATTGAAAGGGTTTTACCTATCCTGTTGGAAGAGAAAAAATAGATGTTTGTAAGTTCCTATATCTTTTACACTATCATTTTTTGTATTATTTATTCATTTGCTCGGATTGTTTGATCAGAGTGAAACCTGTGCCTCTTGACAGGGTTTGTGCCTATCATATTGGAAATTAAAAACAAGGTGTTTGTAAGTTCCTATATCTCTTACAATGCCATTATATAGTTTCCTACATCTATGCATCTTTAGTGGGTCCCGTTTTGTTGTAAATTGCTTTTAGCATAAGAAAGGGAAAAATTTAATCAATTCCCAATGTTTTGTTGCCATTGGAAATGTGAATATAAATTTCCCCAAGCTCCCCTTTGGATTCTTTTATTTTTTGCTAATCATCGGCCACGCCTTTCGATTGAACGCAACATCGGGTCCCTTTTGCAAGGCTCTATCCAAATGCTACCAATTGTAAGTTGGGCACTCTTCACAAGGATCCTCTCCTTCACTTTTCTAACGCCCCCTGTCACACTTCCACGTGTTGACAGTTCGCACTCTTCAATGTTTCTTCCCTTCACTTCCCTATCGGGCCTTGATCACATGCCACGTGGCATCGGTACACACACATTCCTTGGTGGCCCCCACCTCTAGCATGGTATGTTCAGGAGACCTCCACATGTCTTCACCACATAGGTTTTCATCGCATGGAAGGAATGATGAACATTGGGCCCCGACCGCTAGCCATGTGGATCTTCTAAAGGCTTCACCACACCGAATAAGGAAGCAAACGACGGCCTCAAGAAGCTGCCACATTTTATAACAGCCATCATAAATGGGTGACACATGTTGACACTCTAGTCTTCTGGGACCATTGTCATCATTTGAAGGGGATGCATCTGGCATTGGGCAACCTCGTTCATGGCCCAAATCTTTTTTCACTACAACGGTCAGGGAAAATCATTGCTATATACATCATTGCTCATGATCGAAGGATCTTTTCTATTACTAGCTCACCAAGCTGGGGATTTTTATTACAAATAATGCTTCTTCTTTCAAAGCATGGGTTTATATTTTGACAAATAAATTGGTGGAAGAACTAGGCCTTTTATTGCTTTTAGATTATTGCAAAGAACTTACAGACTATGCGCGTGTTCGGTCTTTCTATTTTCTTAGGATATTTGATAAGTTTTACTATGTCATTATGGTATTGAATGTTTCATTTGTAGAGCTTCTATAAATTTAATGCAAGTTTGTTGGTTTAGATCATTTCTTTGACTCCTCTTTTCAGTAAATGTACATGAATAGTATTTTATGCCATTGGGTGAATCATTCATACTTCTATCTTTATTTTCTATCATTGTAGGACATAGAAAATTGTTGAATGGGCCCTTAGATCGCATACACAAGATAGATCTATCATGCCTTACATCTAAATCTTGGTGCATCACCCTAGTTAGATCTTTTATTTTTATATCTTCTTCCTTTTCCCATTCAAAACCCCAGTTATAGAAGAATCCAACTTGTTTAAAATCTAGAGGTTACTCAGTTTAGCGCAATAGGTCCCCCCTTTAACTGAGTTTCCCATAAATATTGTTACCTTGTCAAATTTTGGCATCAACAGTTTCTTTTTTCTGGCATACTTGGTAGGACCTTCTAGATGTGCTTAAGCCTTGAGCAGGTATATGAGCCATCAACCTATCATAATATCCCAAATAAAAAATAACCCTGGTTTGTTGGTATCACCACTAGGAGCGGTACCAACTAGAACCCATCACATTAATGTTTTGGATCCTCCACCAGCCATGATACCTATCACTAACTGAAATTATGTGGCTTGGGATGTTGGTAGTCCCCTTGTAGCCCCAGTTGCACCTGCCTTTTGGGCCCCTATCCCGATCTCTGCTCTCAAAACTATTCCTAAGTTTATTGAAGATGGCTCAAGAACACCCTCTGAACATCTGCAAGATGTGACAGATGTGTGTTTGGTACACGGAGTTATAGATCAGAGCATAGCACTAAGGTTGCTTGCAACTTCTCTTTGAGGAAAATTATTAGATTGGTATCGCACTCTGCCAGATAATACTATTGATACTTGGGACCAACTTGGGGATCCTTTTTATCAAAGATTCTCGAATGACGAAGATAGGTCTTCGCTATATCATCAACTAGCAACAATAAAGTGGGTTCCATTCAAAGCCATGATGGACTTCAACACCCAATTCCATACAACCTAGTAGAGGATCCAGACTTCCATTCGTCCACCAACCAAGTTGACATTCATGTTCTACTTAAAGTCCATCAACATTGATATCTCAATGATGATCCAATCACTTGGCAGGACTACATTACCAGATGCATACAATGTACCAGTTAAGGCGGAGAATAATCTTATTGATGCCAAAAGTTGCCACCTTGGCCCATTATTTTGATATTCCCTGAAGTATCAATTTCCACCCAGCATATGCCATCTACTAGCACACCCATGTTGCCCCTATCTATGTACACATACCCAAGTGCATCACATAATGCTACTTCTACATTGGTGTTTCAAAGGATGAGATGAGAGACATAAAGGAGATCTTATAGAACCTAAAAAATGAAGCAACCACTATCAAGCACAACCAGAAGACTTCTCCAAGACCAACCTATCAAAATTATCAAGGCGAACAGATCCTCCTACCAACAGAACCAATATCAAGGAGTTGCGCACACAAATCTGTAAACCCAGACAAATAACCAGATGGTACTGGTACCGACTCTATTGGGAGCTTCTTAAACAAGTACAAGTAGAGAGTTGATCGTAGGGTAGAACAATCTCGCAGAAGATTTCAATCCCTGGTGCTTTCCCTGTGGTGACATGTATATGCCTCAAAATTATCCATGTGGAAACTTACAGAAAAGGGTTGTGGAATAGTGCAACCAAGGCATAGCACCAAATTCAGGAGGTTATGCATATGCCTCTCCCTAAATGGAGAACGTGGTTCTTACCGCACAGATGTAGGGAATGACCCTAGAACAAGAAAATGACATAGCTCCTGATCATGCCCTTTTCTCATGGATGGAAGGGGAGGAAGCAGTGTTCACTATGAAGCATCCACATCTGAGACCCCGTAAGTACGATCTGACTACAATACCCAATCAAAAAGGAGGTTCACGGGCAAGCCAATCACTTCGCAGCCTATAAATGTCCTTGGCCAACCCCCTGGCCCTTCCACAATTGCTCCACAACCACAACTACTCAAGGATATTTTCATCACCAGGGCCAAGGAACAGAAGCCTCCAAATTCGTCACCTTTCAATGTAGTGGAACAATTGAAGAAATATTTTGCTAATGTATCCTTTTGGGATATCTTAGCCATTCCTGAGTAAAAACAATTACTACATAAGTCCCTTCAGGAAGATTTGGTTGTGCAATTGATAGAACAACTTCTAAAAATGCTATTGACTTATCACCACTGGCCAAAGTTCTCGCAAATACTATAGAGGAGGCTTCGATCGAAGTCAAAGAGGAGAAACTAAAGCCTAAACCCTTTTTCTTAACCCTCATTGTGGGGAAGAAACTATTGTACAACTCCATGATTGACTTCGGTGCCAGCACCACAGTCATGCCCAAGGAGATAGCGGAAGCTCTAGGGCTCAGCTATGATCCCTTAAAGAGAGGAGTTATGCAGTTGGATGGGAACAAGGTCGAAACTATAGGTCTTATTAAAGACCTCCCCTTGACCTTTTTCTTCTATCCTAGCATCATGGTGTCACAAGATACTATGATCATAGATGTCCCTCCCATGTTCGGCCTCTGCCTATCCCGGGAATTTACCTCAAAGATAGGCGGATACCTTTCTTTTGATTGGTCCCATCTAATTCTCAGAACCAAGCACAGAGCTAAGATGAAGATAATATTAGAACATCTACATTCTAAAACATGTAGTTGATGAGTCCATGATCAACTTTGAAGTCGATCATACTTCTTTCACCAAAGAATAAGTCATTGGTATTGAGCCACTGGGAGATGAGAAGGAAACCGAAGACTAGGTTGTATGAGAAGAAGTCTTCTTGAGCGAATATGCAGACATTGATCCTTTCGATAATTATCATGCTACTGGGTTGGGAACCTATGTAATATATGATGAGGACCAAGAGTTCCTGAGGGTATTAAAGGACTCTGTAGCCGAACAAGCCACAGAGCTCTAGACATTGCACTTTAACGGTGCAAGATGCAAAGTTGGCACTGGTGTCGAGATATTCCTAACATCTTCATCCAATGAGTAGATTCTTAGATTATTTTGCTTCCAGTTTTCTTTCTCAAACAATGAATTTGAATATGAAGGTCTTGTGCAAGGGCTAAGCCTCATAGAGCGCATGGATTTCAAACAAATAATGGTGTTCAAAGATTCCGAACTTATAATCAATCAAGTCAAAAACATCTCTGCTACAAAAAAATGTTTGAATGTGGTCTTATAGGCATAGCGTATGGGACCTCATTGAAATCTTCAAAGCTTTTAACATTCATGCAGTGCCAAGAGAGAATAATTCAACTACAGATCGCATGGAAACAATAGGATCCCAATTCGATCCTATCTCCAATTTGATTAAGAATGTGCACTCTGTGCGAGTGATTGTTCGACCCTCCATTATCAATAATGATCAAAGCTAGAAAGTGTTCAAAAGTGATGAACACATTGCTTCATTCATTCAGCAGTCGGGAGAATTCGATGATCAGTTCCAACCAAAGATTGAAGAAGCATATGAAGGGAAAATAATTCAGTTGAGATCAAACAAAATTCCAAAAGGGTTGTAACTCTCGAAAATCTATTTGACTGTGATGATGCAAGGAATGATAGGAGAAAATTTGTAGCAGACTACATCGACCTTGAGGTCAGAGATGAAAGGAAACTAATGGTCGGGAAAGAAGCTCTGCAACATGACAAAGATAGGCTTATGCACTTCTATGAAAAATACGAAGGGGTCGTGGCCTGGTCTTATGATGACCTCAAGGTATATGATCCTGACATCATCCAACACACTATCAAACTAACAGAAGGTACTAAACCTTTCTGACAAAAATAGAGGACTGCCAATCCAAATATTGAAGCCTTAATGGCACAAGAGCTAGGGAAGATCATCCAATCCAAGATTGTCTTTCCAATCAAGCACAGTACGTGGGTATCTAACCTCATTCCAGTCTGAAATAAAAATGGAGACATTCATCTTTGTGTTGACTTTCATGACCTAAATAGGGCATCACTGAAGGATCATTACCCACTTCCTTCCATGGAATCAATCTTGTAGACTGTGGTAGGGTCAGAGATGTTTTCTCTATTGGATGGCTTCTCGAGCTAAAAATTAGGTTTGGGTTAAAGAAGAAGATCAACACAAAACCACATTCACCACCAAGTGGGAAATGTTTGCATATGCTAAAATACCTTTCGGCCTCTCAAATGTGGGAGCCACCTTCCAGCGGGCAATGGATATCGCCTTCAGCAAACTAATCAACAAAATCATCCTCATCTATTTAGATGATCTGACTTTATTTTCCAAATCTAAAGATGACCATTTTGATCATCTAGAAATGGTTTCCAAAAAATGCCAAGAGTTCGAGGTATCCCTGAACCCGAAAAAATGTGTTTTCGGAGTACCACAAGGCAAATTGTTGGGGCATGTAGTGTCCCAAGAAAGAATCGCTATTGATCTCAAAAGGGTAAAACAAATCAAAGAATGTCTCCTTTCAGTAAAGAAGAAAGGAGTGCAATATTTTTTGGGAAAGGTTAACTTTGTAAGAAAGTTTAATTCTGATTTTACAAGAATAATTAGACCAATCACCTTGATGCTAAAAAATGACCAATTGTTCAAATGGACAAAAGAAGCAAGAGAAGCCTTTGAGAGGGTGAAGGATGTTATTTCTTCATCTCCTATGTTGGTAAATCCAAACTTGTCAAAATACTTCATAATGTATGTTTTTAGTAGCAAGACAAGCATCGCCACTGTTCTGACTTAGAAGGACGATGAAGGAAAGGGAGAACATCCGATAGCATTTCACTCTTGGACCTTAAAGGAGTCTGCGACGAACTATAACTTCGTCAAAAGGCAAGTGTTCACAATTGTAAAGGGACTCAAGAAGTTCTTACATCTTATATCTTGCAATAAGGTGATCCTTTATGTCGCACATTCTAGTGTGCGTGAGTACATCATGGAAGGAGAAATCACCGAAAAAAGAGTCGACTAGATCACTAAGATCCTAGAATATGACATTGAGGTCAAGCCTACAAAGACTATCAAAGGAAGAGGGTTGTATGAATAGTTGGTACACGATGAAGAAATATAAATTGAGGAAGAGCAAGCGGAGCTAGTCCTAACAAATGAGTTTGAACCTGAAGGTTGTTGGTTGGCCGATAGAGTAAGATTTATGCACACCAATAAGTATCCATCAATACTTCCTTCTCAGAGAAGAAGATTCTACCAACTGCAAAACAGTGGGTACTCACTTATTGAAGGGATCCTTTTCAAGAGGAATTTCAATGGCATCTTACTGCGATGTGTCACCACGGAGCAAGCAAAGAAAATTCTTGACACCTTCCACAATAGCCCGGAAGGTGGACACTTCTCTATGAAGACCACCACCATCAAAAAAATTCACGTTGGGTACTTCTGGCCTACATTATTCAACAACTCCTACAAAATGATAAATTCTTGCAAAGAATGTCAATTATATGCAAGGAGAAGAAAAAATTATGCCATGCCTCTCAATCTTATAGTAGCGGATGAACCGTTTGCACAATGGAGGCTAGATTTCATCAAGATGATCAACCCCGCCTCCAGCACCGGTCACAAGTGGATTCTCACAACCACAGACTACTTCACAAGGTGAACTGAAGCCCTACCCTTGAAGAATGCGACAAAGGAAAAAATTGTGGACTTTCTTGAGGGTCTAGTAACGAGATTCGGTGTTCCAAAGACTATCATCTCAAACAACGCCAAAGCTTTATTAGGCTCCAAGGTATGTCAGTTCGCATTTGAGCATGGCATATTCTTGAAAATATCATCGAACCACTACCCGTAAGGGAATGGCCTAGATAGGTCAACCAACAAGAATCTAGTCTGAATCATTAAAAGGATCGAGTCCGATCATGAGAAGGAATGGCACAAGAATCTCTAGAAAATATTATGGGAAAACTGCATAACTCCTAAGAAAGCCCTAAAAACTTCACCATATGAGCTAGTGTATGGGAAGGAGGTGTTGTTGCCCATCTCTATAGAGATACCTGCACTACAACTACTCAAGTCTCTAGAAATTAAGGAGAACGGAGCTATGGAGGTTCGATTGGCCGAATTGCTCGAAGTACAAGAAAAAAGGGAGAAGGCCCTAATAGCCATGTCCAACCACCAGCAGGTGGTTAAGAAGTGATTCGATAAGAAAGCTTCACACTAAGGTCTAAAATGTGGAGACCTAGTACTAAAGTTCACCGAAAGGGCTGCAAAGCCTGGCCAACATAGAAAATTTAACAAACTCTAGGAAGGTCCTTTCAAAATAATTCAGTTCAAACAACATAATGCATTCGAATTAGAGAACGTGGAACAAGAAGCACTAGGAATTTCGGTTAATGGGACTCATTTAAAATTGTTCAATTAAGCTTCAAGTTACTTCACAAAAGTGTAAATATGTAAATAATGTAATTAATTTCTCTTTTGTGTGTTGTCGGCCAGTCTTTTCAACAATTTCATAGATGCAGAAAGCAAGAAAATTCATGAGCCTCATTATTACAACTGCAGAGAAAGATTATGTTGCTCATGTTGCAAAAAATAAATTCATATGCGAAGAATTCAATTCAATCCATACGCGGAGACACAAGAATGAAAGAGTTTAAGATAAGCAAGTATATTCATTATATATATATACTTTGATGGAAAATAGTTTCAAAATAGCTTTGGGGCCATACACTCAAAATTATGATTATCTGTATACAATTTCCTTATATATATATGTATGCAGGCCTTTATCAAGCATATATATACAAAAAGAGGAAAAATCATTTTTGGGGCTTCAAGTATCTGGAACAGGATCATTGCCTTCATCAGCGGGAGCATTGTTAGAGGCAATAGGAGGGTTGTCACCAGCAGTAATGAGCCCTAAAGGAGCAACATCAACACCCAGAATGAGCGGCAGAGGGAACATGAGGTTCTTGAAGTCAGTATACCAATCCATGTCATAAAGCAACACTACATTATAGCAGCGCAACAGAAAGTGGCATGCATGGGTGGCTCTTTCATGATGCTTAGCAAGTGAATGGAGCTAGAATGTGCTCAAGAATGGCACCCATCATACCACTGCATCTTCTTTGATATGCCTCTGCAAGTCACTAGCAACACGGAGGCCTAGGCCATACACTGCATTGGTCACTACTTCACCAAGGCCTCTGAGGTACCTCTTTGGAAAAATCTGGAGCGTCAAGCGAAGAATCATGGCTTTTGGAACTTGAATGTCAAGCAGCAAGTCAAAAAAATGGGAGCAGATATCAATATTCACCTAATGCTTGTCTTCATACTCAATACAATTCCTGCCCAGAACCCATTTCATGGCTATAATAGCCAGTGAGTGCTTTTTTTAGTCATGTGCTTGAGGCACCTATTGGAAATCTCTCCCAAAAAAATTGTTTGAGACTTGTTGCACACTAGCCTAATTGTAGTATTCATTGTATAAGCCTCTACTCAATCACCTAAGTCTAGGTCCTACGCAAATTCATAACCTACTCAACCGCCTGAATAATAATCCTATCTAGATTACCCAATGCTAGTTTTGCTAATCGCTAAGTGTGATTCCACTACTGTATTAGGGCCTATTTATAGAAATATCTGAGGTAGCCTGCCTACCAAGTGTGGTGATAGTTGAACATTAGCATGGAAATCCCACCAAAAGGCTAGCTCAATATTCCAACCCAATTGCATCCACAAGTATGAATTGTTGCATGCAAGATTAAGGAGTGGCAATCAATTAGTGCAAATTGGTGGCAGTCCCAAGCAGTGGCTCATATAGACGAATGTTGAGGTGTCATGATGCAGGCAGTTTCAAGCTCCAAGGTTGAGCGCGAATCTTTTCTAAAGTACACATTGTGGTTTCAACTTAATTATTCTTTCAGGGGTATTAATGGTAAAGGCATGTGAGAGGATGGCAAAAATTTCATTGACGACTCAATTTCCCAGGAAAATCATGCCGAAGGGACATTATCACTAATGTAATTATGATTTCTTTTCTTTTCAAAAGAGACAAGTATTTCACTTTGCATGGACGAAAGAGCTGGCAGTACATGCCGAATTAAATGCAAAAAGGTAACCGTTGTCTACTAGTTGAAGGTAGGAAATCGAAGAAAAAGCTAAGTGTCACATGCAAAGGCTAGACAAAGCATAAACCTTCTTAAGTACGCAAATGGACTTAGAAGGGCAGAATTATTAAGGATGTTAGTGTGATGCATATAGCAAGAAAGCAACACTAAAAGATAAGGATAAATGCAGAGGTAATCGTAAAAGATTCACTGCCTCGGTGTGAATTTAACCTAAAGCAAGAGGAAATCTGGTTTTGAGTTTAGAACCTTGCATTGTGTTCTAGGTTCCATTCATACCGCTTCAATGTGCTTTTTGGGTGGAGGTTTACAAAAGATGGTGGCTATTGAGAGTTCCCAAACAAAAATGCAAGAAGAAAGGGCCCAAACTTTATTTAAGGCCATGTGCGTAGCACCAACCGCCTATGTCTTTGAGGATATCTCTTATGCTCCTCTTGGTATACAAGACAAGCTAACATCGGTGAATACACCGGTTGCAGAAAAGGAGAGTCCTCATAGAGATCAGAGTTTAATTAAAGAAGAATGGGATAATATCCATGCCCCCATCCTTATAAGGAACCCTAAGATGCTTAGGGAGGCAACCTGTGAAAGAATGAAAAGCAATAGCGACCCAAATTCCTTGGTGCTGAAATGTTGGTTCAGTGGGCTTCCACAATATATGGTCTTGTTCATACACTACTACCCTGAATTGGTCGACGAGGCCATCAGACACTTCAACTCGAATACCAACACCATTGAGGTTCAGGAGCTAAGTGTTATTATCTGTAAAGAGGCTATCTAGGATATGTTGTGCATCCTGGAGCGAAGCTCCAAAGTACCTCAAATGGAGCCATTCACTCCAGAAAAAGGGGAGACCTATTGGAGGACTAGAGATCTTTCTCTAAACTTTTCTAACGCAGAAGCACAAAGATCCAAAGAAGCTCAAAAAAATCCAATGCAGATCCCAGCAACGAATAAAAACTTACAAGATGATATGAAGGATGCCTTCTCAATGATGGTCTTTTTTTGTGGCCTAGACACCGACAGAGAGGTCCAGGAGTTTCAACTAGGCTTGGTTTTTTCAGTTGCATAGGCAACATTCTATTTTCTGTTATGATTTCATAGAATTTCTCGTGTAGGAGATGCTCAGCCAAATTACGAAATACCAACTTCAACAGAAATTCAGGTTTTCATCTTTCCTCGCACACATTTTTTTGCATCAGAATCCTGACTTCTTCTAGAAGCATCTGAGGTTGTCTATTTTTTATGAAAACTAGAGGAAGAATTCGGTTTCCATGTGGACTGCCCTCCTCTTTGCAACATATGATTATTACGCATTTTTAGATTATTTCTTAAATCTAATTTTGTAGGATTTAAGGGAAGACAGTAGTGTCTTATGGTTCAACTCAGACCAAATTGAGTTCATGCAGAATTTCACTCCAAAGTGTGACTGGTTTCTAGGTGAGGACTTCACATTCATCCAACTTGTGTGGCTTCACTGGAGAGCCCTTTTGGCTTTCGGAATGTCTTACAGATCAAATACTGGCGCTTGAAGTGTTCTGCCAGGTATCAATTATTGACTTCACCTTTTGCAATGGAAAATCAAAGAAGAAAGATTTTTTAGCTGCCTGATGAGCTTCAAGACCATGATCATGGCCAAGAGGATGACTCACAACTCGTTGGAAGCAAAGTTGGCCCATCTAGGGTTGGTATGTATTTGCGATAAGTGGAATTACAACCCCTATGATGACTTGTCAAATGAGTATGTCAAGGTAACACACGACCCCCAACCTTACCGAAAGAAGCATCAAAATTTAGTGATGGATGTAGATGAACTTATGGTTGACCTAGCTCATATCCCTACTGAAGGTGGTTGGCCTCCCTGGCTCAGATTCTACTATTAGACTGGGAAGTATGATAAGACAAAGTAGATTGGAGCTACTCTTCACAACAACCTAATAAAAAATTACAACTGGAAGGAAGAGAAGATTAATGGATTCTGGATATATCATCAAGAGACCCGGCGCACTAAGGCCCCTTATGATAGCGAGGAGATCGAAGACAAGTTTGAAAAATTATGGAATGATGAGCATCCATATTTCGATGAGAGCGATGAGAAAGACTTCAATTCGGAGGAGGCTGAAGCACAATTAGATGAAGGAGTGAAACCAAATGAAGAAGCATAAAATGCCTCAATGTAACAAATAGGGAAATTCATGAAGCAACTTGGCAAGGTTTCTTCTAACATGCCGGTAAACATATCATGTGTGAGGTCTTTGCTGACTTGCACCTGGACTGCAAGGAGGACCAGGCCAACCCAACCGCAACAAACTAAAACCATAGAAGGGAAAGACTCGCCACCAGCAAAGAGGGAGTGCACTGAAGCATCTCCTAGAGAGTGTTTGTAGGAGCTTGAAGTGATTGAAGAGCCAACAACAAGCCAAGGATCGCAATCATCCATGTTGCAGGTATCTTTTTCTCTCTTTCCTCTTGTTTCACAGTCTTTAGTTGCCCCTACTCTGTTCACGGACCCTCTCATTTTATGCGTTGACCCTTCCTTTTCAACCTCTACTTCGATGATCATGGGTGGTTTTGTACAATTCTCTCATAAAACCCCATTTTCCCTTACTCCTCCATAGACCCTTACACCATTTTCCTTGGCCCATTCCACATCTCTAAGCACCCCACATGTTGCTTCTACTACCATCATTAATACATCTCTTGTCGTCATCATGTTAGAACCAATCCAGTCTTCCCAACAGATGGAATCCATCATGACACCGCTTCCCTTGAGCCCTCCTTCTGGTTTGCAGGTCAGGTATTGGAATATCTCTCCTTACTCCCCTCAAACAGTTAGTGTTTGAAGGAAGAAGTTGCTTGGGACCACTACCCTCTCATTTCCTTTTGCCCTTCCTCCCGGTGCACCTTTTGCAGATGGACTCATCAGGTTGCCCTCAAAATTCTTATTAGAAGGCGGTAAAACTAAGCAGGCATGAACAATCAGAGCCCAAATGCAAAAAGATAAAGATGCTAAGAGGCCAGCAAGGCTAAAAGTGTAGACTATATTTAATGAGTCTCAATAGTCGCTACATTTTGCGACTTTTTTCCCGACTGTCAACAAAGCGCAAGGAGAGATGCAGCCAGATGACTATAATATGTACGTCATAGGGCTCGATCTAAGCATAGCCCAACTTCAGGACACAATAGAGCTCATGGAGGAAACGTAGCGGGTGGTGACCACCTACTTTCTTAAGTCTGATCGCCAACTAAGGAAGAGAGAAGAAGAGTTGAAAGGTGTCAAGGAAAGGATCAAGGTCTTGCTCGCCAAGGAAAAGGAGAGATATGTTGAATTTAAGCACTTATCCCAGCAAGTGAAGCTTCGGGAGTAACTTGTGAGGTTCCAATCTCTCGATCCTAACCTGGTCGCTGATTTGCAACAGAAGAACTAGGAATATCAAGACCAATTGGCATGGTTTGGGTAAGAAGTACAACAAAAAGATGAAGAGTTTCGTCGCCAGCATGCTCAACTAGAGCAGCAGATGCAACAGAAGGATGCAAGTTTCAAAATCCATTGAGCCCAATTGGAGAATGAGGTTCAAGAAATGAAGTCTTCCTTGGAGAAGGAAGCAACAAACAAGGAACGATCTGAGGCAAGCTAGATCACAGAATCACAGATTCTGTAGGGACAACTCTCCACGATGAACCAAAAGGTTGCAGAGCTCACACATAATATGGAATTAAGGGATGCAGAGATAGTCCTATTAAAAAACTTTTCCAAACCTCTTATCATTAGGTCAGACCTTCTTCAAGTAGCCCAATAGTTATATGTTTCATACTAGGAAAGAGTCAAAGCTTTCTGCCTAACTCTACAGTTGACACTCCAATTTATGGTGGTAGCAACAAGTTTGGGCATGGAAGTTCATGAAACAATCAAGCGGTTCCCTCAATCCATCACAGAGAGAGTTCCAGAAGCCAGGAGGTTGTTGGACAGGCTATATATGGTCCTAGATGAAGTCTTGGCAAATGCAAGGTTTGAAGACCAGAAGGCCGCTGCTAAAATAGCTAATAGGTTCATTCATTGCCACACAACCATCCTTCATTCTAGTGAGTGCACCACCACATTAGATCATACCATGAATAGCATGCAAGCAAGGTTCTCCCACCTAACTCAGATGGGCTTAACATCCCCTTTCCTTGGAGACAAATTGGTGGCCACGAAGGAGTATATTATAGCTAATATTGAAGAGAAGCAACGGGATGCGTCTACTTTTTAGAGTTTTAGTCTGCCCTTTGTTGTAGAAGATATTGAATGTGTCACTCATCTGATTGCACGACTTCTTTTTCAACTCGAGTCCTAGGCTAGTATGTCAGCGACGTTGCCTTACAAATAAATGATCGATCTGCATGGAGTGCAAGAAAATCTGCATGACATAACGACTCCCTCCAATGTCGAATGGTTGCCCCTGCAAACCACCCTCTCTAAGCTCTGATCACATCACCCAATGGAGAAGGCTCTGTTCTACAAACCAAAAAATTTGGGTTCTTCATTTCGCAAGCAAAACGCCCCTAATAGTCGCCAAAAGATGTGAATATAAATTTCCCCAAGCTTTCATTCGAGTTCTTTTATTTTTTGCTAATCACCGACCATACCTTTCGATTGAACGTAACATCAGGTCCCTTTCACAAGGCTTTACCCAAATGCTGCCACTTGTAAGCCGGGCACTCTTGACAAGGATCCTCTCCTTCACTTTTTGAACACCACCATCACACTTCCACGTGTTGGTAGTTCGCACTCTTCAATTTTTCTTCCCTTGACTTCCCTATCAAGCCCCAACCGAATGCCATGTGGCATCGGTTTGCACACATTTCTTAGTGGCCCCCACCTCTAGTGAAGTATGTTCAGGACACCTCCACATGTCTTCACCGCATAGTTTTTTATTGCATGGAAGGAAGGATGAACATCGGGCACCGACTGCTGACCACATGGATCTTCTAAAGGCTTCATCACACCGAAGAAGGAAGCTAGTGATGACCTCAAGCAACTACCATGTATTATAATAGTTTTCATAAATGGGTGACACATGTCGACACTTTGGTCTACTAGGACCAATATCATCATTTGAAGGGGATGCATCTGGCACTGGGAAACCTCGTTCATGGCCTGAATATTTTTTCGTTGCAACGGTCAAGGAAAATCAGTGCTCATGATCGGAGGATCTTTTCTATTACTAGCTCACCAAGATGGGGATTTTTATTATAAATACTACTTCTTCTTTCAAAGCAGGGATTCATATTTTGACAAATAAATTGGTGGAAGAACTAGGCCTTTTATTGCTTTTAGATTATTGCAAAGAACTTATAGACTATGCCCTGTTCGACCTTTCTATTTTCTTAGGACATTTGATAAGTTTTACTGTGTCGTTATGGTACTGAATATTTTATTTGCAGAACTTCTATAAATTTAACACAAGTTTGATGGTTTAGATCGTGTCTTTGACTCCTCTTTTCAGTAAATGTGCATGAATATTATTTTATGTCATTGGGTGAATCATTTAGACTTCTATCTTTATTTTTTGTCATTCTAAGACATAGCAAATTGTTGAATGGGCCCTTAGATTGCATCCACAAGATAGATCTATCGTGCCTTACATCTAAATCTTGGCACATCACCCTAGTTATATCTTCTATTTTTATATCTACTTCATTTTCCAATTCAAAACCCGAATTATAGAAGAGCCAACTTCTTTAAAATTCAGAGCTTACTTAGTTCAACGCGATAGGTCCCCCCTTTAACTGAGTTTCCCATAAAGGTTATTACCTTGTCAAATTTTGGCATCAACACGAAATATTTCATTCATGATTACTATTATTTGTATCTTTGCATATGACCTTAATTAATGTACATTGATGCTTCATTGCTTTATTCTTCTAGTGCTAAATACGTTAAGCAATCCTTCAAACAACAACATTATGTTACACCCATTACTCATTCATCTAATCTTCTAACTTGAGAACTCTTCCTATATTTTCTTCATGTTTTTATTCTTTCTAATTGCATATTATTCTCAACATGAGAAAGGGAAAATTTTAATCAACTCCTAATGTTTTGTTGCTATTGGAGATATTTCATGTCTTTGTAATGTTATTTGATATAGTGATGCCTTTGCATTGAGTGTTTATGTCCACGCATGTCCTTTTAACAAGGGAATTGTGCATGTATAGTCCCCAATTTTCATTTATTTTAAATAGACTGAAATGCACGTATCATTAATGGCTTATGGTGTGAAGTTTTGAGTCTGATGAGCAAATCATTATTTGCATTATTTATTCATTTTCTCAAGTTATTTGATGCAGGTAAAAAATTTTTCTATTGAGAGATTTTATATATGTTATATTGGAAGCAAAAAGGATGTCTGTGTAAGTTCCTATATCTTTTACAGTGTCATTTTTGCATTGTTTATTCACTTGCTTAGATTGTTTGATGAGGGTGAAATCTCTATCTCTTGATAGGGTTTATGCCTATCCTGTTGGAAGAAAAAAAATGAGTTGGTTGTAAGTGTATGAGCGTGAATTTGCACCCCTAACAAAAATTCCCCTTTCACCCATTTACACTTTATAAAACCTAAGGCAAAGGCTTAATTCCACTTAAGCCCATTTTCCACATCACACTTGGGGCCTATTTGCATGTTGGTGGAGGCATTTTTGTCGAGGATGCCCATGTGGCACGTAGATGTCTACATGGCTCGCTTACATCCCTAGCAGATTCCTACGGCTAGAGTCTGTAGAGACGTTACACTCTCGATTAGGAGTCAAAGTGTAATGCTCCTCTTTGGGTGGCTAACTCGAATATGGTCGTTTTCAACCATCTCTTCATAATCTTCACTCTTTCATCCATAGCTCTCTTCAGCAGGAGTTTGGACGAGTTTTGCAAGATATTGGGTTCATTCTCTCCATTTCCATTGATCCATTAAAGCTTTGTAGCAGCACTTTTCACTCCATTGCAGCAATCTACCACTCTATCACTCTTATAGTGCGAGTGTAGGACAAACACCATTGCAGCAGAGGATTGAGTTCCTCTCATTCACTCCTCCACAAGCCTTGAGTGCTTTGGACAAAGATAGTGGAGAGATCTTGGAGCAAGTTGGTGAGAAGATTGTTGTACAAAATCATTTTCATCACCCTTGCGGTAATATATTTCCTTTATCATGTTAATTTGTACTTTTCATACTTCTTAATATTATTTTTTCATTCTAGAAGCTTCTAAACTAAGTCGTTAGTCTACCTTTTAGAGTTTAACCTCGTCTCTCTAGTTTTTTGGCCATACAGATGCCAACACACCTGTGAGATGCCAGCACGCTGCATTGTCATCCTAGAACCGTGCTTCTATCCTCAGATAGAGGGCTACCTGAGATGTAGATTTGACTCTGGAAAGTGACGCGTCTAGTCTACCTTCAACTCTCAGGATTGCAGAGTGATCAAAAGATGCATAATCCTCATCATTCTCATCCCTTCTATCCTAACCATCCTTTAAATTGAGGTAAGTTAGGGCAGCCTTTCTGCTCTTGGCCTTTTGTGACCTAGGGCCTTGTAGTGGTTGGTCCCCCTCTCTTACAGTAAGTTTCAATACCTTTTACACTCTCATTTTTGCATTGTTTGTTCACTTGCTCAGATTGGGTAATGAGCATGTAATCTGCGTCTACTAATAGGATTTATGTCTATTATGTTGGGAGAAAAAAATGAGGCGGTTGTGAGTCACTATATATTTTAGAATGTCATTTAATAGTTCATTGCATCTATGCATTTTATGGGTCAATTTGCTATGACAAACATTTCATCAATACACTACATTTTTTTCTAATCATGTTCAAATTCAAAAAATAATAATCAATTCCTAATGTTTTGTTGCTATTGAAAATATTTCATGGCTTTCTAATGTTTTTTCATATAGTCATGTTTTCACACCCACTGTTTTTGTCCGTGCATGGTGTTTTAATGAGGACATTATGCATATATAGCCCGTAATTTTCATTTATTGTCAATAGATTGAAATGTAAGTGTCATTAATGGCTTATGGTGTAAAGTTTTGAGTTTGTTGAGAAAAGGATGATTTGCAGTGTTTATTCATTTGCTCAGATTTGCTAACAGGGATGAAATCTACATCTATTAACACAGTTTATATCCATTGTAATGTAAGCAAAAAAGGAGGCATCTGTAAGTTCCTATATCTTTTACATTGTAATTTTTGTGTTGTTTATTCACTTGCTCGGATTGTTTGATGAGGATCAGATCTCTATCTGCTGACAACATTTATGTCTACCGTCTTAGAGGTAAAATTACAAAGTAAAAGACCAATTTCCTTCAAGTTCAAAATGGGGGGAATTAGAAAGAAGTTGATCCAGTTTGCCTACCTTCTCAGACATCTTTTGAACCAGCATGAGGACCTCTAATGGAGATAAATAATTTCGCAAAGAGCCCTATCACATAGCTATTTTAATATTTTTTGCATTCAAAGCATGGAAGTTGTGATAGGTACATTTTGTATCTTCATAGCTCCCATTTCCCCAGCATGGTTGGCCTAGAAGTCCTATGGATTCTCAAAGTCATTTGTTGAGTAAAATGGTTTGTTGAGAGGTTTTATATCTATTGTATGGGTAATATGGTCTATTGAGAGATTCTATTAATTGTTTGATGAGGATGAAATCTATGTCTATTGAGAGGGTTTATATCTATCATATTGGAAGCAAAAAAGGAGTTGTTTGTAAGTTCCTATATCTTTTACACTGTCATTTTTTTATTGTTTATTCATTTTCTCATATTATTTGATGGGGGTAATTTTTTTTTGTGTTGACAGGGTTTATCTCTACCATATTAGAACTTTAAAAAAATGTATTTGTAAGTTCCTGTATCTTTTATAGTTCCTTTTTATAATTTAATCATTTCCTAATGTTTTATTGCTATTGGAAATATTTCATGCCTTTCTAATGTTCTTTGATGTAGTCATGTCTTTGCACCAATTCTTTCTTTCTACATGTGTTGTTTTAACAAGGACATTGTGCATATATAGTCCCTAATTCTCATTTGCGTTGTTTATTCATTTACTTAGATTATTTGATGAGGGTGAAATCTAGGTCTATTGAGGCAGTTTATATCTATCATATTGAAGGTGAAAAAGGAGGGGTTTGTAAGTTCGTATAGCTTTTACACTGTCATTTTTGAGTTGTTTATTCACTTGATCAGATTGTTTGATGAGTGAAATCTATGTCTGTTGACAAGATTTATGTATATCTTATTGGAAGTGAAAAACGAGTCGGATGTAAGTTCCTATATCTTTTACAATGTACTTTTATAGTTTTTTGCATCTCTGCATTTTATGGGTTAATGTCTATTGTTTGTTATTCCCTCCATTTACTAGTCCCTAATTTTCATTTATTATGAATAGACTAAATTGCAGCCACCATTAATGGATTATGATGTAAAGTTTTAATTTTGTGAAATCTGTGTTTGTTGGGAGGGTTTATATCTATGATATTGGAATCGAAAAAGGAGGAATTTGTAAGTTCCTATATCTTTTACACTCTCATTTTTGTGTTGTTTATTCATTTGCTCAGAAAGCTTGATGAGGATGAAATCTCTGTCTACTAGTAGGGTTTATGTTTATCGTATTAGAAACAAGAAACAAGGCATTTATAAGTTTCTATATCTTTTATAGTGTCATTTTATAGTTTTTTACATCTCTACATTTTGTGGGTTAATATCTATTGTTTGTTGTTCTCTGCATTTTATGGATTAATGTCTATTGTTTGGTATTCTCTGCATTTTGTGTTAATTTCTATTCTTCCGTGTCTTTGAGTTCCTTTATGGTTCACCATATGTTGTTGAGTTAGAGACTTAACACCATAATTCATTAATGTTGACTTCACTGCTAGCCACAATTAAGAATGGAACTAATATTTTCTCTCCACAAATCCATGTGAAGTGCACTTCAATCTATCAAAATCATTTCATCAATTGGTAATGTTTTGTTTCTATTGGAAATATTTCATCACATTTTCATTTATTGTCAATGGACCAAACCACAGTCATCATCAATGGGTTCTGGTGTCAATTTTTAAGACTGTTAAGAAAAGGATTATTTGTGTTGTTTATTCATTTCAAAAGATTACTTGATGATGATGAAATTTGTCAAAAAAGAAGGTAGTTGTAATTCCCAATATCTTTTACACTGTCTTTCCTGCATTGTTTATATCTATCATCTGATTTTATGGATTGATGTGTGTTGTTCAGTTAAAGACTTAACACCATAATTCATAAATGTCAAGTTCCCTATTCACCACCATTAACAATGCAACTAATATTTTATCTCCCATGCATGCATGTCATCCACACTTCAATCTGTTAAATGAAAATTAGGTCTAGATAAGTGCAAAATCAGTCGATGTAAAATCTATAATATTTCATCAATATGCAATATTTTTTTTGGGGACATCTAATTATCCAATGAGATTAGATTCATAATTTTCCATATTTTCTCTTTGTTTCAATGATTAGCTTTAAAATTAAACAACTTTCATTCGAGATCTTCTTCTTCTACAAGTATTGATCTCTCATATGTAAGCACAAAACAAGTTCCTAGCCTTGTTGCCCTATCAAAAGCACTTGAAATGACATTTTTTAAGATTTTTTGCATCTTGCCTCTCTTTCATATTAAAGGATTTTTCTTTCTAATATTTTCATGGTTTTTTATTTTAACTATTTCTTCCCTTAACTAATTCCTACTTTCAATTTCTCGATGCAGTTACCTAAACCAATGAAATTTGAAAAGGCAACTCAATTGGAACTCATTGATATCCATGCTACTATGATCACAATGAAATTATTATTTCCACATGCATAAATTTGACTGATTCAATGTACATAAAACTATTTGAAATTCTATAAATCACATATTTCATAATTCATTGTAATCTATTGAATATCACATGTTTGATTTGGACGACTCATTCAAGGATATTTATCTTCATTTCGATAAAACTTGTCAAACAAAATTTATCTCATCATATTTGTTCAAAGATTTTTATATGGCTATTCATAGGATGTTTGTTTAATTTCACCTTATTGCATTACAACGTCCTTTGATGTTTTTTTATAGACAGACAAGAAATTTTTATAATTTCATCCTATATCCTACTATCATATATTATTTCATGGTTACTATTATTTGCATCTTTCCATATGACCTTAATTAATGTAAATTTTTGCTTCATTGCTTTGTTCTTCTAGTGTTGAATACCTTAAGCAATCCTTCAAAAAATAGCATTATCCTACACCCATTATTCATTTATCTGATCTTTTAACTTGAGCACTTTTCCTATATGTCCTAGTGATCATATTTCTCTCTTTTTCTCACTATTCATTTGTCTTAAGCATCTTCACACTCTACCTTACATGTTTATTGAATATACGATCAATGACACAAATAAAATATTAACAATCAATTTTTTCAATCTAATCAAACATGTAATTAAACCATAAAGATTAATGGCATGGTGGAGAAGTGAACATAACTATTCACAACATATGAACAAGTATATGTGGAGAAAACCTTGCAACAAAAAACACCACCAAAAAGACTCAAGCTTGTATCAATCAAAGTAAAAAACTACATCAATATAATATTCTTATCATTTTGTATAATACTAATCTAGCACTACAACTGAACATGTAATTAAACCATAAATATTAATGACATGGTGGATAAGTGAACATAACTATTCAAAACATATGAACAACATAATTTTTGGTTCTATTAGGATACATTTTAACAACTAAGATGTAGTACTCGAGGTCATCCAATTATTAATTTAAAAGAACCTTTGATCCCATTGGGTTTAATAAGGGTTGATTAATCATTGATTTCAAAGGAGATTAAATTAAGTTTATCGTTAGTTAATAGTTTAATTAAATCATCTTCAATAATACATTCATTTATGGTGCATTTGGTTCACTAGAGTAAATATTTTATCCCTAAAGAAACCTACTTTACCCATCTAATATTATTTGTGTTTACTCTCAAAATGATATTATTGATATCGCTTGCATTTAACTAATTTAATAACATTATTGTTTGATCTTGCATTAAACTTATTATCAATAAGTTGAGTAATATTTCAATAAAATCTCTTATTGAAATTACTTCCCTTTTTTTTAATAATAAAATTTTCACCAATAATATTATCATTGTTGTTCAATTTGTTGATTACTAAACCTGTTTCTTTTTTTAAATAATATTATCACCATTCTAGGTCAAATAATCATATTAATATTAAGTTTTATGTTAACATTATTAAATTGTACCAAAATAATAATATTATTAAGGAATATTTAAATTACCATTATTAGATTGTTGTTTACTCAATATATCACACATTGGTAATAAGATCATGTATTGTAGATAGAGTGTTATAATCTAATTAACTAGACAAAAATGTTGTCATACTTAATAATCCAACTTATAATCATAATAAGTCAATATTTGAATTGCACTAACTTTATAATTTAAAAGAATTAATACATACTTATCACATTCAACATTATTACCTCAAATTCTCTTTTTTTTTGGGTAAAAGTGGCAAGCCACTATAATATATTATATATATAAATAAAATAATACAAAATTTGGTTCTAAAGAGCATACTAGCAGGAAAGAACCAGAAAGAAAACCTCTGGTTGTAGCTCAAATAGGTACAAAATGTTCTAAGAATGTCTAACTCTATTATAATACTCCTAATTACAGACCCCTTTGTTCTTTTAATAGACCCCTTATACAATGTCAGTACTTGTAAACCCAACCTTCAAAATATCGACATTGGATTTGAATTGTGGCCATACAAAATATAAACACTGATTATATCTTCTACCCATTCTAAACTTGTTAAAAGACCCTCAAAATATTGACACTAGATTTGAATTTTTCCCTTAAATTGACTAACTAACATACTCTAGAAATAACCAGACTTAATTCCACCCCTACACTGGAAAATATTTCAGTTCTCATCCTGCACACCTTGAGAAAGAAAGTGCATTTGACTTTTTGTTTTTGATAAAGTAAGCAGCATTTGCAGGGTGTTGTACCCTTACACAACGAGCCTCATGGTCCAAAAAGGATTAAGTCCAAGTATTACCAAAAAAGCTATCCAAAAATAATAGAAACAACAACAAAACAGTACATCGACCATGGATTGACAACGAAAACACCAAAACATAGACCAAGGCAGCAGCTACCTAGCATTGTCCCAATTTTTAGATAGGAGGTCCACGACATCGTCCCCGATCCACTCTTGATTCTCCTCAAAATTTTTACCTCCAACTCATCTTTAGTCACCACACACGAAGTGTTGGTGACGAAATGAACTAGATTCACAGTGAAGCGGGTCAGAGCTCTAAATCTTTTGTCTAGCTTGTCCATCTTCTCTTTTAGCGCACGGAGCTTCTCTCCCTCATCAGCGACCTTTGGGTCCTCACCAAGCTCAGCTTCCAGTAGGTGCGAAGATTAAGAGGCCAAGTTATCTTTCGACACATTGCTACTATTAGGGATGGTATGGGGACCTTCCACATTTTCCTCCTCTTCCTCCTCGGTCATCTCCTCCTCCTTATACTCTTTACTATTCGTCTACTCCTCCTCCGAGTCCACAACAATCTACCTTTTTTTGCTATTTTTTTCCAATCTCTCGGACCTTCAAATAGTGGTCTCCCCGCCTGTCATAACTGTTTCCTCCACAACCATATCACCTTTGGAATCCTTCCCCACAACATTTTTTCCTCTGCCCTTTTTCACCATAGGCTCCATTAAACCTTTTTTTCATCTTTACCCTTTTTCTTTGGCATGGCTCTATAAGAAGTTTTGGTCAAAGTGGCATTGAGCTCACACAAATTGGTCGCGACGCTCATCTACGCATTTCCCATGCTACCTTTGATTTTTTTAGCAGCATGTTTGGGTTTGGGGTTTGCGGCAGTACCCAAATGGGGTTTTCAAGAAGGGCTTTTAGATTCAACTAGGGAGATGTTAGCAACAACAAGGGGTTCAACCTCCTCCACACGGACATTAGAAATAGCCCTAGGAGGACATAAAGCCAGGTGAAAATGATAGAGCCTCATTATAAGTCCTTGGTGGAGAGGCGAACGAGGAATGTCATTTAGGTTAAGGCTAGCCGTTTCTTTACATTTTTCCACCAAATTTTCCAAATCCATAAGTAGAAAAAATGGAAAACTAAGCAAAATTTTGTGCCTAAGATGATTCAACAGAGGGAAGTGGTAGAAAAAGTAGGTTTTAAATCTACCTTCGAGTGTCACATACTTCATGAGGGCCAAACACACCTGGTCCCAGAGTTACGAAAGGGCCTCCCATTCGAAGCCCGACTGGTTGCAGACCGAATCCTCACTCCCCATGAAAAAATCATTCATGCTGCCATTATCTAGAATCTGAGTGTGCTTTAGATACTTTTTCTTGATGCATTGCATCCCTATAGCTTGCGCAATCACCTCTTCACTAACTTCAAAATATATACGACCCAACGTCACCCTTCAGTCCTTCCAAGAATTTGCAAATTGTCCAGATAGGTTAGGGTTGTGACCCACAAGATTCTCCATGAGGGGAGCTAGGCCACCCTCGACACAGATGTGCGACACCAATGGATTTTTGTGGAATTCTCTGCAATTATCAGGCTCGGTTCAAACATGATCACCACCCATGATATTAATCTACACAAGAACCCAGAGAACTTGTAAAAATAAAATGTTTGAAATATCGGCTAAGCAATAGGCTTTCTTCACATGATAGATATTTAGATGAGTAAGGCATCGTTGGTTAATCATGATAGTGTGCAGATCACACGTGTGAAAAGGAAAATCGCCTATCAAAAGTTTAGCAATATCATAAATGTGGATCTTAAGGTGATGGCATCTAGGTAAGCAAGATATGATGGATGAGCAAGGTTCATTGGCCACGCTGTCTTTGTACAAAAAACTAGGTAGGATGGCCACTTGGCCAAATTTAGTAATGTCAAGGTAAGAAGGTTTAGGACGTAGAGTTAAATTAGTGGGAGTGAATGAGCCAAAAGGGAGCTTTCCCTCATAATGAGTCGTCACATCAATTTTTAAATCCATTGGCTTAAGGATGAGATGATAAATTAACACAATCCTCATGAGGAGATATCATAGAATACAACCCTTTAGATTCATAATTATAGAGTACGTGTCAAATTCCTTAGTAAAACCACCTTCATTTAGCACATGACTATCCGTAAAATTTGAATTTTTCCACTTGTAGGCCACCTCAGCTTTAGTACCCATCCACCAAGCCCAAAGAACAACCATGTGGACCCCCCAAACAACTCCCATAAATCGAAGATTTAAAGTCATCATATTAAATGAGTGTTTTGTTCCTTCAAGATTAGATCTTGAATCCTCGACGGTAAGTTCCCCATATTCCTCCAACATTTAGAGCAACTCCAAAAGGTCCACAATTAGCAAAGGCATCCACCACTTGGTTACCCTCCCTAAAGATGTGTGTCACCTTTTTTAACCTTAGCTTGGATAAAAAGAGCCTTATATCCAACAAAATATCCTTTGTACTCCATCCAATCAGTCTGCCAAAGTTCACAACATTGGTAATGGACTTAGAGTCTCCTTCAATGTGAAGGTTCTCTATCCCTAGAGAAACAAAAATTTGGAGGCCCTTGAGTAGCGTACGTGCCTCAACAACCATAAAAGATTGGAAGCCAATTCCTCTCACAAAACCTGCAACAAGTTCCCCCCTGGAGTATTTGATCACCCCTCCTATACTAGCTCTACCAGGGTTTCCCTTTGCAGCCCCATCAAAATCAAGTTTAAACTAGCCTCTATCTAGAGGCTCCCATTTGGTGTTTTTCCTAGCCAGGGATTTGGAGTTGTCCAAAGAGTTTGCATCTAACTTTTGATGCCAAGCCTTTTCCCTTCTAATTTCACATTCAGTAGGTCCCTTCTCCAGAAGTTTCCCATTGAAGAGGGAGATGTTTTCCTCAATAAGACAGGCACCAATACCAAAAACCTCCCTAGGAATCCTCTCAAAATTATTGAATATATGGTTTTTCCTTTCCTTCCACAGATACCAACTGATGATAGGAGGGACCTGGTTCCAAATCTCTCTAGGCAAGGAGTGAACATAAGGACTACACTAGCCCAAAATAAAGGATTTGATATCCTTACAGATGGTCCAAAGAATTCCCAATATTTCAAAAGCCATACCCCAAACTTCAGCAGCAAACAAACAATGTAACATTAAGTGGTCAACTGTTTCCTCACAACATTTACATAACAAACATCTATTGGGGATATAGAATCCTCTTTTCCTCAAATTATCCTGAGTAAGGATCCTATTGTGACAGACAGTCCACTAGAAGAAATTGACTTTACGGATCATATGGATATTCCATATCTTCTTCCAAGGACCAACCGCAACACCCTTGTTTGTCAGCAGATTGTATGCCAACTTAACAAACAAATCACCATGTTTGTCATAGGTCTAAAAAAATTCATCTCCCACGCCAGAGGAGGGAAGCCTAGTAAGAGAGTAATTTCTAGAGAGACCTAGCCAGGCTGCAAAGGTCCTAGGAAAGAGGGAAAGAAAGAGCTAAATCCTTCCACACCCTATCCCAAGGAGGCCTAGAAACATAATCCCTAACCTAGATACCAAAGAACCTCTGGGCCAACCTCTTGAGATTCCTAAAATCAAAACTTTCCAGAGGGGTATCAATTAACCACGGATCTTCCCAGAACCTGATCCAATTACCATTGCCTATATTCCATTTTATCCCACTTCTAAGAAGACTTTGTGTGCTGCAAATGCTCCTCCAAGCTAAAGAGCCCTGGGGTTGAACCTCAGAGAGGTAGTTGACCAAAGGCCTATTCTGAAGATATTTAGAATTCATGATTTTGCACCAATCCTTAGTATTCCTTATTTGATCCTAGCCCACCTTGGCCATCAAGGCCTTGTTAGTGTTGACAATATCCCTGATCCCAAGACCACCATAGTGTTTGGGCTGACAAAACTTTTCCCATTTAACTAGAGCAAATTTATTTTTGTCCTCAGTCCCAGACCAGAGGAAATTCTTTTGAATTTTTTTGAATTTATCAGCTATATACCTGGGTATCTTGAAAATAGAGAGGAAGTAAATTGGTATCCCTTGAAGAGCAGAAGAGAGAAGTTGAAGCTTACCTGTGTGGCATAGAATGGAGCCTTTGCATCCAGCAAGTTTCCTCTGAATTCTTTCAAACACCAAGTTTTAGAAGTCAAAGTTGACCTCCTTGACAGTGAGAGGGAGCCCAAGGTAAACAGATGGGAGATTCCCACTCAAACATCCCAACACCACTGTCACCCTAGCTTGCAAGTTAGGAGTGTTGTTAAGGCAATTTTTCCATTTCCTAGCTTCAACCATAGAGGCTTTCCCAAAGAGGAAAGTGTCATCCACAAATTGTTGTATCACAATCAGGTCTAAAGCAAAGGCAACTTTGATTCCCCTTATAGAACCCTCTAATAGCAGACCAACAAAGTTTATGCTCAACACATCGGCTATCATGATAAATAGATAAGGTGAGAGGGGGTCGCCCTGTCTCATCCCTTTACTAGCAGAGAAGAACCCAAAGGGGGTCCCATTGACCAAAACAGAGTACTTAATAGTATTAACACATTCCATTATGAGCTTAACCACAAATTGGTTTAATCCAAACTTGGTCAAGACATTAGGGATGAAGTCCCATATAAATTTGTCATAGCCTTTTGAAATATCTAATTTGAGTGTCATCCCCGCATAGTTACATTTGTCCATAGAATGGAGAAGCTCATGAGTGGTCAAAGTAGCATCAAGGATATGACATCTAGGTACAAATCCTTTTTGGGTTGGGCTAATGAGTTTATCAAGAAGGGGTTTGATTCGGTTCACCAATATCTTGGAGAGGATTTTGTAAAAGGTATTGCATAGGCTAATAGAATGAAAATCAGTCATAGATTGAGGGTGACCAATCTTAAGAATTAGAGAAATAAAGGTGCGGTTCAGTTGTTTGAGAATTTTTCCAGTTTTGAAGAAATCATGAGCATCCAGAACAAGGTTCTCACCCACAATCTCCCAGAAGATCTAAAAAGAAAGGTGAGGGAAAACCATCGAGGCTCGGAGCTTTGAATCCCCCCATACTGAACGTAGCCAGACGAACCTCCTCCAGAGTAACAACACTGATAATCCCAAGATTATCATCCTGGGTGATGATGATCAGAAGGTGGTTTAACATTAGATTATCCATAGTCGGGTTGGGCACCTCACCAGGAGCCGAGTAGGCCTCCTGAAGGTAATCAACAACCAAAAGGCCAATCTAGGTAGGGGTAGATATCACCTCACCCGTAATATCAGTTAGTTTATAAATTTGATTCCTTTTCCTATGTTTGATAGCTGACACATGAAAGAAAGAGGTGTTCTTGTCACCCTCTTTTAGCCATTGGACCCTAGATTTTTGCTTCCAAAATATTTCCTCTTTTTTGAGAATTTGTTCCCATTCCCTCCTATTCTCCATTTCTTGGTTGTGAGTCTGCTAACTTTAATCCCCTTCCTCCATTTTCCTTTGTAAAATTTTCAAATTCTCCTCTATAATCTTTTTCTTTTGAAAAACATTGCCAAAAACACTCTTGTTCCGACCTTTTACCATGCATTTAATATGTTTGAGTTTGAAGAAAATCCTGAACATGGGGGAGCCATAAACATGGATGTTCCACCATTCTGTAATTCTATTCTTGAAATCAGGATGGGAGGTTCCACATTATCTCAAAACAGAACGAGATAAGACCCACAACAGGATGGTCATTAGAGGTTAGCAAAAGAGGATGTTGATCTAACACCGTTCTAGGCAGGGCTTATAGATTGGCACTTAGTATGTTAGTCCAATGGGAGGAAAAGAGGAACCGATCCAACTGAACCTGAATCAAGTTTTCACCTAAACATTTGTTGGACCAAGTAAAAGTTTGGTCAGAAAGATCAATATCAACCATGCCAAAAGAGCTTAAAAATTTGGCCAAGTCAGACATGTTGTTAGATTAATCTACTAAACCACCACTTTTCTCCAAAGAGTAGAGAGGAGAGTTGAAATCCCCACCCACCATCCAACGGGTGCCCAAATTATTTTTAATCTTAACAACAAGATCCTGCCATAAGGTACTCCTAGTGTTCCTCTAGTTCAAAGCATAAACGTTGATTATGGACCAAGTTTCACCCAGATAGGAGAAAGAGGCTCCCACACAATTCTTTCAGTGGAAGAGTTCAGAGCCCTTAAATCTAGAGGGGTTCCAAAGCACTGCCAGACCACCCGATGCCCCATCAGCATCACTATAGAAGTAGGATGCACCAGGCCAAATGAACTTAGCAATCTTGTCAAAATTTATCTTCTTCATTTTGGTCTCTTGTAGTGGGCACACGCCAATCTTATGTTCAAGAACATAGTTCTTTAGAGAAAGTTTCTTATGGGAGTTGTTGAGCCCATGAATGTTCCATGACATGACTTTCATTTTTGACCTTTCTTAGAGGACACGTCCAATGTCCTCTATTTACCCAGAGCAATCTCATTTGTAGTCTCTCTCATCCTTGTGTATATTTGGCTAAGTCTACCTAGTTTAGAGTCTCCTCCCACATCTACCTTCTTTCTCCTCCCTCTTTTCTTCACAGTTGTCCAGATCTCTTCTTTTGCATCTTTCTCCAGCAGCAAGCCCTCTACATTCTCTACAAATTCATCAACAACTCCAATGCTCTCGTCTTCCTATATCTCACCTTCCTCACCCATTGTTTCACTTGTCCTAGCAGAACCCATCTCCAGTAGTGGGCTAGTAACAACCTCATCCAAACTTGAACCGATGTCAGGGGCCAACTGGACATCCTGGGGTTTAACAGCAGTCTCATTCAAAGTTAGAGTGGCTAGACTCACTCTGGGGTTGACCAAGCCAGTCGGGGAATCACTAGAAGAAGATGAAACACCTAGAGACTTGGATAGAGGAACACCATTCGTTGGTGAAATATTCTCCACAGGAGGCCGAGGATTCACCAAAGTACTACCCGGATTAGGCTCTCGATTAAAGGAAGATTTGCAGTCAGAAATAAGGTGGAAAACTTTAGCACACTTCTAATAGTAAGAAACAACATTTTCGTAGCACACTGGTTGGGTCTAGTTGCCAAACTTAGAGCATAGCTTAACTGTGTTAGGTAGAGTCTTATCCACATAGATATTAACACAAAATCGAGCAAAGAATAACCTAGATTTTGATTTGGTGATGGAATATGTAGTAACAAATTGTCCCATAGAGTCCCCAATGCTTTTGAAGATGGCTTCGTCTCAATACTCGAGAGGTAAACCCGACAACCGAACCCAAATTGGGGCCAATTTTTTGCTTGTGTATGGAGTGTGATATTAATATCAAGCACTTGAGGAACCAATATATTACTCCTACAAATCAGAGGACCACCTGAAACTTGTAGCCCTCAAATACACTCATGTAGTTTGAGGAAAGAAATAACATGAAATTTCCTTTTAAACTTATTTTCTTTCTCCCAATGGAATTCAAAATGATATTTGTTGAGTGCTTGGTATAGAAAAGATGAGGAGTCATGCATGTTTGACATAATCAAACTTTGTAAAGCCTTTGCATTCCTTTTCTTACTATGAAGAAAATGTCGAGGAAACAAACCTCCCACAAAGGCATCTCCTAAATTGAAGTCATACTATTGCACTCCTCTCAGCAAAGCATCATCCTCCAAGTAGTGGCTAACAACGACCTTGCTTGCTATCTCCTTCAAGGTGGTGCAGTTCTGCACCAAATCTAGAATATTTGAAAAGAAGATAGAGAGGATATTTGCTGGGAAGATGATTCGTTGGGAGTTTATGTGGAGAATTTCTTCACCAACAATTATTTTGATGCAATTCAAGGCCGACGAACAATTCACTTTAAACATTGACTGCAGTTGGTCTCTTTCGATGTAGTCAAAAAATGGTTCCTCCCATGGTTGCACCACCACTAGGACTCTGTAGTTTCACACGCGAAACTCCATCCTCCAAAAGTCTACAAACATAGATTAAATTGAAACCCTATAGAGAAACAAAGATTAGGAAGCCACTTTGAAGATACAAAGGCAATTCATTTTTTGATTTTCTTTGAATAGCCTTTCACTTAATAAAGTTGTTCGATTCCCCAATTCCAAAGCATAGGACTGATGAAAAGATGGAACTTTGAATGCAAGCTTGATTCAGATCTATCTTTACAATGCGATATCTCCAAACATCTATCCGCGCACATGCCTTATGTAGACTACGTAATGTGATTTTGCCACCTCCTCATTTTAAGCATGTGAAATAATCACAATTAGGCATGATCAGTCCTATGGTTGTACTCACAAGAAATGAAGCATAAGATATCAAAACAGTGTTACAACACTCTCCAAATTTGAGCCTTCGATAATTTTTTTGGATGAAACTTCACTAGAAATACCACGTTATTTCTATTCCAATTTTAGCTCTATTCGCAAGCATACGCCACCAAGAAAACATCCTTGCCATTCATCTTATCAAGGCCATTTCTTGATAATTGAGGTCATCTTGGTGACGTTTGTTGAAATGCTTTGCAATGTGATATTTTTCTTTTAAAATTAATTCATCCATAGAAGTTATAAATTTAAAATTTATAACTTCCATAGTATTTAAAATTTGAACGATTAGGGTCTAGGTCCCTTGGGTGAATTAACTTAGGATAAAGAAGCACAATTTTTTCCTATTACTTCTCTTAAGTCTGCTAGTTCCTGGATATTGTTGATATTTTCTTGGAAAAAAAATTATTTCTTATCACACCTCATGTTAGCCAGTTGATCTGCAAGAGCATTGCCTTCTCGGTAGGTATGAGAGATTTGAAGATCTTCAAGTTCTTATAACAATTTCCAAATAATCTGCAGCACATACTTCATGGACCAATTGAAGCAAGTTTTCTCCTTGCAAGCATTAATCACTACTAGAGAACTCCTTCAATGTGGAGTGCTTTGATATGGAGTTGTTTTGCGATGAGAAAACCATGAAGTAAAGCCATTGATTCTGCCATATTGTTTGTGCCCAGTGGTAAAATTATTGATTTGACTACTTTGACAGTGTGTCTTGTATCCTTGATGCAAATCCCTGCTCCTGAAGTACCAGGGTTTCCTCTAGAAGCCTGGTCAAAGTTCAATTTATAAAAGCCTTCCTATGGTGGGAGCCATCTTATTGTACTCTTGTCTACTTTTGCATTGTGAGGCTATTTTAGGCTTCCTTTAAAAGGAAGCATTATCTTCTTCCAATTCTCTAATATGAAATCATCCCATGATGAGAACACTGCCCCCACATCCTTATGATGTTGAGTCCAGATATTTACTACCTCTAAAACTAACTTTTCAATCAAAGCATGTATAGATTGAATATTTACAAAGGTTTTTTTGAAAATGTGTTTATTCTTTTCCCACCATATGTTCCTTACAACCAAGGTTGGGATAGCTTTCCAGATACATGCAAAGAAGGAGGATTTGTATAGAATGGGCCAGGCAGAAAATATGTCCCAAATGGAATTCGGCAATGGAGCAGTGTAGTTCATTTTATCCAAAACAAAAAGCCAACCCTTGATTGAGCAAATGGACATTGTAGAAGCAAATGATCATGATCCTCAAAATTTTGGTTACATAAGACACAATTGAAAGGTTTCACAATACCTAATTTGACCAACCTATCACTTGTCAAAACTCTCTTTCTCATCACTAGCCAAGCAAAACTGCCTGCTTTTGGTAGTACCACACTATTCCAATAGAACGAGAATGCCCTCTGAGAGTGATTGGGATCTTCCCTACTAATAGTTGCCTTGTACCCCTGCCTAACTGAATAAGATCCACTTTTAGATGGTGCCCATATACCCTATCAACTTTCCCTGATAGAAATATTATTTTGATGTTCATTATTTGTGTCAATAAATCTTGTTGATTTTTTAGAATTTTCTCAAAAGAAAATTCTTTTCAAATTCTCTTTTTTATAATTCTATCCCAATAAAATATGTCCATAACCAAGTCTTAAATTCTTGGTCCCTAAATAAATAAATTATCATAATTAAAAATTTTTAATAAGAATTGACACATCTATAAGAAGTTTATTAGATGTCAATTGGATATAAATTTTAATTGCAAAAAATCATTCCCTTGCTTTTTACCTAATGATAACCCCTCAGTTATTATATACATTGAAACCTTTATTTTACTTATCTATTACACATTAGAATAAATGACTTAATTCTTGTTCAATGTATAGAAGGATCTATATCTTTATTTAAAAATCTAAACATTTGTGTATCTTATATTCCCCTATAACTGCACATTTAAATTAATCATGTCGTTTTCATTTTATTTTGTTGTTAATATTATTATATTATTACTATGTTTTATCAGACCATTTAAATAGAGGTTTGAATATAATTGCATCATATAAATATAGAGACATTTATTTAAAATTGGTTGAATATTATCACAGTATATAGATATACAGATCTCAATTTAAATCTGCAAACATATTATTGCAACTTATTTTCATATAAATCCCTGTTTAAGCTTGAATTGTATTTTCATTCTTTTTTTTTTTTTTTATAGATGAGTGTTACCAAAGAAAAAGGGTAACTCCCGAGTACATAGCATGACAATTAAGGCTGCAAACATAGCTTATTCTAAGAGCAGAAAGATGGCCGCTAGAATATCCCCAATCCAAATTAGGCATTGTAGGAGGGCTTCCCTGAGCCAAGCCAGGTCCGAGTGCATGAAATCTGAGAAGGCATCCATGTTAGCATTTTTAACTCCAACCCTAAAGACTTCCCATGCGTTGATGCAGAATTCCTCAGCAATCAAACTACGGGCTCGGGCTTCTTCCTTAGTGAGGTCATCCATGCTTGACTCCTCACCCTCCTCATCTGAGCCAGAGTCGTCGGAGATGAAGCCCAAAATATCTAGATCAAAGAAATTCTTAGGACAACTGACCCACACCCCATCACAAAGGTTCAGAATAGCGTTGGCTACAGCCTAGGCATTGCCAATTTCTGTGAAGTTGTCCATCGTTCAACAACGACTTCCTTGGCTTCGGTAATGTCCACCAGAGCACAGAAAATGAGTTCGTAAACCTTGTCATCGCACCAATGCTAGTCAAGGGAGAGAGTTGTAGAGACCAAATTGACGATTGTTTTCCTTCTAGCTAAATCCAGGATGTTGAATAGCCGCCTGCACTATGCCATTACAAGTTCCTTGATGCAATGACATTCAATGCCGAAAATGAATACCATTTTGCCTTTGCCAGATTTGGACTTGCTTAGAATGGAGATCGGCCTATTCGGCTATAAATAACCATTGCCTTGATAGGGAGAGATTTTTGGGAGAAATGAGACCGACGGATTGTCCATTCCCAAATCCCTAGACCCAATCCTCTCGAAATTACTGATCCACCTAGTTATGGTTCACATGGTGATGGAAGAAAAGTTCTAGGAAAAATGGTTGCGTACGTAGCTTCCCAATTGCAAATTCACATGATCAAGTGTTAAGGGCCATATTCCTGAGTGTACCATTCAAATTTCTAGGCAAGACCCATGACCAACTACGCCACCAAAAGAAGAAAACTGACCATCATACATCAAGGAAAGGGACCATCCCGTGTCTTATTGGGATTGTGAGCCATTTTTTCCATGTCTTCCTCGACGGTGTGATTTAACCCTTCCCAACTTGCCAGATTGGGTTCGACGATTAGCTTGATTGATTGCCCTACACTAGCATTTGCTAGAAAGTCTGTCGCTTTGTTTGCTTCTCTGTAAGCATGCTCGATTTTGAAGTTGTCAAGTTTGTCGAGTAAGGTTTTTATTTGACCTACCCAACAGTTGGTTTGCCAGCTTGGAGCTCGACCATTGATGACTCCATCAATGCATACTTTGGAATCACATTCGATTTCCACCGAATTAATTCCTTTATGAATGCAAGTCTGAAGGCCCAATGTCAAAGCTTCGAGTTCAGCGATATTATTAGTACAAACACCAATATTTTTTGAAGCTACCCACACACACTGCCCAGCTTGATCCCTTATGATACACCCAGCCCTAGCCATGCCTGGATTTCCCTTTGCAGCTCCGTCGAAGTTCAACTTCCAGGGAAATTCTTTCGGGCATTTCTAGTGAATCGATTTTCTGTCCACTTTCTTTTTTCTAAAGGGGAGTTCTTTAGGGCGTTTGAGTTTACTCCATTCTTTTTGGATGTCTTCGTCCCATTTTGAGAATTTTGATTTAGCACTAATTAGAATCCTATTATTGCCACTTCTATTAGTGCTTCCTTAATATTTTCTATCAAATGGTCGAAGCATAGGGCTTCTCCTTTCAAGATCCGCCTATTCTGCTCTTTCCAGATGTGCGATGCTACCATCGAGGGTGCTGAGACCCATAAGCCATGTCAGTAGCTATTTCTATTGCCTATTTTCCATGAATTAAAGAACTCACAAAATTTTGCCTATCTTGGCCCCTGAATTTGGAATGAGCATTGGAGCCAGTCCCAACATCTAATTGCTATTGGGCATCATAGAAAAAGGTGGTCAATGTCCTCCTCTGCCTGCTCACACATTGCACAACGAGAGGGCCTAGCGATTCCAATTTTTTTTAACTTGTCCGATGTAAGGCACCGCTGGTTGCTTGCCACCCAAAGAAAAGCTCCTGCTTTAGGTAACACAGAGTGATTCCAGTAGGGAGTCACCAGCCAATCAATTCTAGCACTGATTTCTATTTGCAGTTGGTAACCAATTTTGGCAGAATACTCGTCTGATTTCACACCACACCAGATAAAGTTGTCCTCCTCCCTGGAAATACAGACAACACGATTGTTCTGTTCTTCTGTTATGGTTGCCACAGTACTTTGGATTAAAGGTAACTAGGATAGGTTCTTCCAGGTTGCTCTCCCCCCGCCGACCCTATACTGTGTATCAATATAATTAATAACCATACTGCCAAATTGTGCTTCCAACCACTCAATATATGGATCCAAGTCAAAAAGGTCGGAGAGACTCCTGTATCCGTTCCAGGAGTCAGTCCAAAACCTAGCAGACTTTCCATTTTCAACCTTCCAAGAGATGTGATTTGTAATTAGTGGGCGGCATTTCTTGATGAATCGCCAAATGGTCGAGCCTCCCTGAAGGTTGTCAATTGACAAAATCCTTGATGGATCAGGATTGTCAAGATATTTGTTCTGGAGAATAGGACACCATAGCTTCTCTGGTTGTCTGCACATTTTCCATACTAGCTTGGCTTTGAGTGCAGTGTTTTGAAGACCAATTCTTCTGAGACCAGTTCCCCCTGCGTTTTTGGGTTTGCTTGCCAAATCCCAGCCAATTAAAGGTATCTTTTTTTGGCCTTTGGAACCTTCCCATAAGAAATCCTTCAGTGTTTTTTCCAGATCTTCCTTGACTTTTTTAGGGGCTCGTAGCATGCCAGTGTGAAGATTGGGATCACTGATAATATAGCCTTGGCCATAGTTATACGGCTGGCCAACGTTAGCCAGTTGTTTTTCCAAGACATGGCCTTGTTTTTACATTTGCTTACCACCTCTTCCCAATGCTTGGATCTGCAAGCTCCCTCAGTAACTTGAATCCCTAGGAATCTAGCTGGGAGCTTTTCTGATTGGTACCCTAAAAGATTGGAGATTTCCCTCTAAATCGGAATTTTGGTGTTGAAAAAGTAAATTATGGGTTTATCTTTGTTCATTTTTTGGCCTGACTATTCTTCATAGTCATCTAGAGTAGCCTTTATGCATTTTGCCTCTCTCATGCTTGCCTCCCCGAATAGAGTGGTGTCGTCTACGAATTGGGAGTGAGTGACTCTTTCCACATTTGGGGCTATAGTTATGTCGATCCACTCACCTTGTTGTTTCTTCCGTCTGATAGCACAACCTAAAGTTTCAGCCATGATCGCGAATAATGCAGATGACAGTGGGTCTCCTTGTCGAAGACCATTGGTGGACGAAAATAAACCGTGTAGGGACCCATTTAATAATACTGAGGATCTTACAGTTGAGATGCATTGTTTGATCAGAGAACACCAATGCTCATTGAATCCCATGCGTTCCATCGCATTGAGCAAAAAATCCCAAATTACTTTGTCATAGGCCTTACTTACGTCCAATTTGATTACCATTACGACCAAGTGATAAGATTTAAATGAGTGAATCACTTTGCTACTAAGCAGGATGCTTTCAGTGATTTCCCTCCTTGGAATGAAATTGTTTTGCTCTGTTGAGATAATTTTACCCAGGATGCCTTTTAGCTTGTTTGCTAGTACTTTAGCGATTACATTGTAGACTGTGTTGTAGAGAGAGATAGGCCTGTAGTCGCTAAATGATTTGCATTCTTCTTTTTTGGGAATAAGGGCAATGACTGTGTTGTTTAGTTCTTTGAAGAATCTCTTTGAATTCCTAAAATCTTCCACCACCTGCCAAAGCTCCTTGCCAAGAAAGCTCCAACAATTCTGAAAAAATCTTGTCGGAAACCCGTCTGGCCCCGAGGCCTTATCAAGATGAAGTTGGAAGAGAGCGGACTTGACTTCCTCTAAAGATACAAGTTGGCATAACATTGTGTTGTATTCGTTACTTACTTGTCTTTCCATTAATTCTAAAATGCCCCGGTCCGCACTATCACCCACCTGTGAGCCCAAAATATTTTGGAAGAATTCGACCGCAGCTTGACTTACTTCCATGCTGCCCTGTTTTCAAGAACCATCTTGAGCCTGGATGCTTTCGATTTTGTTTGTGGCCCTACGAGCAAGGACAAAGGTGTGGAAGAATTTTAAGTTGGAGTCCCCATCACGCAGCCAGACTTCCCTTGATTTGTCTCTCCAATAAACCTCCTCGTGTTTCAATAATTCAGACAGCTTGGCTTTCAACTCCTTTTCCCTCTTGAATTCCTCATTCCACATCCCATCTTTTATCACTTTCTCATTCAGGGTTTCCAGTTCAGATTCTATCCTGGCCTTTTCTGTGAAGATGTTCATAAATTTCTTTTCATTCCAGATTTTCAGTTTTAGTTTTAGAGATTGGAGTTTTTTTATGAATCTGAAGTTGTTCGAACCATCCACTTTAAATTTGTTCCACCATTTTTTGAGTAGGGGGATAAGTCCATCGTCGCACCACCACATGTTCATGAATCTAAATGATGATTTTATCTAATCCACGCTTCTGCTCAGGTTGAGTTCAATAGGAAAATGGTCTGAAAAAGAAACAGGTAAGATTTGTGCCTCAATTACGGGGCAGTGTTTGCACCATTCTAGGGAGATTAGGAACCTGTCAAGCCTTTCTAAAATTTTCATAAAGTCCTTGAGTTTATTGGTCCAAGTGAAGACACCATTCAATGTCAGGCAGTCTTCCAAGCCTAAAGTTGCCACAAAGGCCCTGAAATCAATTAGTGATCGTGATTCAGTCCTGAGCCCCCCACTCTTTTCTAAGAGATCCAAAACTGTATTGAAGTTGCCCCCAATGATAAAGCTTGCCTCTTTGTGAATCCATATGAAGTCTGAGACTGAATTCCAAAGCTTAGATTTCTCCTCTGAATGGACCGAGCCGTAAATGTTGATAAGTATGAAGTTAATGTTGAGTCTCAAGCTGTAAACTTCTGCCACCAACCAATTTGTGAATGATACTTGAATTTTCACCGATACTTTGTGTCCTTCCACAAAAGTCCTATTCCACCAGTGGAACCAACTGAGTCCTGGAAATATCCTTTCCATGACCAAATGCATTGTAAGAAAGTTCCTGATTCAATTTGAGATAATTTGGTTTCTTGGAGAAGGATTAAGTCGCTTTTGCATGACTGTAATTGACGTCTCACCATACGTCGTTTTTTAGGGGCCTTCAGGCCCCTGACATTCCAGGTAGTCAACTTCATTGCTTCCCAAGGGGGGCTTTCCCTCCCTTGGTACTTAGAATTTTTTTGATACTCGAGTAATTTCTGGCCACTGCTTCTTCTTCTCTCAATTTTTTGAAAGATTTCCTACCTCTGGCCTTCTCTTTTTTGTCGATTTTGCCCAAACCCAAGTGTTTCGCTGTAGTTTGTGTTAAATACCGGTCCTCCCTTATATCTAACTCATCCCCCAACTCTTCTTCTGAGTCTGATCTGTCAGATTCAGAAGCAACTTCCTCTATCCTAGGCTTCTCCAGGGTCGATAATGTGATTTCATTTTGGTTGGGGGTGACCACCTTCTAGGAGTCGCTTACTTCATGTATTGCTTGGCAAGCTACTTGATTCTTGGCCTTTGGTGTTTTTGAAACTACTTGTGGTTTTGCGGTGAAAGGGACAATCTGCAATTCAAATAGAATCACCTTCTCCCGATGCTCTCCTTGCAGGTTCCTTGATTTTGGCTGGTTACTGCAATCTGATTCGAAGTGGTTCCTTGAGCTACATTTGAGGCAAAATTTCTTATCCTTTTCTACCTCAATTCCCTAAATCTAGTTCTTGCCTTCTACCGTTAAAAGGATTGACCGAGGGATTGGATTGATTGCCACGATTTACAGCCTAACATATTTATATAGATCCCCATCTATAATGTCCATATCTATATCTACCACGGTTCCTAGGGATCGACCAATCTTTTCCAGACAGTCGTCATTCCAGTATTCGAAAGGAAGATTGTAAAGCCGAATCCAAATTGAATGATCGTAGGGATGGATTTTTGTGGGATCAAAATTTTGGCTCCATGGTTGCATGAACAAAGGTAGGTTGTTCATACACCAAACCCCACCTTCTGAGATACGATTTTTTGAATCCATGTCTACAAACCACCACGAAAACATTCTTTGGGAGAGATCTGAGGAGAACTTTTGTCTGCCATTCTTTCGATATCCAATTTTTAATTGAGGCCCTATCTGGGGTTCCACCAATAAAGCAACAAATAAAACCGAATTCTTTTAAAATTTCAACATCGTTATTGATTTCTTGTGATAAATCTACCATCATTAATTCCTCCACTTCCAGATTCTTAGGGTTATGATCTTGATTCCGGACAAAATTCGGCCTCTATTGATTCGACTTGATACCATCGTTTCTCCTAAAATTATTTCGTTTGCAAGTGTTGGAATTGTGCCTCTAAAAAGGCCACCGCCATGGCTGTGGATCCTGCCTTGCTCGATTATTCTGGTAGTTACCTTCTGGCGGCGATTCGAGCGTATCATGATGCATCCAAGGGGGTTCTCGACCTCTGGTTTTTCTAAAGATCGATTTTGGTGGTTAGGATGGCAGTGCTCTACCCACCTTCTGTTTGTGAAGACCCATTGTGGCGTGTGCGGACTTGCCCGACCTGAATTGGTTTCAGGTGTTGTTCTAAGGACCTTTTCTGCCCAACTCTCCTTGGATTCTCCCTTCAGCCCTAGAAAACGCTCGTCATTCGCCTTCCCTGTAACTGATTTCCGACCATCCGAGCGAATTAGATATGCTCTGCTCTGCTCCATCTTGTCTCTTTTTTTCAATTTTATTTTCATTCTTATTTTGGAATGACTGTTGAATAATATTAGAGAATAAATAAGATTTTTTTTTTCTTTCATTTTATCTAAAATCTATTGTTTGAATGTTAAAGAGTGAGTGAAATAAAGAAATTCCTCCTTTTTATTTTAAATTTAAAATGTGTTGGGCATGGGAATACATAGGTTCTACTACTGTTGAATTATTTTTGTGCAGCTTGAGTGTATGGTTGCGTATTCATTATACATCCAACAAAGGTGACAAAGGGGTTTAAAGAGGAGAAAAAAGGCGACTGCCTCTTCCATGCATCTCTTTTCTTTAATATTTATATATTATTGTTGTTGTGAGCAACAACAACAAATA